>CM035107.1:2208813-2741313 GCA_020205505.1 Panax japonicus
CATCCGCCACCCCCTCTCCCTCCGCCCCTCCCCCTCCTCCCCTCCCCCTCCCCTCTCCCTCCGCTACCCACCACTCCCTCCGTCACCCCTACTCTTCCCCCTCCCTCCGCCACCCCTCGTCCTCCTCCTCCTCTTCCCCTTTCTCCTCCCCTCCCTCCGCCTCCTCCTCCTCCTCCTCCCCCCTCCCTCGCCACCCTCATCCCCCCTCCCTCCGCCACCCTCCTCCTCCTCCTACTATGCCCACGCCCACACCCCCTCCCTCTGCCATCGTCGCTCTGTTTCTGCAGTTTTTTTATAATGCAGTGGATAGCCAAACCTTTATATCAAAGTAACTAATTCTGTTTTATTAAGTTTCCAATTTATTTTGCATGTAATACAGTTGGTAGCCAAACCTTTATACTAAGGTAACCAATTCTGTTTATTAAGTTTCCAATTTATTTTGTATGTAATACAGTTGGTAGCCAAACCTTCGTGCAGTTGGTTGCCAAACTTTCAGACCAAGGTAACTAATTCATACTGCAGATGTGGAGGTAGATTGGTTACCTTGGTATAAATGTTTGGTTACCTTAGTATAAAAGGTTGGATACCAATTCAGTTTTATTAAGTTACCAATTTTGTTTGAATGTGATGCAGTTGGTAGCCAACCATTCATACAAAGGTAACCATTTTAGTGTTTATGAGTAACAAAATAGTCATAAAAAAATTTCAGAATAATATAGGTTACATCAATTTATTTTTAAATATTTTGTAGGACGAATCTTCTTCTTCTCATTGACGTTTTGGACAATGGAGATTCGCGGCAGTGTCAGCGGAGTCCAATTAGGAGGGTGAGGAGAACATTACGTGCGTCATGTGGTGGTTGCTGCATTTTCATGATCAGTTATGGAATGATCGATTGAGTAATTTTAGGAGCCCAAATATTTATTTTGTTGTTAGATCCCAAATATTTGAATTTGAATTTGAAATTATGGTAGTTATTTTCCTTGATTTTAGGTTTCTTTATTAATATGAATTGTACTAGTTTTTTGTAATATAAATTCTAGTTACACTCTTTTTGTAATTATTTAGTTGATGCACTTTTCTTGTAATTACTTTTTATTTGTTGTATACTTATGTAAAGGACCCAAATAAACATAAATTGATCTCGGCCTGCGGACCGACCCGGCCCGCCTACCCACCACAGGCTTTGGGCTGCAAAATTTTAGCCCAGCAAAACTCAAACTTTTTGTCCCGTCCCGCCACTCGCCAGGTCTGTTTGCCAGATCTAATATTATCCGTTCATGGAAAGAGGCATTTAAAATTATATGAAAGGGGGTTGTTTGGCATCTCCAAACAGTGACTAAAAATCTTGCAACACTTGTCTTCTGTCCAGGCAAACTAATGTAAAACACAAGACATTTTACCTGCAATCTATCATTTTAGATTAGAGGAATACTATTTGAATGGATAGTGAGTAATTTAGAATTTATTTTAAACTTGGACAGATTCCATGTCCCATACCTTTCACAATCCAAACATCACCAGTGATATCCCAGGGATCAAAGTTTTACGGCTAGATGAAAATTTAAGCATAGTGACAAACACAAAGTCCGTCACATTTGTAAATAACAAAACGACAGATTTCGCATGCTATGTACTAACAAGGACTTGAAATTAGCACAAACGACAAACTTCTAAGGATGAGTACTACAAGAATTCTTAATAGAAACTGAATGGACTCCGACTGCAGCCACAAATTATATGAAACTTCTATCTGCAAAGATATATCCATCTCTTTAATATGAATCATAAATGGCAATATTAGTTTCTAGTGCAATTAAAGTTCCGGAAATTTACACGCTAGTGAGTGATCTTCATTGATTAGCAGCCGGTTACTTGAGATTTTTCAGCAGCCAGACACAATATTTCTCTAGAGCATTAACAGCAAGCCCAATTCCAGAAGAATGTACTGCATTTAACCTTCACAACAGCCACAATGTCCCTAATCAGAGATAATTTACAATAGTCCACAACCAAATCGAAATAGTTTTAACAAAGCATGAAAAGAAAGATGTCATCGTCTAATACAGGCACAAAGTAAATAGTATAACAAAGCATAAGTGCCCCAATATATATAAAATTTGGCTGAAGAAAATTTAAGGGAATAGAGACTCGTATGGTTAACAAAATCGTCAATATGTTTCATTTTTAGTAAAAAATTTAACAAGGTTAGTCTACCACAAGACAGGCAAAAACCCGATCAACTTTTGTTGCAAACACACAAGTCCCAAGCTCTAATAGAAAAATGCTAAATAATACTGAGTGCGAATTGTGCACATTTGAATCGGCCAACACAGGCATGAACCTAAACCCACAGCTGAATCTGCCAACGTAAGGCCAATTGATATCTTCTTTAAATAAAAGGGTTCAGGTCTGAACACCACCGATGATAAACGGCACATATAAGCGGACAAACCTTCCCGGCACACTCCTCCTTAACAAGATCCTTTCTGGGGGTCGGGTCAGTAATTTAGTAAGTACAGCCCGACACGAAAGTGCCCAAAATACGTTGGCACTTCACCAGAATAGCCCACAGCCCACATATAATTACAAATTTCTAAAATCCCTTCAAAGGAATCATCTCGTATTCAGTATTCTCGACCACTTTCTTTTCCCCCACAAGGCCAATATATATGAAATTATGAATTACATAATAGCACAAAAATCAGTGAGGTCATAGGTCACAAGCAGGATAACTAATCTAGTGCAGATGTTGTAATCACTGTTCTAAAAATCCTCAGCTTAGGCGCTAGGCCCCTTAGCGCCTCGCCTAGGCGCTAGACCCCCAGGCGCCTCACCTAAACTCTAAGGCGGCAAAAAAATCTCTCCAGAAAATTAGGTGGGGCCTAGGCGGGATCTATACGGAGAGATTTTTTTATTTTAATAAACTACCCAAACCAGATATTGTATATTTATTTTTTTAATGATTTACCATATTCATAATACAAATTGTAATATATCAAATCACAACAAGAAGTGAACTTGAACCAACTTCAAATATATAAATGATGATAAATTTGTAATATTTAGTTTAATTCAATATAATTCTTAAATTTATGTTTAGATTCTTAAGTTTTAATATGGAATAAAATTCTTGAAATTTAAATTTTATTATTTAATAACAATCTTGTTTATAAATTTATAAATAAACTAATACGTTAAAAATATTTTTGAACTGTGAACAATTGCCTGTTTGTTTTGAACTTTGACATTAGTAGCAAATAAATTGTGTTTGAACTTTAAGCAAAGGCCTTTATTATCTTTATATAGATTGTTTTGCTTTATATTATTATTTTTTTGGATAAATGTAAATTAAAATATTAAAATTGGCTTAAAATAAAAAATCCCGCCTAGACCCTCTAGGCGCTAGGCCTACCCTGGCCTCCCGCCTTATAGAACATTGTTGTTACATCAGTGAAGGAGAATGCCATGTCAGTACACAGACAAGACAGCTAATGAGAACTGTATCAGGTTCATAGAGCATAATTAAGGCATTTCTTATTGCCTTGTGCAAAATGTGGACCTATCACCCTATGTTACCCTGCATTTCTTCAATGAATTTATACTAACATTTATTGCTTGGTAAGTAACTTTAGAATAAAACATAACATGCATACAATTACATCAAAGTAACTTCAGAATAAAAACCTAATGTGCATACAGATAAACATCAGGTTTTCTGAAAGCATTGTAGGCTAAGTATAGAAACTTAGACAAGCATCTCAACATGGAAGATTTTCAAATTCCAAGCATTCCTAGAATCCAGTAAAAGAAACTTGAATTTACATCAAAATTTAGAGAATAAGGAAAAGTAAAGGGGCGATATTTACCCAACACACAGTAGGGTCCACAGAAGTTACAGCTCGCTATAATTGCGCCAAACTGCGCGGAACTCCTCGCGGAATGTGTTTAGACGAGCTTTCAAGTTGGGCGTTCTAAAACTTGCATGGACAACGGTGGCTGAGAGAGAGACAAGTTAGCAAGACAACCAATAACTGACATACATATTAAGAGATATAACATGACAATATTAATAGAACAAGGAAAGGTAACCATACCAAGAAGGCCAATGGAAAACGCCCATAAAACGGTTATGAGGCCGCATGACACAAACCAAAGTATGAAACTCACTACATAAATAAACAAAAAATAAGCAGTTAGCATCAAATAACTAATTTTTAGCCATTAAATAGGAAATTTTTGTTTAAAATATGGATTCAGAGTTCAGCCTACCAGAAGAGAAGACAAAGACAAACACCCAGCGTGGTCGTCCACATATATATATTGCTCTTTTAGCTGATGGTCGACCTCGAAGAACAGGCCTGGCAATTGCCAGAACTCACATAAGATTCTTTATCAAATACTTCTCAAAAAAAAGTATTAGGCCAATTGACTTACGTAAGTGGAGGTCTCATTTTTGCTGCTAAATGTGGAGAAAACTGCCTCACAGTTCTTGTTACCTTTTCACTAAAAGTTCCTGCAAAGCTGTACGACCTGTCGTTAGTAAAAACATTTGGAAAACTGATAGTAAAAAGTAAGCTCAAAAACAAACATTGGGCGGAGTACAGCTGGACTATGCACTAGAAAAAGTTCCCACCAAACGGAATCGAGAATTCAACACTTCTTTTTTCCCAGTAACCAACACATATAAAGTAAAAAGAAAAAGTTTATCTCCCCTAACTGCTTGAATTATATAGTTAGATATATGAAAGTAAGTTCAGGGTAAAAGAATAAGAAGATAAACCAAAGTTTCATTGCTAAATTTTGTCATCAACTTGTCACTTGCTATCATCTTAACATTGTCCCAATCTTTTTCGTGCATCTTGTTGTTGAGAGCATAACCTATTGAATTCATTTCTAAGCTACATTTTTTCAGTGACTAAAAATAACTCAATCTATTTCAAATTTAATACATTTCGCAACCAGGCTAATCTCAGGGAGTGTTCAAACAATACTGAAAAAGAAAAGCATAAAATCCCAAATACCTGACTTACACGTGCTTCCTTCAGCACATCAAGTGCAAACAAAATTAAAATTTTATTAACTACTCTGAAGATTAAGAAGAATAAAACTAATTACAAAGGTTGCATCATTTGGATACCATGATAAACTAGATATGCACATGCTTCATTACTGTGAATTGATCTACACAAAAATCATCTATCAAATTCTTAAATAAGGAAACATTATTTCAAAGCGTTCATATTAGTAATTATGTTAAATAATGATCCATTACGGTTGTATGGAGAAAATTGGGAGCAAAAGAAGGATGAGAATTCATGTTTGGCTTGACAAAGAGGAAAGGGAAGAAAAAGGAGAAAGACGAAACAGATGTAAAATAGCATAACTATATCACATGTTAAAACTACAATTTCTGGAGAAAGGATTTCCTTTCTCGTTTTATTCAAGATACCTAAACAAGAGTTCTTTTTTGTTTCCATCCTTTTAATTCTTAGTCATCCAAACTAGAGGATAGATTGCCACGATATTTTTGTTTCCTTTTCCTCTACCTCCTATGTAAAGGTTGAAGCGATCAATATCATAAGGTAGAACAAGGAATAGTCACTTATTAATCTACTATGGGAACATAATAATCCAACAGGTACAGGTCAGCATACCTATCATTCAAAAAGGCAACAGTCAAAGCTGTCAATAGGGCAGCAACAATAGCAACCGGCCTCCTGAGAAATCCCAATCCTGTATAAAATAATCAACAGTTAGACATTCATGTATAGTGTATAAATGTAAAGTGAAATTCCTAAAGCTCCCTTACCAAGAATGAACACAATCATGATGAATAATTCGTTCGGTAGCTGAAAAATCAAACAAGAAAACATGTAACTAAATGATTTTCTACAGCTGAAATTCCCCTATATTGTCAAATACTAAGAATTTTGAGGAAATAAAATTAAGGTGTCCATTTCTTCCGTCTTGTTTTTTAGTCTCAATTTCTCAGCAATAACATATAAATACGATCAAAATTGGATGAGTGATAAAGCACTATTACTAACTAATTTCTACATGTGTACGTGAAATAGGAGCGAGATAAGGGAGTGGAGAGGATATTACTAGTAAAGATTACACTTGAGGCGGCTGTTCCATTTGGCGGAGGAACGAGGAACAGTGAATCTGGAGAAGAACTCATTGAGAGGGCGAGGCGGCGATGACCAATCGACCTCTCGCAGAGCTTCGATCAGATCTTCTGCAGTTACGTTGCCCCAATCCATTTTGATAAATTGATCGAGATGATTGGATTGCGAAACCCTAGACAATATATGATGGCCAAAAACCCGAGAAAGACGTAGAAAATAATCCTCTTGAGATTCGAAGAAGCAAAACAGAGTTTTGGCGATTGCTATTTGATCCTCCTGAAGATAACAAACAAGAAGACTAGTCTGAATAATGCGTATGTGACTTATTATGATAACCGACTTATACATAAGTACGCCTGTCTTATCAAACATTTCTCTATTATTAGAACCGGTTATCATGAAGTTTATTTTAGATAAATTAGTTAATTGATCAATATAATGCTTACACACAAACAGGTTTTATGTGTGTCAAAATTATATTATATATATATATATATATACACGGTCTGTATCTTAAACTCACCTCTTATCTAGCTCATTCTCCCTTTAACGACGATTTAGTCCGTCGTTATATGTTCGGTCCGTCGCTTTATATTGTTCGTCACTATATGTTGTCCGTCGCTAAAAGTTAAAACGATAGTTCTACATATAGAGATGGACTGAATCGTCGTCCAGTCCGTCGCTAAAGGAGGGTAAGCAAAGTGAGCTAGATTAGGGTGAGTTAAGATCCGGACGTATATATATATCTCACCCCTTATCTAGCTCACTTTGCTTACCCTCCTTTAGCGACGGACTGGACGACGATTCAGTCCATCTCTATATGTAGAACTATCGTTTTAACTTTTAGCGACGGACAACATATAGTGACGAACAATATAAAGCGACGGACCGAACATATAACGACGGACTAAATCGTCGTTAAAGGGAGAATGAGCTAGATAAGAGGTGAGTTTAAGATACAGACCGTGTATATATATATATATATATATATATAATTTTGACACACATAAAACCTGTTTGTGTGTAAGCATTATATTGATCAATTAACTAATTTATCTAAAAATAAACTTCATGATAACCGGTTCTAATAATAGAGAAATGTTTGATAAGACAGGCGTACTTATATAAGTCGGTTATCATAATATAGTACACATACGCATTATTCAGACTAGTCTTTGTTTGTTATCTTCAGGAGGATCAAATAGCAATCGCCAAACTCTGTTTTGCTTCTTCGAATCTCAAGAGGATTATTTTCTACGTCTTTCTCGGGTTTTTGGCCAATCAATATATTGTCTAGGGTTTCGCAATCCAATCATCTCGATCAATTTATCAAAATGGATTGGGGCAACGTAACTGCAGAAGATCTGATCGAAGCTCTGCGAGAGGTCGATTGGTCATCGCCGCCTCGCCCTCTCAATGAGTTCTTCTCCAGATTCACTGTTCCTCGTTCCTCCGCCAAATGGAACAGCCGCCTCAAGTGTAATCTTTACTAGTAATATCCTCTCCACTCCCTTATCTCGCTCCTATTTCACGTACACATGTAGAAATTAGTTAGTAATAGTGCTTTATCACTCATCCAATTTTGATATTTATAGTTATTGCTGAGAAATTGAGACTAAAAAACAAGACGGAAGAAATGGACACCTTAATTTTATTTCCTCAAAATTCTTAGTATTTGAATATAGGGGAATTTCAGCTGTAGAAAATCATTTAGTTACATGTTTTCTTGTTTGATTTTTCAGCTACCGAACGAATTATTCATCATGATTGTGTTCATTCTTGGTAAGGGAGCTTTAGGAATTTCACTTTACATTTATACACTATACATGAATGTCTAACTGTTGATTATTTTATACAGGATTGGGATTTCTCAGGAGGCCGGTTGCTATTGTTGCTGCCCTATTGACAGCTTTGACTGTTGCCTTTTTGAATGATAGGTATGCTGACCTGTACCTGTTGGATTATTATGTTCCCATAGTAGATTAATAAGTGACTATTCCTTGTTCTACCTTATGATATTGATCGCTTCAACCTTTACATAGGAGGTAGAGGAAAAGGAAACAAAAATATCGTGGCAATCTCTCCTCTAGTTTGGATGACTAAGAATTAAAAGGATGGAAACAAAAAAGAACTCTTGTTTAGGTATCTTGAATAAGAAACGAGAAGGAAATCTTTCTTCCAGAAATTGTAGTTTTAACATGTGATATAGTTATGCTATTTTACATCTGTTTCGTCTTCTCCTTTTTCTTCCCTTTCCTCTTTGTCAAGCCAAACATGAATTCTCATCCTTCTTTTGCTCCCAATTTTCTCCATACAACCGTAATGGATCATTATTTAACATAATTACTAATATGAACGCTTTGAAATAATGTTTCCTTATTTAAGAATTTGATAGATGATTTTTGTTGTAGATCAATTCACAGTAATGAAGCATGTGCATATCTAGTTTATCATGGTATCCAAAATGATGCAACCTTTGTAATTAGTTTTATTCTTCTTAATCTTCAGAGTAGTTAATAAAATTTTAATTTTGTTTGCACTTGATGTGCTGAAGGAAGCACGTGTAAGTCAGGTATTTGGGATTTTATGCTTTTCTTTTCAGTATTGTTTGAACACTCCCTGAGATTAGCCTGGTTGCGAAATGTATAAATTTGAAATAGATTGAGTTATTTTTAGTCACTGAAAAAAATGTAGCTTAGAAATGAATTCAATAGGTTATGCTCTCAACAACAAGATGCACGAAAAAGATTGGGACAATGTTAAGATTGATAGCAAGTGACAAGTTGATGACAAAATTTAGCAATGAAACTTTGGTTTATCTTCTTATTCTTTTACCCTGAACTTACTTTCATATATCTAACTATATAATTCAAGCAGGTTAGGGGAGATAAACTTTTTCTTTTTACTTTATATGTGTTGGTTACTGGGAAAAAAGAAGTGTTGAATTCTCGATTCCGTTTGGTGGGAACTTTTTCTAGTGCATAGTCCAGCTGTACTCCGCCCAATGTTTGTTTTTGAGCTTACTTTTTACTATCAGTTTTCCAAATGTTTTTACTAACGACAGGTCGTACAGCTTTGCAGGAACTTTTAGTGAAAAGGTAACAAGAACTGTGAGGCAGTTTTCTCCACATTTAGCAGCAAAAATGAGACCTCCACTTACGTAAGTCAATTGGCCTAATACTTTTTTTTGAGAAGTATTTGATAAAGAATCTTATGTGAGTTCTGGCAATTGCCAGGCCTGTTCTTCGAGGTCGACCATCAGCTAAAAGAGCAATATATATATGTGGACGACCACGCTGGGTGTTTGTCTTTGTCTTCTCTTCTGGTATGGCTGAACTCTGAATCCATATTTTAAACAAAAATTTCCTATTAATGGCTAAAAATTAGTTATTTGATGCTAACTGATTATTTTTTGTTTATTTATGTAGTGAGTTTCATACTTTGGTTTGTGTCATGCGGCCTCATAACCGTTTTATGGGCGTTTTCCATTGGCCTTCTTGGTATGGTTACCTTTCCTTGTTCTATTAATATTGTCATGTTATATCTCTTAATATGTATGTCAGTTATTGGTTGTCTTGCTAACTTGTCTCTCTCTCAGCCACCGTTGTCCATGCAAGTTTTAGAACGCCCAACTTGAAAGCTCGTCTAAACACATTCCGCGAGGAGTTCCGCGCAGTTTGGCGCAATTATAGCGAGCTGTAACTTCTGTGGACCCTACTGTGTGTTGGTAAATATCGCCCCTTTACTTTTCCTTATTCTCTAAATTTGATGTAAATTCAAGTTTCTTTTACTGGATTCTAGGAATGCTTGGGAATTTGAAAATCTTCCATGTTGAGATGCTTGTCTAAGTTTCTATACTTAGCCTACAATGCTTTCAGAAAAACCTGATGTTTATCTGTATGCACATTAGGTTTTTATTCTGAAGTTACTTTGATGTTAATTGTATGCATGTTATGTTTTTATTCTAAAGTTACTTACCAAGCAATAAATGTTAGTATAAATTCATTGAAGAAATGCAGGGTAACATAGGGTGCTAGGTCCACATTTTGCACAAGGCAATAAGAACATGCCTTAATTATGCTCTATGAACCTGATACAGTTCTCATTAGCTGTCTTGTCTGTGTTACTGACATGGCATTCTCCTTCACTGATTAACAACAATGTTCTATAGGCGGGAGGCCAGGGTAGGCCTAGCGCCTAGAGGGTCTAGGCGGGATTTTTATTTTAAGCCAATTTTAATATTTTAATTTACATTTATCCAAAAAAAATAATAATATAAAGCAAAACAATCTATAATAAAGATAATAAAGGCCTTTGCTTAAAGTTCAAACACATTTATATTGCTACTAATGTCAAAGTTCAAAAACAAACATGCAATTGTTCAAAGTTCAAACATATTTTTAACGTATTAGTTTTATTTATAAATTTATAAACAAGATTGTTATTAAATAATAAAATTTAAAATTTCAAGAATTTTATTCCATATTAAACTTAAGAATCTAAACATAAATTTAAGAATTATATTGAATTAAACTAAATATTACAAATTTATCATCATTTATATAATTTGAAGTTGGTTCAAGTTCACTTCTTGTTGTGATTTGATATATTACAATTTGTATTATGAATATGGTAAATCATTAAAAAATAAATATATCAATATCTGGTTTGGGTAGTTATTAAAATAAAAAATCTCTCCGTATAGATCCCGCCTAGGCCCCACCTAATTTTCTGGAGAGATTTTTTTGCCGCCTTAGAGTTTAGGTGAGGCGCCTGGGGGTCTAGCGCCTAGGCGAGGCGCTAAGGGGGCCTAGCGCCTAAGCGAGGATTTTTAGAACAGTGATTAACAACATCTGCACTAGATTAGTTATCCTGCTTGTGACCTATGACTCACTGATTTTTGTGCTATTATGTAATTCATAATTTCATATATATTGGCCTTGTGGTGGAAAGAAGTGGTCGAGAATACTGAATACGAGATGATTCCTTTGAAGGGATTTTAGAAATTTGTAATTATATGTGGGCTGTGGGGCTATTCTGGTGAAGTGCCAACGTATTTTTGGGCACTTTCGTGTCGGGATGTACTTACTAATTACTGACCCGACCCCCAGAAAGGATCTTGTTAAGGAGGAGTGTGCCGGGAAGGTTTGTCCGCTTATATGTGCCGTTTATCATCGGTGTTGTTCAGACCTGAACCCTTTTATTTAAAGAAGATATCAATTGGCCTTACGTTGGCAGATTCAGCTGTGGTTTAGGTTCATGCCTTGTGTTGGCCGATTCAAATGTGCACAATTCGCACTCAGTATTTATTTAGCATTTTTCTATTAGAGCTTGGGACTTGTGTGTTTGCAACAAAAGTTGATCGGTTTTGCCTGTCTTGTGGTAGACTAACCTTGTTAAATTTTTACTAAAAATGAAACATATTGACGATTTTGTTAACCATACGAGTCTCTATTCCCTTCAAATTTTCTTCAGCCAAATTTTATATATATTGGGGCACTTATGCTTTGTTATACTATTTACTTTGTGCCTGTATTAGACGATGACATCTTTCTTTTTCATGCTTTGTTAAAACTATTTCGATTTGGTTGTGACTATTGTAAATTATCTCTGATTAGGGACATTGTGGCTGTTGTGAAGGTAAATGCAGTACATTCTTCTGGAATTGGGCTTGCTGTTAATGCTCTAGAGAATAATGTTGTCTGGCTGCTGAAAAATCTCAAGTAACCGGCTGCTAATCAATGAAGATCACTCACTAGCGTGTAAATTTCCGGAACTTTAATTGCACTAGAAACTAATATTGCCATTTATGATTCATATTAAAGAGATGGATATATCTTTGCAGATAGAAGTTTCATATAATTGTGGCTGCAGTCGGAGTCCATTCAGTTTCTATTAAGAATTCTTGTAGTACTCATCCTTAGAAGTTTGTAGTTTGTGCTAATTTCAAGTCCTTGTTAGTACATAGCATGCGAAATCCTGTCGTTTTGTTATTACAAATGTGACGGACTTTGTGTTTGTCACTATGCTTAAATTTTCATCCTAGCCGTAAAACTTTGATCCCTGGGATATCAATGGTGATGTTTGGATTGTGAAAGGTATGGGACATGGAATCTGTCCAAGTTTAAAATAAATTTCTAAATTACTCACTATCCATTCAAATAGTATTTCCTCTAATCTAAAATGATAGATTGCAGGTAAAATGTCTTGTGTTTATACATTAGTTTGCCTGGACAGAAGAAAAGTGTTGCAAGATTTTTTAGTCACTGTTTGGAGATGCCAAACAACCCCCTTTCATATAATTTTAAATGCCTCTTTCCATGAACGGATAATATTAGATCTGGCAAACAGACCTGGCGAGTGGCGGGACGGGACAAAAAAGTTTGAGTTTTGCTGGGCTAAAATTTTGCAGCCCAAAGCCTGTGGTGGGTAGGCGGCCGGGTCGGTCCGCAGGCCGAGATCAATTTATGTTTATTTGGGTCCTTTACATAAGTATACAACAAATAAAAAGTAATTACAAGAAAAGTGCATCAACTAAATAATTACAAAAAGAGTGTAACTAGAATTTATATTACAAAAAACTAGTACAATTCATATTAATAAAGAAACCTAAAATCAAGGAAAATAACTACCATAATTTCAAATTCAAATTCAAATATTTGGGATCTAACAACAAAAATAAATATTTGGGCTCCTAAAATTACTCAATCGATCATTCCATAACTGATCATGAAAATGCAGCAACCACCACATGACGCACGTAATGTTCTCCTCACCCTCCTAATTGGACTCCGCTGTTACACTGCCGCGAATCTCCATTGTCCAAAACGTCAATGAGAAGAAGAAGAAGATTCGTCCTACAAAATATTTAAAAATAAATTGATGTAACCTATATTATTCTGAAATTTTTTTATGACTATTTTGTTACTCATAAACACTAAAATGGTTACCTTTGTATGAATGGTTGGCTACCAACTGCATCACATTCAAACAAAATTGGTAACTTAATAAAACTGAATTGGTATCCAACCTTTTATACTAAGGTAACCAAACATTTATACCAAGGTAACCAATCTACCTCCACATCTGCAGTATGAATTAGTTACCTTGGTCTGAAAGTTTGGCAACCAACTGCACGAAGGTTTGGCTACCAACTGTATTACATACAAAATAAATTGGAAACTTAATAAACAGAATTGGTTACCTTAGTATAAAGGTTTGGCTACCAACTGTATTACATGCAAAATAAATTGGAAACTTAATAAAACAGAATTAGTTACTTTGATATAAAGGTTTGGCTATCCACTGCATTATAAAAAAACTGCAGAAACAGAGCGACGATGGCAGAGGGAGGGGGTGTGGGCGTGGGCAGTAGTAGGAGGAGGAGGAGGGGTGGCGGAGGGAGGGGGGAGGATGAGGGGTGGCGGAGGGAGGGGGGAGGAGGAGGAGGAGGGAGGCGGAGGGAGGGGGAGGAGGAAAGGGGGAAGAGGAGGAGGGAGGACGAGGGGTGGCGGAGGGAGGGGGGAAGAGTAGGGGGTGACGGAGGGAGTGGGTGGGGGTAGCGGAGGGAGGGGGAGGGGGAGGGGGAGGAGGAGGGGAGGGGCGGAGGGAGGGGAGGAGGGGGGTGGCGGAGTGAGGGGATGGGGCGTGGGCGGGGGGGGTAGAGAAGGGAGGCGGAGGAAGAGGAAGGAGAAGAAGAGGGAGACGGAGAGGGAGATGGAGTGGGGCGGGGGCAGGAGGAGTAGTGGTGGGGGGCGGAGGTGGGACGACTGCTGGAGGAACATTGGCGGGGGCGGAGGAGGAAGAAGGTTGCAGAAGAGGAGGAAGTTACTCCATTAATTTGTTAGATAAAAATATGGAGGTTGATGAGAGAGATAATATTTAAATCCCTACAATCATGGACCATTATCAATAACTCATTAAATCAGTCAACTAAATAAAAGGGATAAGATTGCACTCTTTTTTGTAATTAAAATTACATATGCACTCTTTTTATAATTATTTTGTTTGCACACTTTTTATGTAATTATTTTTTAAAATGTAATAAAAAATGTAATTGTTCCTTTATTTTATGTTATTTTTGGTTTGATTCAAACGGACTGGGCGGGTGTCGGACCATGCTAAAAACGTTTGAATTTTATTGGGCTAAAATTTTATAGCCCAGAGCCTGACCCAACCCGCGGGCTTGGACTTGATTTGCCAGGTCTAACGGATATGAATGTTAAACTCTACTAGTTTCTTATATATAGTTTAATAATTGAAGCCTTCAATCCCCTTTTCATTCAAATTTGCTTTAACATTTAAATAACGTCATCTTTTTTTAATACAATATATTATATTTAATATTATACAATTATTCCTTTAATACTTATTTGTACATAACTCTAGAACGGATATATAAATAATCAGAATGCATCTAAAACATACCTCTTAAATAACATACCTCTTTTAAATAGTATTATACTTTTATTAAAATTACGTAGTTTTGAAGATTTTTTTAAAAAATTAAAATAATATTAAAAAAAGTGGTCCCACTTATTTTTTTTTATTTACAAAAATGTCAGCCGCGGACTCACTTGTTGATTTTAATTTTTTTTTTAAAATAATGTAGTTTTAATAAAAATATGTTATTTAAGAGATGCTTTAGATTCGTGCACTATAAATATTAAATAATTAGAAGGTCAGGATAAAAGAGAGATACACGTCACATAATTATTATTTTATGTGAGGCAAACATTGCTATTTATATTATCGCTATAAATAATTTCACTATTGGGATTGGCTCAATCTAAATTCCTACCCGCTTAATATATGTTGATAATAGGTAGCGCTAGCTCTGGTTTCTTATAGTTGAACAATTAAAGCCTCAAGCTAGCTATCGTCTTTAATTTTCGTTCAATTTTAATTTTAATTCCGATTAATAAAAACCCTCAAAATAAGGCCAAAGGTACCACCAAGATTGCTAAACCTATTCGTCGAAGATATCATCGTCGTGGTGGTGGCGGTGGTGTTTATATCAGCTACCTCTCTACGTTGGCAATGACCTCAGATATTGCCGCATGCAGTTACGGTCATGGTGGCGGTTGCGGCGGTCATGGTGGCGATTGTGGCCGTTGAGGCGGCAGCGGAGTTTGTGATTGCTTTTCCTTGCGGTCAGTGGCGGAACCAGAACAAAAATTGAGGGGGGGCAAAATTTGAAGGCGATTTCCGGAGCAGCGACATGTAGATTGCAGTGGCGAATAGGTCCGGACTCTATAATGTTCTATTGCTTCTAACTCTTTTCTTTATGATTATTTAGACTTATTTGGAGATAATGTGTGTGTCTCAAAGAGTCAAGGCCAATGAGATGGCAGGTAGACTATTCCAACCAATCACGCACTTAGTTGGTGGCGGTTGAGATAATACTACAACTTTGGCAAAAATAATCATTGAAATGACATGTTTTAAGAAGAAAGGATGGATATAAAGATGAAACCAACCTGAAAATTTATTTTCAGGAAAAAGAAAATAAGAGAGAGACAAAGATAAATAAAAGTTTTTTTTTTTTGGTTAAATCTCATGTGGCAGCTAATTGTTTATTTTGTCTTAGGAGGTGTCTTAGCCGATCGAGACCGAGCCGCTATCTCTATCTCTATCTCGTCATAGGAATAATTTGCAGACAGAAATAATAATACTAGCTAGTAGTTCAACTAAATACGGAGTATTTCAGTACTACACTATGTAGATCCAGCAGCTCATATTGCAAGCAAGATAAGAAAACAGAGGACTTACCAGCTCCACCGACCACCGCCTCCACCATTATCGCCGTCGCCGCCTCCCTCATGAACCGCCTCCACGGCTCCACCGCACAAGCGACGCCTCCGTGGCTACCGCTAAGACCCGCTACCGCCACTGCCCCCCGCCCCTCCGCGGCCCCGCCCCTGCCCGTCCCCGTCCTACTTCTGCGCCTGAACCGCCGCTGCTACCGGGGGCAAATGCCCCCCTCGCCCCCTGGTTCCGCCTCTGCTTGCGGTTCAAGTCTATACACTCAAAACATAGTATAAGAGTGTTTTAATACATGTACTAGCTGGTATTATTAGGGGTTTTGAAACTTCAACAACTCATTATTATTATTATTTTTTATTTATTTGAGTTATGAGGTTATTAATTCTTTACATGTAATATACATGCAGGGATACTATGATTTTTATATATAGTTAATTTATTGTTCTTGTTGATTTTTAATTTTTAATTATATTAAGATAATTAATATATGCTACACTAAACATATATAACTGTTAACTGAAACTATCTAAATATATATTAATTCTAAGTGAACATTAATTTTACAGCATTAATTTAATATCTAAATATTAGTATTAATTATCTCTCTTCCTATTTGTATGTCGGACTCATTAAGCGGGGACTAATAGTCTCCAAAATTAAAAATATATTTATAAAACGATGACTTTTTTAAAGATAATTTTATATTTTTTAAATATAACCTTAGTATATTCTCCATTAACTAGAAATTCGGTTGTGGTGGTATGATGTTGAAAATGATAGTGTTAAATTAAGAATATCATGTCACTTTATAGTCTTAAAATTTAAATGTATCTCTAATTTTAGAATAGATTAAAAAAATGTATCTTTAAATTTGAAACAGATAGAGTATTATTTTATTATTTTTAGGCGTATATGTGAAATAAAAGTATATCTTTAATATTTTTAAAATTTTCATATAAAAATATTTTTGTAGAACAAAGGGTGTAAATTATACAACACTTGGAAAGTACATATCTAATTTCGATTTTTTACTATCTCACAAGGCTGGAATTTATATTTTTTATGACTCAAGTCTAAATCAACGTGCATATCAATTTCTTTAAGATAATTTTTAATTTATATTAATTATGGATATTGATATTATTACAAATAATTATTAGTAAATAAAGTAAAAATAATTATTGATTTTAGTACTGTAATTAGTGATTTGTAGTTGTATTAAAATAATAATTCACATTTTTAATTTTCAAAATGGATAAGATAATCACATGATCACAAGAATATCACTTTAATTATCTGAAAAATATAATATACATTATCAACAGTTATCTAAAAAAAAATTAGACGAATCCTTCTACACATTGCAATAAAATTTCAATTTTTATTGTGTATAAATATAGAAAATTGACAAAATAAAATTCGTCGTTATGGATCCGACGATTTTTATAGTCGCTATACATATATAAATAATTAATGTATTTAATCATATTTTTATGTATATCCCAAATATAAATCTTTTCCTTTTTTAGATTGTTTGATCAGTTAATTTGCTATATAGCACTTCTATTTCAATCAAAAGACAGTCCCTCTCTCTTTCTTCTTCTTCTTCTTCTTCTTCTCAGAGCAACCCCATCACGGGTCTGACTCAGTCTCCCTCCATCCAGACTCGGTTCGTACGAGTGGACTCAGTATCCAGCTGCAGCCATGGATCCTACTCGAGCTTTTGTAAAGAACGTCAAGCGTGTTGTCGTAAAGGTTTCATTGCTGCCTTCAAATTAATAATATAATATAAGTTTGCATGCTAACCGGATCAAGCTTTCTTTACGTTGATTTACATATCAATCGGTCAAAGTGATAAAAAATTATATATATATATATATATATATATATATATATATATATATATCAGTGTGGATATATATTTAGATATATGTATATATGTATATTTACGTGCATAGTTATATAAGTAAGCTATGGCACATCCAGATTCCATGCATGTGAGTTGATGATACCTCACAATTTTAACATTTCCCAAATATCTTGGTTTTTAAATTAATTAGTTATTTTAGGACGATGAGGATTTGGGCACAGACGAAAATGTGACTGGTAATTGTTTTTTTTTTCCTGTAGAAAAATCAAGTTTCTGCATTTTATTGTCTATTTTCTGGAGAATTATGCAGCTTCTAACAAGTATATCAAAAGTTTTCAACTGTTGTAATTAATATTTACTACTTTCGTTCATAAAAGATTGTCTTTTAAGGTTTTTGCACATTGATTAAGAAAATACCATTTATCAAGTAAAATTTGTTTAAAATTCCATTACTATCCCTTTATGGGAAGTTCAAACTATTAATACGGACAATGAGAGAAGGTATGGGTAATATAGGAAAATAAATAATTTATTCTCCTCGAAAGTTACAAACTTTTTGGAACAAATTTTACCTTTTAAAACGACAATCGAGGGAGTAGTATAGTATTCACTTGAAAAATGATATAAGCCCTGTAATTTCAAAAAATGGCCTTGTATATGAAACACATTTAAAGAGCACGAGGACCACTTGGGATAATCAAAACAGGCATCTGCGGAAATAATTTCCTTAAGAAAAGTTTTCACACACTGTTGTGTGATAGTGTGGATAATATCAACGAATTTCATTGGTCTACCTGCTTATAATTCTGTATCCCATGAGATGAATTACTGCTATCTTTCTCTTTAGATAAACATGTTATGTTAAAATTTGTTTTTAGTTTGGGGATTTGATGTTACCAGTAATCTTTATGTAAAACGCTGAAGGTAGGAACAGCTGTTGTTACGCGAAGTGATGGAAGGTTGGCAGTCGGCAGAGTAGGAGCTATTTTTGAGCAGGTAACTGAGTATCTTACGCTGCTACTTTTTTAGAACCAGAGGAATCAACTAGCTAGATTTTGATATTTTGTTTCTTCACAAAGACTTAATCAATTCCAAAATCATATATACATTTATAAAAGATGAATTTTAAGGAAAATTTTATTTTTCCAAACATATTCCTAACATTAATGTAGTACGTACTTAGTTTTGGCATGTTAGTACTCAATCTACCTACCTTATACGTCATGGTATGTTGGGAATGTCATGTGACTTTATAGTCTAAAACTAGAAATGTATCTCTTAAATTTGGAACGGACTAAAAATGAAGATAAAAAGGAAAAGGGAAAATAGGGAAAGGCATATTAAGTTAAGATGAGGCATCACACATTTATGCTCTTATTTATGCCTTGTATTCTTGAGTTGTTGAGAATCTCTTCTTCTCTTTATTCCTTGTGGGTGAAGTATATTGCTGACAATCTTGTGTACCGATTGATCTGCCTGCAGCTTGAAAAGTTAAACTCCCTTGGCTTTGAAATTATTTTAGTGACTTCAGGTGCTGTTGGAGCAGGTCGCCAAAGGCTTAAATACAGAAAACTAATCAATAGCAGGTTCTTGTTATTTCTTTTTGCTATAATAGTTGATATTTATATTTTCTGATAGCCAAACAATAAGGTTCAAGTTTCTAAGAAATAGTTGAAATCTTGAATATCTTTACTTACCCGAAATTTGTATAAAAGCTGAAGTGCAGCATATTTATGTACTACTATATGTAATACGGCAGTCCTACTTGTCAGTCTTTTACTAGAGGATGGAACCATGAAATTTTAACAGGAGAGGGCATTGTCTACTAAGTAATTTGTGTATTTCTCTTGCAGTTTTGCTGATCTCCAAAAGCCTCAGGTTGAACTTGATGGAAAGGCATGTGCATCTGTCGGACAGAATGGCCTCATGGCACTCTATGATACCTTGCTCAGCCAGGTAAATGTTGAGCATGTTCATTACTGCAGTTTTAAACAAAATTAGAATTGTTAATACCTTCTCCTAGATCTTTCTGGTTCAGTTTCGGTTTGTGATTAAAAAGTGCTCTTCTTTTTCAGCTGGATGTGACCTCTTCTCAACTTGTAGTCACAGATAATGATTTCAAGAACGCAGACTTCAGAGTGCAACTTTCTCAAACAGTGAATTCTTTGTTAGCTCTGAGGAGTATTCCAATTTTTAACGAAAATGATGCAATTAGTACCAGAAAAGCTCCATATGAGGTATGCGACTTCACTATATCCACCCCTGCCTCTGCATATGATTGGTTTTATTGCATATGTTTTTTTCTGTTTTCATTCTCTCATCCTATTTCTTATGTGTTTATTTTTGGTTGGTCTAAATAATCTCTCTCGTGATAGAAATCATTGTTTCTATTGCTTTTCATGTTTTAGTCTTCCTAATTATCTTACCGTCACTTTTTCTTTTCCAATCCTTATTTTACTTGTCGAAAAGGTTCAGTCATTTTTTTAATTCCAAATTTACGACATTGTTGACTATATTATCTCAGTTTGGAGGCTTGATCAATAATAATTAGAAGGGAATTTCATGCCCATAACATAGTTGACAGGCACATGCATAAAATCTATAGGCATAGGATTACTTCGTTCTTCTGATAATGCTAGATGATTTGTCATCTCTAATAAATCTGCTAATTCTGATTATGACACCATTTGCAGGATTCTTCTGGTATCTTTTGGGATAATGACAGTTTGGCAGCTCTACTGGCTATGGAACTAAAAGCTGATCTTCTTGTGTTGTTGAGTGATGTAGATGGCCTTTATAGTGGCCCTCCTTGTGATCCACGTTCAAAGCTATTGCCTACATATTGTAAAGAAAAACACCAAGGTGTAATTGCATTTGGAGATAAATCGAGGATGGGCAGAGGGGGAATGGATGCAAAAGTAAAAGCTGCTGTAAAATTCCATCTCACACACAATAATTTCTTGTACTACATTCTATGACAGAATTACATATCAGTTCCACCAACATAGCGTTGTTGGTCTTTTGACTTTTATCCTCTTTTGGTACAATATAGTTACATACTTATATTGAACTTTGTTTGCTCCATCTCTAGTAGATTAATAAGGCTTGTCTAGACGACATGTCAATGTCTTTCTCATTAGTTTGCCACATTAACAACTTAATTTAAGGTGTTGTACAGGAAAGTTACATGAGAAAAGACTTCAACAATTTTTAGCCTTGTGAAATTCCGTTGTTATCTGTAATGTACTAGGATCCTATAGTTTTCAATTCTTTTCATGTATATGTTTCCATCATGTTGGAAGCGGCTTTGCAGCTGTCAACATCATAAAGGTGCTAAACGGAGAACGTATTGGTACTCTCTTTCATCAAAATGCAAGTTCATGGATCACAATCACTGAAGTTGGTGCACGTGACATGGCGGTTGCAGCACGAGATTCTTCCAGACAGCTTCAGGTAAATGCTATCACATTCCTAGAAATCTCACACCCTGGGTTTCTTGTACCAAACTACCAATAGAACTTTTTAATTACAAAAATAATCTTTTGAAACTTGTACTTTAATTTAAGCTAATATAATTGATTTGCATTGCATTGCAGGGATTACCTTCAGAAGATAGGAGGAAAATTTTGTTGGATGTAGCTGCTGCACTGGAGGCAAATGAAAGTTTAATATCTAATGAGAATGAAGCTGATGTTATTGCTGCTCGGGAAGCAGGATATGATGAGTCATTAATAGCTCGTTTGGCCTTGAAACCTGGGAAGGCAAGTAATTAATAGCTAGTTTATTGCTGGAATTTTCATGTTTGATCAATAACATATATTTTATGTAATTAATAACCTATTATTTCACCTTTTGAGGAATTGAAAGTAACCCTCAAAATTCTTGTTATATTCTGATAGTGTTCATTTGATGTTGCAGATCTGTGCTCTAGCAAATTCTATTCGTACACTTGCAGATATGGAAGAACCCATAGGTCATATTTTAAGGAAAACAGAGGTAAGGAAGTTTACATGGAACTGTGACAGGTTAGTGAGTGTTTGAGATTCGTATATAGATATCTATGACGCACGCTTTCCAAATATATTACATATTGTGGTAACTGATTTTACATATGAAATATTAGCAAAATGAAACAAATGTGCCTTTATCATTATTATTATTTATTTTTATTACATCATTGAAAATGATAAGGCACATTGTCACATCAACTAACTATGTTTCGGTCCAGCTTGCAGAGGGACTCATCTTGGAGAAGAAAACATGTCCTTTGGGTGTTTTACTTATTGTTTTTGAGTCTCGACCTGATGCACTAGTTCAGGTAAGAAAGAGTACCTTAAATTATTAAATCCTCTTGTATATTTTTCACTTAACACTGATATCTTAATGTCACCTTAGTTTTTTGGTACTGTATATTCTGTATCCTTTTTTTTTATAAGACTTTTGGTACTAATTTTTTTTAACCATTCTTTTTCTCCTTTTTTCCCCAAAACTGAAACAACAGATAGCCTCTTTGGCAATTTGGAGTGGGAATGGTCTACTGTTGAAGGGAGGGAAAGAAGCTAGGCGCTCAAATGCAATCTTGCACAAGGTCTGATTTTTTAAAGAAATACTTATTCCTAAATTATTCTGAACGGTTTGTATTTCCTTTCCCTTGGATGCTTTTATAGCTTAAAATCATTGTGTCATTGCAAATATTATTTTCTTTTATAGGTAATTACTGGTGCCATCCAAGATATTGTTGGAGATAAGCTTATTGGACTTGTGACTTTAAGAGAGGAGATACCTGATCTCCTTAAGGTGGGTACTGTAATGGCATAGTTGATGGTTCTTCAGACTAAAACGCGTTTTAACTGATTTAATCTGTTCCAGCTTGATGATGTGATAGATCTTGTGATCCCTAGAGGCAGCAACAAACTTGTATCCCAAATAAAGAATTCAACGAAAATACCTGTTCTTGGTCACGCTGGTGAGAGATATTTTTAACAGTTAGTAATTTCTTTCTGAACCACAAATTTTCCATTAGAAACAGGAAGAAACTAGAGTTAAATGGCTAAAGTTTCACCATTTCCTGCCCAGATGGAATTTGCCATATTTATGTTGATAAGTTGGTCAATATGGATATGGCGAAGAAAAATGTCTTGGATGGGAAGACGGATTATCCTGCAGCCTGTAATGCAATGGTAATTTTAATTGCTATCTCTGAGTATCTCTTGTTATCAGATGTACACATCTAGATATTCCTTTTACAACATCTTAGTCTCTATTATTGTTGAAATTGTGTGTTACAGTGTTATCTGAGTCATTTTTGTCATCTCTCTTAGGAAACACTTCTTGTACACCAGGATTTGTCAACTAATGGTGGGATTCAAGAGCTTGTTATTGCTCTTGAACACGAAGGTGCGACTTATTTTTATACCTCTATGAATTTTGTTTAGACGTACGAATTCATTATTTCTTGCCAGGTTAAAAGTTACAACCTTTATAATAATTTGTTATAGTATTCATGAAGGTTTGCCTGATGCAGTTGACTTGTAACATTTGATCTTAAATAGAAAAGGAAGCCCACACATTGTAATTGATTTATGTTGGTGCAATTTCACAAGTCCAGCACTGTAAGGCTTGAATCTGGAATTCTCACACTTTGGCCCATTCATTGCTGATGTAATGAGTCATATCAGATTTCTGCTTGCACAAGCATGGTTGATGAAAACATTCTCATGCTATTCTTCTAGAGAAGTAATATTAGGCAAAAGCAAACAAATCCACCTCAATCCATCTTTTGTAGGTGTTAGTATATATGGTGGACCACGAGCAAGTGCTTTGTTAGATATTTCAGATGTAAATTCATTTCATCACGAGTACAGCTCAATGGCTTTTGCAATTGAAATTGTTGATAATGTGGATGCTGCCATCAATCATATAAGGCATGTTGACGTTATACCCACCCATTCTTGTTTGGGTTTGTAAGTAAATTCTTATAAATTAAGGTGAAGGTCGAGACTTTTGTTTTCTTTTGCAGTGGCCACACCGAGTGCATTGTCACAGAAGATGCTGAATATTTCTTAGGTCAAGTTGACAGGTAACTTCATTTTTGCATCCCAATCATCAAAGCAATTGATATAAAATAACTAGTGGCACATGCATGTTTTGTTAATTGTTGACGGTACCTTATGGGTTTGCTGCTATTCACCTTGGCAGTGCTGCAGTTTTTCATAATGCAAGCACAAGATTTTGTGATGGAGCTCGTTTTGGACTAGGGGCAGAGGTATGCATGAGATGTTAGTAGGATTCGAGTAAAAGCTTAATTTCCTTGTCGATCTTACGTGTTGGTATTGTGTGATGTTCAAAGGTTGGTATAAGTACAAGTAAGATTCATGCTCGAGGTCCAGTAGGAGTTGAAGGACTCTTAACAACACGATGGTATGTGAATTTTCTTCTTCATATGAACCAATAATTTGCATGCTTATCCCAATACCTTTCTTTATGTTTTGAGTGTAGGATTCTCAGAGGTAAAAGACAAGTGGTTGAGGGTGATAAAGGGGTCACCTACACCCATAACAACATTTGCCATTGATTCCTAGTTTTGGGAAGATTAAAAGGTGCTTTTTTTTCAAAGTCACCGCCAATTTTGTGTGTTTGGCTAAATTAAATTTTACTTTTATGTCACCATACTATTTATTTTCCTTGTAATAATCATAAATTTGTAATAATCATTTCATTTAACCAGTTTCCAAATGGTTAAATGAAATGATGCAATTGCAGCCTAAGAATACACATTTGAGTTTTAAACCTTATTAAGATAAATACATCAAATGCATATTTTTTGCTCTATTTACACCCAAAAAAAGACATTATTTGATTTTTTTTGTAAAGTCATTTATGAAAAAAATATTATTTAAAGTATTATTACGTGTAAAATTGGTATTTTCAAAATTAAATTATAATTTAAATTTTTGAAAAATTTAAACTAATCAAGATGAAGTTAAATGAGGAACATAGGAAATAATAAATAAAATGAGAGGTGATCCAAATTTTAGAATGAATCTGAACTGTGTTCGTCCAAATTTAAAATGGGTTCTATTTTATTAATATAGATATTTTATTGAAATAAATTTTATTCTATATCTCTTATATAAAATAAACTATGTTAATAATATTTATAGTATTAATAAAAATAATTAATAAATAAAAATTTATTAATAAATAATTAAATAAACATATTTAAATTTAATTATGACAAGTCACAAATTCCTACCAAAAAAAAATCATGTCCCACCTATTTATAGGCCTCCCAATAACCTAATCTACGTAATTATTTCCCGTATTGGGAAATATGATATACGCCTACTATCTGACGTGGCGTAATTAACGGAGTCCTTAACGCCCAACGGGGAGTATATTCTAGTACAAGGAAAACGACAACGGAGAAATTTCGACTCTTCCCGACCAAAATAACGTAAAACTAAATAATCACTGGAAAAAGCTAAAGCAAATCCACGTATGACTGTCAGTCTCTCACAAAAGGCCAAACCCAAAAAGGAAATCAACCTCCATTACCGCTAAATTTCTTATTTTCCCCCATTATATACAAACTATTAATTACTCATATTAAACAATAAATAAATTACAAAACAAATCATCAAGAACTGATCTTTTTTGGGCTTCTCCTTGACCCAAAAAGTTTGATGATTTTGATTTGGCTCATTGGCTGTGGTTAAATCTCTTTAAATCCACCAAGATCGCATTTTTCTTGAAACAAACCTCGTCATCATACTTTTAGTTCTAGTTGTACAAATCTGTGTATATATTTGGCTTCAACAAGAAAAGATTATTGGAATCTTGGGTCTTTATTAGGGTTCTTTAATTTGGGGAAAAGGGTCCAGCTGAAAGGGGAAGAAGTTAGGTAGAGAGAGAGAGAATTGGAAAGTGAATTTAATTGGAGAGAGAAGATATGAAGGAGTTGATAGGGGGTCCTGGGATGGTGAGTGGGCTGCTATTGAGGATAGGGCAGTTTTTGTTTGCTGCTGCTTCAATTGGAGTTATGGTATCTGCTCCGGGCTTCTCTAATTACACTGCTTTCTGGTATATTTTCACTCTTTGTGCTTAAATCTTTATTGGGTTTTATTGTTTATTGTTATTGTTTTGATTCTCTCTGAGTTCATACTTATTATATGGAGTATAACTCTTTTGATGACAGTTTGTATCCTTGTATTTTTGTTTAATATTGTTGAGACCAGCTGCACATTTTGATTGGAATATTATTAGCTAATTCAGTTAACACCACCTAATACGCTTTGTATCAAAACTGAGTTCAAGTGTGTTTCTATTGTTCTGTTTGATTTGCATATAACTTTTGCATCAATTTGCCAAAAATGAAACTGTACTTTTCCAGCTACAACCATTATTAACTCGAAGTTACAGGGAAATGGATACCTCCTTAAATTGTATGTTTCTTTGTATTGCTATTACGGTAGCATTGTTTTAGTGAGAACCGATATAACTATATTAAGTTACTTGTGAAGGACTCTGTTGGTTATTCATGTATAAACTACTTAAGTGATCTTTTCCGGCATCTCATATTTGATGTCCTCTATTGCCACAGAAATATGTCCGTCACCTAAAAAGTGCCGCTGATAAGTTGTAGAGGTGTTCTTCGTGCTCATAGTTTTGTAATGTCATAGCCCCATCGAATGACTGATGATTGCCATACAATCATTAAGTTTCTAGAGTTGATTCTTACATCGTTGAAATTCAACAAAATTTCTTTAGAAAAACAAGTTCCTATACTTCAATGTAAATACTGAATCATATTACAAGCTTATCATGGATAATAGAGTATATTATATACTATAGAGGACTAAAGGTTTATCATTGGAACGTACGTTGCCAAGGGCATTCTGCTAGTTATGGAATAACGGAGTATTGTTTAGATTTAGAAGGTTGTGTCTGACTGTGGCAGGAGTCAACTTTACAATAGTTGTTTGATTATATATTCTGGTTTCGGCCATCAAGCATGCAGGAAACTCGTCTGGCATAATTATTTGGGATACAATACATGTTAATGGCTCCACTATCATCATCTTGTAATGTCGGTGTCCTTTACTTTTTCTACCTGAAAGAAAATCTATTGTTTCAAATAAATTTACGTGAAAATGATAGGAGCTGGGGTCTGGTAATAAGTTTTTTTTGAGTAAATATGATAGAGATTGAGAGGGAGGGGAGGGGAGGGGAGGGGAGGGGAGGGGCAAATTAGTAATGCACGCGTACCAGGGTTGTTTACATATGTTGATTCATATTCTGATATCTCAGTCTCTACTGCTTATGTCATGCTTGAAACAACTAGTGGTTAGATCTGCTCATTTTTCACTATAACTGATTAGACAGTTGTCTTTCTTGCTATCATAGGAACAGTTCATTAACCATCAAGTGTAGCTCAGTTTTTCTGACAAGATATTATGTTTGGATACAGCTATTTAATTGCGTCAATGGGACTTCAAGTATTATGGAGCTTTGGACTTGCTTGCCTTGATGTCTATGCTTTAAGAATAAAGAGAGACCTTCAAAATCCAGTCCTAGTCAGCATTTTTGTTGTTGGTGATTGGGTATTTAGCTTATCTCTTGAACTCAATCATTTACTCCTCTATTCTGTGTGAGATATGTTATGCTTCATGAGTTTTACCTTGATGGTAGGATGCATATGTGTTCTTAACTTTTCTGGTTATTTCTTCATAATAACATCTTAGTGGTTGTGGCTCCAATATCTTTATGTGAAGCGTTCCCTATTTATATGGGTATAATACTACTAGTCTACTAGCATTAAGCTACAACTTCATTTATTCCAAAGAAGTTATTGCATACAAAATGATGCATTATTCAACTGTAATTCCTTCATGCACTTCTTATGTCTCACAGTGCTGTTCTTTTGTTAAATCATTAGTTGGATGATTTGATTTGATTTTAACTTTAAAGGAATGTGCCAAGAATAATAATACAAGGAAAAACAGAAACATGGGGGGTGGAACTTAAGGCCTTGTCTTACAAAAGAAATCCAATAGGACTATGAACTAGTAAATAGTAAATAGTAAGGCCTAAAAAGATATAGACAATGGATATCGGCCTTGTAACACTCGTGCACCTCAACTAGCTGACATTTCTGGAACAAAATGATAGAAAATATCAGACCTGTGAGCAAGAGCAGCAGTAGCTAAAAAGCCTGCTGTATGAATTCCTTGCCTATAAACATGAAGCACCTTAGAGGTTGGTGGAAGAAGATTTTGACTATCTCGGATGCCTGTTTTGCCATGGAGCTACAATAGCATCAACTAAAACTTGTAAATCACATTCAACCTCAAAGGGCTGGATATGAATACCGTAGCATAGCTTGAAACCAGTTTTCTAAGCAAGCGCCTCAGCCTGCATGTTAGTGCCCTCATTTAAAAGTAGAGAATGCAGCAAACTATGTGACCTGAAAAGTTTCTTAAAACCCCTCCACTTGTGGAAACCTTGTTCCTGGAAGGACCATTAGTACTGATTTGAAGCCTGACATTAGGGAATCCAACTAAGGCATTTGCTTCTCTGGGCTGCTAATTTTTTTACAGGAAGAGAAAAGGTATTTAAGCATACGCCATCTTGTAAGCTTTATAAAGTTTTTTGGAACAAAGGGATGCTGCACTTCAAAGAGCAGTGACTTAATATTTTTTTCTTGTGAGTTATCACAGCAGTCACAGCACTGCTGTCAAGAGTAGCTGAATGAAAAGCAGTTCTACTCCTGTGTTTCCAGATCTCCCAAAGAGCACAAAAATTGTAGAAATTCTCAATTATTCCTTATCATTAAGGAGTTCGCCACTTAGCCAGCTAGGTTCTTACATATCCTTTTTTTATTAAGTCCTAATCACTTATCTTTAATTTTATTATTAATGCTTTAGATGCGATTGGACTGATTCCAACACAAGAAATCATTCTTACACAGTTACACCTTTAGATCAGCACCTCTGAGTATCGAAACTAACGTAAAATTTTTGGCTAGCCGGTTAACTGAAAACCTTTATGTAGGGCCGGGAAGTTTAGCGTAATAAATTTGTAAATGTTAGGCTTACGTGGATTTTTGAACTTCATCTTGGTTTCCTTTTACTCTTTAGATTTTTATTTTCATGTTTCCCTTAATTTTGCTGGGGTTGGAGGATATTTTCAACGGTCTCATTGGCTTTTAATATTGGATCTTGTGTTCCCTTTAGCTTAAATTTTCATCCTCCATCCCTTATCCTCTCTATTTTGTTGCGTAGTAAAAAGCACACAGTTGTTTTTGTTAGCCTAAGCATCCTTCTTGATTGTGATTGCATGATCTGCAAACTTGCTACCCTTGTTGTAATTTATCACATTTGTATTATCCGATTCGGGAAGCCATCTAACTGCTTTATGTAATGATTTCTGTATCAACTTTAATCACAATAATTATATAAAACGCAGGTCACTGCTACTTTATCACTTGCAGCTGCATGCTCATCAGCAGGGGTTGCAGTTTTATATGCAAGAGACTTTGATTTCTGCAAGGTTCATTTTCATATCCCATGCGGCAGATATGAACTCTCCGTAGCTCTGGCTTTCGTCACCTGGTTCTTTATTGCCTTATCTTCTCATGTAATGTTCTGGATCTTAGCCTCAGTATAAATCATGCTCAGTTTACCATTTCATGCATTACATTATTGCAACACCCTCTATGTACATCTAAATTCCTTGATTTTTTTTTGCTTTTATAGTTTGACAAGTTTATTGATAACTACAGTTGAAATCCTGAATCTAATTCTTCTTGTTCCCCATTTCACACACACACACACACATCAAAAAAACTTACTTCCTTCTTTTCATATTTCTTTCTTTATTCTTCAGTCTCCCTCTTGCATCATTTCTTATTACTCTGTTCAAGCTTCATATCCATTTCTCAGACACGTACGGTACACAAATAATGTTGAATTTTGATAAATTCAAAAGGTTTGATTCTTTATTCATTAAAATGAGCACAAGCTAGAGATCAAAAGTTACAGACTTCCATCCTTTCCTATAAACAGACAAAAAATGATAGGACTGTATCTTAAAAAAATAAATTTGGTTGAAAGATTGTATCTTTAAAATGAGATATGAATGTTTAATTTAAAAGGTACAAGTATTCTTAATAACTATTGACTCTTGGTGCTTTATAAATAGGTGTGATGTGCTGTTATTTAGAACCAAGTATTGTACAGCAGAAAGAGACCTCTTTTTTTCTTTCTAAAATTAGGATAATTATTGTTGTAATAATTTATTTATTTTTGAAAAATTACCAAAATCACTATCCGAATTAATTTCCACCGAAGACTTTTTTGCATCCAGGTGGCAATTCCCTGCAACGCTGTACAAATATATTGAAATAATCGGGTCAAATTTCAAGTCCGAATCGAATCAAATTTATCGAAACAAGGTCTTAATTTACTAATACAATAATACGTTCTTAGGTTATCTGGTTATCTGGTTATCTTAGGTCACCACAAGCTCACTCAAAAGGTCACTGAAATTAATATTGTTAGTAAATTAATCTTTATATATAAACAAAATTTTCTGATATATCTTTCATGTGTGATTGGTGTATTATATATATACTTTTTCATAACATCTCAAATAACCCATTTTCTTTCCTCCATTTTCTTTCCTCCATTTCATTCCCTAACGGAAACTGAGTCTGACCAGGCAAACATTCCAACAAATAATAGGAAAAATAAAATTAAAAAAGATAATATAATCTACACGTACAATTAAAAGTGAAAGGTAATAGCACACACAAACTAAAACTAATAGATTGATGATATAACACTTAATATAGCTTGGCCCTTTTGAACATCCAACAGATAAACTTTCCTCACAATCGACAACCCATATATTTGCACATGCAAAGCCGTCTTTGATCCCTTGAGCTTCATATTTTTCCACTCAACCTAACAACATAGAAGCCCGTGGCCCTTTTGGTTATCCACAAACTTTATTATTACACAACCATTTGAAAAACCCAACAAAATAAAAGCTTGTCACACTTGCGTACTTATCTACTTACATTTATATATCAAGTCTGCCATATATATTTATATATATACACGGTCCAGATCAAGTGCATGTCCTTTATTTTATTCACCCGTACTCATCCTTTTTTAGCGACGGACCCGGCGACAGTTCGGTCATACAACCGTCGTCTATACTTTTAGCGACGCTATATGTTGTTCGTCGCTAAAAGTCACCGAAACCGTCGCCGGGTCCGTCGCTAAAGGAGGTGAGTACGGGTGAGTAAGATAAGGGGTATGCACTTGATACTTGCGCGCTCTCTCTCTCTCTCTCTCTATATATATATATATATATATATATATATATATATATGCGCTTTACGGTTTCCTTAGGCACGTAAATTCTGTATCATCGATCTTCATCAATATTAATCTTTCAGCAATGGCGACGACTTAATAGCACGCACGGTGAGAAGTGAAATGAACGCCCGGTGACTGAAGTACTCCTGAGGATAAAGTACTCCTTTTAGTGGCAGCGGAAGGCGATGAAGATGACGGCAAACCAAGATGAGATTGGAGAATTTGGAACCTGCCCGAATCACCGGGAAGTCTCATGTAAGATGCCGAAGGTGATTGATCAGTTAGTAGTAATCCACCATTCTTGTATTGCACTATGGCTTTATACACAAATGGAATTAGGCCCTCCATTGGTTTTTCCTTTTTGTGAACATGCATGTATATATTAACTACAAATGGAGGAGGAATTGGTTTAAAAGAAAGGGAGGGAGAGGGAGAGGGAGAGGGAGGGGTGAGGATGAGGGGGAGGGGAGGATAGTGACGTGGAGTATAGTAGGGTTGGAGTTCAGCTATTTACGCTAATCCTTTTTATGAATGCTCCATTTATACATCCATTTACCAGCTCCCTTTCACGTTATATATATATACTAGCTGGGTCCCGTGCCTCCGGCACTGTATGGACAATATGATTTATCTCAAACTTTGAACGACCAAAATAATTTATTGAGTGAGCGGAAAATTTAAAGTCATTTGTATTTTATTAAATTATTATTAGATTATTAGATAGATAGATGTATTTTATTAGATAGATGTATGAACGGTGGGATTTATCCCAAACTTTGGACGACCCAGATGATTTATTGAGTGAGCGGAAAATTCAAAATCATTTGTATTTTATTAGATAGATTATTAGATTATTAGATAGATAGATGTATTTTATTAGATAGATGTATGAACGGTGGGATTTATACCAAACTTTGGACGGCCCAGATGATTTATTGAGTGAGCGGGAAATTCAAAATCATTTGTATTTTATTAGATATATATATATATATATATATATATATATATATATATATATATATATATATATATATATATATATATATATATATTGGAAAAATCTGACTTATACATATGTAAGTTCCAAATGTATACAGTCGACTGACTGATAGAACAGTAGTACTCACTCTACTACCGTAGAAGCGTAGAGTAAATTCTCAGATCGTAGAGTGACTATATACTCTACAATCGTAATGACTTAACTCTACGATAACAGATTGTGTACATTTGGGAGTCTACACAGTTGTGCAGCTCCATTAACCCATATATATATATATATATATATATATATATATATATATATATATATATATAGAATTCATTTTGAATTTGGGCGGAAAAACACAATGATGGTTTAGATTCTAATTGATTTGGACGGGAAAGGGTGGTGGGAGAGGAAGGAAAAGAGAGGAAATTAAAGTGAGATTGTTGAAACGGAGAGAGTGAGAATTTTGTTACACAATTACTAGTATATATATATATATATATACACGGTCTGGATCAAGTGCATACACATTATCTTATTCACCCATGCTCACCCTCCTTTAGGCGACGGTTTCGTTCACACAACCGTCGTCTATACTTTTAACGACGCTATATGTTGTCCGTCGCTAAAAGTATAGACGACGGTTGTATGACCGAAACCTTCGCCTAAAGGGGGGTGAGCACGGTTGAGTAAGATAATTAGGGGTATGCACTTGATCATTCCTCTCTCTCTCTATATATATATATATATATGTATAAGAGCTTAAATTGTGTATCATTGTAGTATACCAGTACTATATTTTTTGTTTGGTGAGATTTAGCTTTAAGATATAGGGTTGGTTGGTACACGTCGATTAGTTTTAATATTTTTCATTCTTAAACTAATTCCAGGGACACTATTTTCTTGTTTGCTAAGTTACATCATACATTCATATATTAACATCTTTTATTGTAGTTTGGTAGTTTTAGGTAGAGGCAGTACCAATTTTTTTTTTTTAATGGGAAAAAGAAATTTTTATTGAAAACCTGAATGATTACAAAAAATTTAGATAGGGAGGTAGAGGCAGGCAGTATATATGTATGCACTATATATGCTGCACATATGTATATAGTTAACCTCATCCTGAATTGAGAGTTTTATTTGACTTAAAAAACACATATTCCATCTTTTTTTTAAAAAAAAAATCATTAATTTTATTTTTAAATTCGATTGTCTAAATTCATGACTTTAATTTTATTTTTAAAAAAATCCAATTAATGAAATTCATTTAATTTTTAAAACTTAGGGAAAACTATTAAGTTAATAATATGAAGAGAGAGTATGACTATATTTTGAGTATATATATTATACTACGTACGTTAGCAATATCAAGATACGACATTTTGATCAAACATATAGTGTGCTAATTAATTAACTTCGATGATTGATTATGTTGTAATAGGATGATTAATTAACACACGACTAATATATTCAACACGACTAAATTATTAAAATTTTGGAAAATAATATAAATAACGATAAATATGAAATTGAATTGCGATCAACATAAAATTAAAATCCATGTAATAAGATAAAATAAATAAGGGTGAAGCTATTCTCTTAATTCCTACATGTATTGCAATTATAATTTGGTTGAAAAGTTTTGCAATTCATGGGATGAAGTTGTTGGAAAATATAGCAATTAACAAGACGAATAATATAAATAAATTGGAACAACTTAGCTGAAAAACCGAGGCGTAGCGTAGCTACTGTCCTAAAAAGTGATTTCGCCCCCACTGATAATAATCATGGTACAAATGGGCTGCCGGCGGCCACTCTCCAGGATTCAACGGCGAAGTCTCCGATCGTGTGTACTCACGGAAGGAGGCTTTGGACTTGTCTATGTGGATTGCCCAATTAACAGAGTATATATTTGTGTAAGAAATTCAACTGTATATTATGTGAAGAACAAATGCGATTTCTTGTTAGGAGAAGAAGAAGATGATAAGGATATATATATTACTTATGCTAAGAAGAATAATAGTGATATTTATAAGGATGATCAAAATGTTAGACACATTAAGTTGGGAATTGCCCGTTAACTGTTGGGGGTTACAAAAAACGTAACGGCTAGAGTATTAACTCTAAATGGGGGTTACAGAAATTTTGGAAAATAACAACAATCCCCCACATAATCCAAAATTATCAAAGATAGAAAAATTAAAAGGAAGTGAGAAGGGCAATGGATTTTAGATAAATAACGTCGATACCTTATGGGTTTGAATCGACACTTAGTGGAACAAGCTAATGATTGTAGATTATAGGTGAATTATATTCTTGAACCTATTATCTTTGATACAATCAGTTGAGCTTGCACACATATCTTAAATCCTGAATCCACACAAGTCCGCGGTTGGGCGCGTTCTAGGCCATGCGCCATGTCCCAGATTTTCATAAAGGCTCTAGAGAGTTTGCCAAGGACTCTCATAGGAAGCGGCCTACACTTCCACCTTTATATAGGTGAACCCATCAAGTGTATACTGACATACACCACCCTTTAGGGCTATGAGTTTCATTAAGAATCTAAACGATTCATCCTTTCACAATTTGTCAGTAAGCACCACATGCACACAAGAAGGGATATAAATAATTGTAGTGCTATAATTAAGTAATTACGTGACTTGTTATTACCCATTGAACCCAATTCATGGGATCTCCAATCACATGGGTTGGGTTTCCATCGCGTATTACTTACTCAAGATATTGGCAATAGTCCCATCCCTCTGGATGCTTCTTGGACTCTCTTTTTAATTAATCCCTTTGTAATCGGATCCGCTAGGTTTTTTTTTTAGACCTTTCAAATTTTCATGAAAATAACACCGTTTACTGATCAGTCCTCATTCAACATTATGTCTCAAGCGAATATGTCTCTATTTTTCATTATATACATGGTTCATTCCTCATCCAATAGCAGCTTGAGAATCACAATGCAGAGATATGTAAGGAATTATTATGTCTGCTAATAAATTCCTCAACCACTCTGCTTCTGTACCTGTCAATTCTAACACAATAAATTTAGATTTCATAGTAGATTTAACAGTACAAGTTTGTTTAGCAGATCTCCAAGAGATAACTCATCCACTTAAAGTAAACACATATCTACTAGTGGAGCTTGTTTCATCATTAGCAGATACCCAATTAGCATCACAATATCCTTCAAAAACATTAGGATTATCAAAAAAAATATACACTTACATTAACTGTTCCTCTTAAATACCTCATTAGACGTGACAATGCATTCCAATGAACTTGTGAAGGATTATGCGTATATCTGCTAATTCTACTAATGAAATATTCAAAATCAGGTCAAGTACAATTCATTACACTGTCAATGATTCTGTCATCTTCAGTTTGTGCAATACCAATCCACTTTATTTTTCTTTAAATGCACACACTATAGTCACAAGGTGTTTCTAAAGGCTCTTCATTAAAAAAATTAAATTTTTAAAGAATTCCACATAATGAGTCTAAGATAAAAACAAATCACGTGCAATTTTATTAATTCTCATGCCAAGAATCAAGTTCGTTTTCATGTCAAATTTAGAGAATAAAAACTATTTTAATAGTTTTCACAACTTTCTCACCAGTACCAAATATCAGTAAATCTTCCACATATAAATAAATAATCACATCACAATTTTCATGCTTTTGTATCTCATGCATATACCACATTTCTCATGCTTCACATCTCATGTATAATTCGCATTTTATACATTCTTCATCTTTCTCATATTGTACATTTATACATACTTGACATCTGATACATGCTTCATAATGCTCATACTTCGCATTTCTCAAATTATATAGTTCACATTAACTTACATTATCAACAGACTATTAACAGTTATTATCACATTATTTCTTCATAAGTTTTAGGGTCATGCATCTTCAGTTATCAAAAGTCTAAATGCAACACTGTTTGAAACATATCCAGTAAAAACACAAACTATTGTTTTATGTTCAATTCTATTCCTTTCTTAAAATTCTGGTATAGCTACTTTAGCTAGACACCCCCACATTTTAAGATACCCCAAGTTAGGTGCATGTTACAACATGATAATTTAATTCCAAGCACCAACAATTGAAATAACATACAATATTACTCAATTAATATTCTAAGTATGTTATAAACACATTAAATACTTTCATAAAATTTATAACAATATCTTATCATTATCAAATGTTACTGGAATTTTCTAGAATTTTTCCTGAAGATCATGCAAATTATCACAATTAATTAACTATTGCATAATTAAATAAATTAATTAGAATTATCCAAATATATTAATTTTCCAAAACTTCAGTGGAAATATTAATTTTATTCCAATAATTAATATATGTTAAATTTTCAGAATTTAATAATCACAATAACTATTTATTAATTGATTCAGAAAAGCAATCTTCTTCCCACATATTAGAAGGTAAGTTAAAGTTAATTAACTTGACATTTTAAATATCATTAATGTACATTAACAATTTTAGCGTCAGCTCTCAACAGCAGACAACTATCCATCTTTTAAAAAATAATAGACTCTTTGCTCTCATAAAGATAACACTGGTTAATTGACTCATAAGGAGGAAGCAACACAGTACTTGGTTTCTGACAAATTTCAAGGAAAGAAGTAATAAAAAATGTTCCAATCATCCAAGCTTCTTTACACCATTTGTCAAAATTCAAAACAAAGCCATTATATCTTTGGCACTACCACAAATGATGTAATAACTGCAAATTTTGTGCAACACATTTATCAAAATTTGATACTTGGCTTTATGGGAAATAATCTTTTAAAAAAAAAAATTACTACCCAACTAGGAAAAATAAATAAATTAAGTACATATATATACGTCATCAATCATTACGCTTGTATGATGAGTGCGTCCTAGCACCTCTAGCATTCATAAATTAAACATTACACTTCAAGGGACAATGTTCATTTATTTTATTATCAGTTTCTCCTTTTATTTTTTTCTTATGATTTTCACATCTTGCATGACCGCAATGGGTAAAAGCCACTTTCATCAACTGAGAAATAAATAAAAATCACTTTCAAAATTATGAAAGAAACCACCCACTGACACTGATACGAAATACTTTGGTTTATTCCCCTCCTCTCAAAACAATTTGATACCCTCTACATGATCTGACTTCAATGATTTTATGTAAATGTTGTTCAAGAACAATGTACCAGAAATCTAAAACTCTCTAGTTACAAATGAAATTTAGTAATACAGAAGTTAAATAAAATCCTCAGCAAGAATTTATAAGGCTTAAATTGTTGAAATACTATGAACAAATTATTTGGATTCACTTATCTAAATTTTTTGAAATAAGACAAATGAGCAAAAAATTGTTTGGATTTGCTTATCTGAGGATACATTCTCCTAGAAAAATATAATCAAATAAACTAAATTATAAGAATTGGAAAAAGCAGACTTTCCAACATTTGATTGTTTTGACCAAATAAACCAATCCAAATGTCCAAAATGCAGTTTTTTTTTTATTATAAAAAACGGAAACAAATAGACTCGTAATGTTAACGTCAAATATTTTATGAAGAGAAAAGCCAAGATACAGAAAACAGAACTTTTTTTTATTTTCTGATAAGTAGCTGCTACGAATTGGCCCATTGGATCGTAACGTTCCCATACATATGAATATGGTGTCCTAGCAAAGAGCCAAGTGGCAAAAATCCAGGAGTAGATGACATTGTTACAGAGTATTGCTCCTTGATTTGAACCCAGACCCTTGTATTCTGGAGCAGTTGAACCCAGAGCAACCACTTTAGTGGTTTCACAAAAAGGATGAGAATAAATGTTCGTTTTTTTTTTTTAAGTATCTCCAAGTCATAAACAACCATCAAGCAAGAGAATGGTTTTCTTCCCACTTTTATATCCCTTCCTTTTTTTAAATAATAATAAAAAGTTAAATCATACATCTGACTAAAACCCATTAATTCTCTGTAAACCAATCAGTATCGCAAAAGAATATATAAAGCATAAAGGAATTTCCCTCCATTAAAATCGTATAGAACGAACATATCAAAATTATCATGAAAAATAGAACAAACGGTAAGAGGGTAAAAAAAAATAAAGCACGAAATGGCTAGAAGAACTACTTTTCTTCTGACTAAACCCATAGTCTAACCCATAGGCAGATATGATCAATAGACACATATTCTAACCCCAATGAATGTTTTTATACATATAAGAAATAACATTAGCAAAATATCCTAACATTCCAAATTCATAGTTTCTAACTAAAACAACATGTATTCTTGTTAATAAATTAAATCACTTTTTAGATTGTTGGAAAATATAGCAATTAACAAGACGAATAATATAAATAAATTGGAACAACTTAGCTGAAAAACCGAGGCGTAGCGTAGCTACTGTCCTAAAAAGTGATTTCGCCCCCACTGATAATAATCATGGTACAAATGGGCTGCCGGCGGCCACTCTCCAGGATTCAACGGCGAAGTCTCCGATCGTGTGTACTCACGGAAGGAGGCTTTGGACTTGTCTATGTGGATTGCCCAATTAACAGAGTATATATTTGTGTAAGAAATTCAACTGTATATTATGTGAAGAACAAAGGCGATTTCTTGTTAGGAGAAGAAGAAGATGATAAGGATATATATTACTTATGCTAAGAAGAATAATAGTGATATTTATAAGGATGATCAAAATGTTAGACACATTAAGTTGGGAATTGCCCATTAACTGTTGGGGGTTACAAAAAACGTAACGGCTAGAGTATTAACTCTAAATGGGGGTTACAGAAATTTTGGAGAATAACAACAGAAGTCATCATATCATCAAACGGTGATAAATCTATGTTTTTGTCCTTCTCAGTTTCTATAAATAGTAATAGTGTAATATATCGATGAAAATATTAAATTTTATTTGTGGAAATAATAATTTCCTATTTTTATATGTATTAATGTTTATCATCGAACAATTAATAATTGAAAAAGAAGACTTTTTCTAGCTTCTGTCATGAAATTAATTAGAGAAAATGATGTTATACAAAATTAATTAAAAGTGTCGCAAACTAATAGAATATTACTGTTAGCCACCTTTTACTTTTAATTGTGCATGATAAGATTAGATTAGATTAGATTAATTAATGAAACATGTTTTCTATACGTTGACATCAATAGTGAAACGTTTGATAGAGTAATAGATGGGTGGATAATTAAAGTGAGAAGTATATCAAAAAACTTCAGCCCTTTTGGGTCCGGTACCAGCAAAATCTTCCACTAAATTAATTGGCTCAGTTTCAAGCAGCCCAGCCTTCAAACAAGCCAAGTAGATTTGGGATCATGCATTAATTTTTTGTCTGGTGGTGCATATATATATATATATATATATATATATATATATATATATATATATATATATATCAGCTTAATCACAAACAGTGAGGCCTGGGGCCCTGGGCAATATAATTGCAATGAATTCTGTTTATGTTCATTTGAGTAATTAAGTAGTTGTCTGTTTCCTTGCTGGATGCTGCATGATTTAATATCTCTCTCTCTCTCTCTATATATATATATATATATGGTCCCAGAAGAATATCATATGCATGCATCCTTTAATGAAGAAATGAATTATTACGGCAAGGTTTTGTTGACAAAAGAATGATGCATAAAATGGTGATCGTGAATCATTATGTTGGTTTATATGTATCCACCCAATCTTAAAGCTAGAGATGTAGCTAGGGTGTCTAGTCTTGTGGGTTTCTACTGTGTGTTAGTCGATCGTACGCGGCCCAACTGTACGTTTGCATGGAATCAATACCATATATATATATATATATGCATTTCCGAACTAGGCCAATGCATTTAACCAACTCCACCGACAATACTTTGTTGATCATTACATGAATCCCTAACCAGGATATATCGAGGAAAGAAAGAAATAAAAGTCCTTAATGGTGTCATGTGACCTAGCTAGCTATATATCTATCTATGTGCAATAAAGTAGCCAACTTCTTTCTCTTTTGGTATTTTTGCTTGGGTTGCACTCTACTAACTTGTCCACAATAGAGCGCCCAACCCCCCCCCCTCCCCCCCCCCCCCCCCCCCCCAAATTATGAGAGGGCATGGTCCCGAGTACACACTACACAAAGAATACCGTCTGTACCCAGGACCCCTGCTACTTATTTGATATATATATATATATATATGGGAAACCATCCATAGCAAATGTTTGCTATAGACACTGTTCAGCAAACAAGCTTTCATCCGTTGATCTGGATAATGGAAGGCCTAGATCTGGTCAAATAATCTCCTGCCGCTACAGCTTGTAGCGGCAGACCCTTATGCTTTTTAAATGATGATTTATTACTTTGCTGCCCCTGCTTAATATTACACCCCTGCCGCATGAGCCTGTAGCGGCAGGGTTCAAATTCCTAACTCTAATGACACTGTTCAACCGCATGAGCCTTGTAGACTACTTTTAAAACTATTACTATAGTTTTATTATAATTATATAGTAATTATAATAAAACTATTAACTATTAATTATATAGTAATTTTATTCTAAACTTTTATTATAATTATAATAAAAGTTTTATTATAATTACTATAAAATTATAATAAAAGTTTTAAATATATAATTTATAATTTAAAACTTTTATTATAATTATATAGTAATTATTCTTAAAAGTTTTATTCTTAAAAGTCAAATTATATATTTAATTGTGGAATTAAATATATATATAATTCCACAATTATAAATTATATATATATTTAATTCCACAATTAAATATATAATTCCACAATTAATTATAATAAAAGTTTATTCTTAAAAGTCAAATTATAAATTATATATTTAAAAGTCAAATTATAAATTATATATTTATAAATTATAAATTATATATTTAATTATAATAAAAGTTTTATTCTTAAAAGTCAAATTATAAATTATATATTTAAAACTTTTATTATAATTATATAGTAATTATAATAAAACTTTTATTATAATTATAATAAAACTTTTATAGTAATTACTATATAATTATAATAAAAGTTTAGAATAAAGTTACTATATAATTAATAGTTAATAATTTTATTATAATTACTATATAATTATAATAAAACTATAGTAATAGTTTTAAAAGTAGTCTACAAGGCAGAATTTGAACCCTGCCGCTACAGGCTCATGCGGCAGGGGGTGTAATATTAAGTAGGGGCAGCAAAGTAATAAACCATCATTTAAAAAGCATAAGGGTCTGCCGCTACAAGTTGTAGCGGCAGGAGATTATTTGACCAGATCTAGGCCTTCCATTATCCAGATCAACGGATGAAAGTTTGTTTGCTGAACAGTGTCCATAGCAAACGTTTGCTATGGATGGTTTCCCTATATATATATATATATATCACTCTTCTCTTTTACCATGTAGATTAGTGGTTCCCTTTTACATCTGCCCTACCACTAACACACTACTCCATCCGTTCCATTAGAGATACATAATCTAACTTTTTTGAGTCGTAAAATCTTAAAATTTAAAATTGTTACGAAGTTATTTAATTTTAAAACAAATAAATATAATAATTGTGAACTAACTATAAAGTACTACTAATTACCACCTTTGATGTTTTTAAAATTTAAACGAAATTATATATATATATCAATTTTAAATTTTAAAATTTCACGAATTGATTTTAAAAAGTCAAAATATATTTATAATTTTGAAACGGAGTAGTTCACTCTCCTAGCCTAATATAAACCCCCTCACTTCCACAAAAAGGCATAATTATTTATCCAAAAAAAAATCTACAAAAAGTGCCACTTTATGTTGATGGTAATATAAAATATTGAAACAAAATCTTTAAGTTTGTCATTATAACTTTATTATTAATTATGCCACATTATTTACTAAGACAAAATATATTTTTAATATTTATAAATTTTACAAATGAAACTGTTACCGAAATGAATTGAGTATTAGGCTAGGGGAGTGAATTAGTTAGTGGTAGGGCTGATGCAAAAAGAGTCGGATTCTACTTCTAGATATAGATCGACCATGATTCATGATAGAAGAGAAGCAAAGCTGCAGCTACTGTTCTCATATATATTTATATATATATGAAATGATCCATAGGATGTATTTGTTATAGATGAAAAATAGGCAAATAGCATCATAACTATCTATTACATAAATTAATAGTTCAAATTTAAAACACGATTTCGTCATCCGCTAGTTGAACTAGTGGACACAAAAAAAATTAGGTCCAAATTACCCTGCTGCGATTTTTAATTAGAGTATCGCACGATTTCACTCGAATTGGGACATGCTACGTACTATGCTAGCTGCAATGCTACATTAACAAATTTTATTTATTTATTTATTTATTTGGCGACATCACTTATATACATAATGGGTGCTATATTAATCTAGCTAGTTAATTTATGTATATATTTAACATGCCTATATTTTCTTAGGTAAGCTCGACTAGATCTTACTTGTGAACAGTGAAGGGCTCAATATAATTAAGTGTGCAGGGGCATGACACGTACAATGTATACATAGAAACAAATTGTTAAAGATTTCAAAACAAATAATTGTTCTAAATTAGTTTTGAGGGTGAGGGGGAGTAAATGATAGTGTTGTGTTGCAGCTGGTGGGAATATTGGATTTAATAAGGTTAAATTTTTTAACACGACACGCGATTTATAAACAGATTGGTGTAATAAACGAATGTGTTATAAATATTATTTTAAATAATATTAATTTTCGACACAAACATTATTTATAAATAAATTTATATTATAAATAAGTGTATACACGAATGTCGACTCGACACAAATTTACCTAACACGACAGAATTTTATCTAATACGACACGATTGTTATCCCTAAATTTACAATTAATTTTCCAAACATATATCTAAGGAAAAGAAAAGATAGAGGCCCTACCCACGTCTAAACGCACATTAGTTTGCCATGGGACCAACATCCTCCGTACGTTCTCTTTATGTTGTCGGTCGTTTAACCGTCTGATTCTTTAAGCTCTGACACCGTTACGTCAAAATGAAGCATACGTGTAAAGTAAATAAAAGGGTGAAATAATATATACATCTCCTATTATAAAAGAAGTTTAAAAAAAAGAATCCTTTTATATGAACATTTTTATTGAATCGGATAATTGGATATTTTTTTTAAAAAAATTGCGATTCCTTAAAAATGTATATTATTTATTTTAACTAAATTTTTTACAGAATATAATATTTTAAATATAATTTGGATACATATACAAGAATAGAATTGTACATTCTGTAAAAATTTCAGTTAGAATAAATATTATACATTTTTAGGGAGTCACAAGAAAAAAATTTGAAAATGTCCAATTATCCGGTCCAATAAAAATGTCCGCCCAGACTTATTGTTTTAAAAAATACCCCTACCATACTACTAAATGTATAATTTTCTTTATTCATAAAAAAGATAAGAGTTAAAATATATAAAGTGAGTAAATATATCATTTAGTAGGGTTCACTAATATAAAAAATTAAAAACACTTATCATTTTATATAATTTTGTGGGACTTCTAAAAATAAATTTAGATTTTTTTATTCTTTTTTTATTTTACTCTTTAATATATGTGTGAAAAATTATTTTGCTCATTACGTCAAAATGAAGCATACATGTAAAGTGTGGGCAAGAAAATCATGCTTTGCTAGTTAGGGTTTCGTGTTGGCTGAGGAGGAGAGAAATTCACAAAGAGCATGGAATTGGTTGATTGATTGAAGTGGGGAAAAGAACACGTGGACGATTACTCCAATGACACGTGACAGAACTCGTAGAATTCAGAAACCGTTTTAGATGGAATGTCCAAGTCTTAAGTCACCAAAAGCCTCCCCTCCTTCATGGAATGGAAGGCATATTTACAGAGTCTCCTGGAATTAGGTAGTCACATGTCAGACACATGTCTTCAAGAAAATTTCAGAAATACCCTTTAGTTATTAGAATAATGCTCATATCGCCCTGTCCTTCTAGCTACCAATCCAAGCCCTTAATCAATTCCCAAAACGAACCGCCTCCACGAGCCTTCTGCTTCGGGACACGTGGAGTGTAAGATCTCGAATTTTATGAAATGAAAGTATTCAATTTTCTTATAATTATTATTTTATTTAGTAAATGGTTAAATTGATAAAATGATTAAAACTAAGGGTGATATGTGAAAATTTTGCAAAGTAAAGCAAGTTATTATAAAATATTCGTTTGGTCAGGGAATATTCTTTTTGTCAGAAAATATTCTTACGACGACACAATCATTGGTGGACCCCACAACAGAATTATTGTCGGAGTTAGAAAACGACAAAATTATCTTTTTATAAAATTAACGGCGAAAATTTTATCTTTAACTGTTGAAATACCCGGTAATAAAAGTACAGTAATATGCGTGGTTGCATAGTAGCACACGGTATTGATTATTGATGCTTACGTGAGAAGTCACTCAGTTATACTCAATTATTGCTACAGTAGTTACTGTTCAATATTTTATTTTATTGATTCAATAATTACTACGTTAATATTTTATATTATTGATTCAATAATTATCATTGCACAATATTTCAAATTATCAAATCAATAATTCATATTATTTGAATAATATTAGTTGTGACGCCCCCAAAATAGCTATACATCACCCATCTTGAGTCGCCAAATACATGGTACAAAATTCAAATACAACTTAATAATACAACTGTCGTGTAAAATACGACAAAAAATAAACTGAGAGTTTTAATACGAATATTGTCTTCTAGATAGTATTCAACTCAAATGGAGTCCTCAATACATTTATTATCACACTATTTCATAGAATAGTGAGGACTACTAAGGCTATCATCTGGACCGTCACTCTGTTTCCCGACTAGTCCCGGTTACGTTCTCATTTCCTGAAGAGAACAATGAAAGCAAAAGGGTGAGCTCAACTAGCCCAGTAAGAAATATTATGACTAAGATAATACAGAATAAATTATCGTCAGCCTTTAACAGTATAACAACTGATAGAATATAATAGACAACAAGTTTAATTGCAGCGGAATAAGCAATCCATTAGAAGAGTCAAGTAGAGTATAAAATCTACTATCTTCTATGATTTAAAAGGTTTTTCAACAATTTTATCGCTGAGACTCAGCTTAATAAATAATCCACATCATCCCTGCACTACGGCCAAGGATATTCATTAGTATCACGACCACAAATTATCTATGCACTACGGGCCAAGGATATTCGTGTTTTCAGCAATGGTAGGACTATTCATCGGTAATTAACCGAACCGAACCGGGCCAAACTGGACCGTATCGAATACTGAATCCTGTCGAAATTGGATACCGATACCGATACCGGTTGAACCGGTTTACCTAACCGGTTGACCGGTCCGGAACCGATATGGTACCGGTTCGAACCTACTTTTGTACCGGTTGCTTCTCAACCCTGTTTCCATGAAAAGTTTTAAAAAATCCTAAATTACAAACACATTCTCAATTGATCCAAGCACATTCAACTGATGAGAGATGCACATTCAACTGAACCAAGCACATTCAACTACTAAGTCTACTAGCAGATTACAATTTATAACTACAAGAATATCCAAGTTCAACTGATCATCAACTGACATACAATTACAAGCACATTCATGATTCAACTGATCCAAATGAGTACCTATAAGTCCATGATTTCCTTACACAACTACAATCTAAAATTTTAACTTGACATAAAAGAGAGCCACAACAGGCAACAACAGACCAGCAAGTTAGCAACAGTCTTGAAGCCCAACAACTAGCAGTAGCCCAAGTGCCAACAGCAGCAGCCTAACAACAGTCCTGAAGCAACAACAAAGCCACAATTATTGATGACATATGAAGTTTGTCAAACAAAATAACAAAGTTTTCATTCAAATTCGAATTTCATTTAACCTTTTAAAAGAACATAAGTCACAAGGTGGGGACAATACAAAGCACTATGAATTAATTAATTAATTTTACATTTTAAACAATACAAGCAGCATTATAAGATTCTACATTAAGGTCCTATAAACAAGACAACTGCTAGTCTGCTACAACTACAAGTGTTCTGGAGTTAAATTCCTGCTACAACTAATGGTCAGAAAATGGTTTCAATAACATAACAACTCTGGCAAAAGGGAATTCAGTATGATTAAAGGAATACTTAAACAAAACAAATGGACTAAACATTGCAGTCATAATGATATCAACCTCCAACAGTGTATATCTCAGAAAAATATTTGTAAAATCTAATGAGTTCATGAACTAAGCAAGAAATAATAGAAAAGTTTGACAAGCAAAACTAAGTTCTACATATTACTGCCAAACAAGAAATAATATCATTCCAAACAAAACTTATCAGTTATGTACCTCTACATATTACTGCCAAGTGTCATATCTCCATTAAATGCCACCATCCATATCCAAAACTTCCACAAATTCTAAGAACATCAAAAGAAAATAAAAATAGTTAAAGAAAGTCATTAACATATAAATAATTAGACATTATAAATGAAAGCTATATAATTTAAAATGAAGGATTACCTTTCTCAATTGTTTCAAGTGAATCTGAGTTCTCCTCCACAGACATTGGTTGTTTGCTTGAACGAAACCAATCTTGAGCGCAAATAAGAGTTTGTACCATTCTAGGAGTTAAAGAACTCCTAAATGGATCAAGTACATGGCCACCTGTGCTAAATGCCGACTCAGAAGCAACGATTGATATAGGAACCGCCAATACATCCTTAGCCATTTGAGAAAGAATGGGAAATCTAGGAGAATTATTTTTCCACCAACCCAAAATATTATATTTTAAAGTCGTTTGATCAACATGCTCACTCAAATACTTATCTAATTTGGTATTATCACCTCCTAGAATATCTGTAATGTGGTCTACAAATAGTTCATTTAGCCTTCTCCTTGACTTGTCTCGACCATGCACATCAAAACTTTTACTAGACACGTTAGATTGTGTACTTTGGGATAATTGTGCACCTTGGGGTGCATATTTGAGACTATATCATTTAAACAATTCCTCAATGGCATCACGCACCGATATTATCATTTTGTTTGCCATTTCAGTCCCATTCACATAAAATATATTAAAAGCAAATTCCACAAATGCAAATTTATGTCTAGGATCTAGAACAACCGCAATGTACAACAATTTATTCATCTTCTCCACATTCCCCCAATATTTATCTAGTTTTGCTCTCATCCTCATCGCCATTTCTCTCATGCCATATTCATGCTCATTATATAACAAGTCATTTAAAACATCATCAAGGTCAATAAATTCATGAAAAAAAGTATTTAATGTCATATAAGATGTACCCGAAACCTTCACTGTAATGTCAAAGAAACACTTCAAGAATACCACCAATTGTTTCACAACCTCCCAATTTTCTATGGTAGGTCACCCATCACCTGATTCCATTTCTAATTTGAATAAAGGGTCTTTGTTTGCAAGCCTGTTAAAAGCAAGTTCAAAATCTATGGCCGCATTCAACATAGAATAAGTGGAGTTCCATCTAGTGGACACATTTACGATCAATGAAGTATTTTTCTCATTTTTCTCAATTTTAACACATTCTTTGAATTTTTTAATCCTGGATGGAGATTGTCGCACCCACCTAACCATAGATCGAACATGAGATATCGAAGGAGTCGCATCTCTCAACCCATCACATACAACCAAATTAAGTATAACAACACACTTCACATAGAAAAATTTATTATCACAAATGCTATAACCCCAAACTTTTAATTGAGTTTTCAAATAGGAAATTGCAACATCATTGGAACTAGCATTATCAACTGTGATTGTGAAAATTTTATCAATGCCCCATTCCCTCGAACAATTTTCAACCGACATACCTATGTCTTCCCCTTTATGACTAGTAATTGGGACAAAACTAATAATTTTCTTTTGCATATTCCACTTATCATCAACATAATGAGCAGTCAACACCATGTAATTAATTCGTTGTATGGAAGTCCATGTATCGGAAGTAAGAAAAACCTTTTGAGATGTATTTTTGAAGTAAGATTTCAATTTCAATTTCTCCTCTAAAAATCGCTTTAAACAATCTCTAGTTATGGTGGTACGTGAAGGCACATTGAATTTTGGACATGCAACCGACATCAAGTATTTAAAGCCCACATTCTCCACATGGCTAAAAGGAAGTTCATCTACAATTATCGTATATGAAATTGCCCTCCTAATTAAATCTTAATCAAATTTTCATAAACAAACACTACTAGTTGATTCCCATTCCAACTCTTGACCCCCTTCATTAATACTTGATTGTGGAAAATTTAATAGTGATTGTTTTCTTTCCCTTAATTGAATATTAGGATGGTACAATTTACATCTTGCATTATGATTTTTTAAACCACTTGTCCCATTCTTTCGCGAGTCGATTTTAAATTTGACCACAATATTTACACTTTGCCTTTAATTCATCATTTTGCTTAAATCTTACATAATGTTCCCATATAGAAGCACGAGTCTTACTGATTATTTCCTCGATCTCTTCAACTTCATTTTGCTTTTGTCTTTCGCCTCCTTCGCGTGTCTCGCCTCCTCCATTGTCTCCTTGATTTCTTGGGACTTGGATTGGATTTACAGTTTCTGATATTGGTATATTATTGTCCATATTCTCCATCACTGCACATAAAAACACAAACAAAAATCACTATAAACATAGATAATAACTAATCATTCATCCATACCATCAGAATCATTTACTCCACCATGATCAAGCTCAACATAGCCTTTTCATTTACTGCAAAGCTAATGGCATACAAATAACTGATTCCCATAAATAATTAAATGTCATTAGATTGTACTAATGAATATCTTATATCTGATTTCAAGAATCATAATTAGAGAGACTGAGATAGTATATACAAATATAATCAAGCTTTTAGTTGATTAGCAAATTCAAAAAAAATGATAACATAAGTTCATATAAAATATGAAACGGAACCAAAGTTTCAAACCCTAAAATTGAAGTTAAAACATGAAAACAGAGTGACATAAATTGAAGTTTGAAATGGAACTAAAATTGAAGTTTGAAACCCTAATATTGAAGTTTGAAACCCTAAAATTGAAGTTCAGATCTTAAATCAAACGAAAAAAAGTAAACTTACATAAACCTAGCTGAAGAATGCATATTAGAAGATAGCCGGAGTCTGGAATTAGAAAAATTACCTAAGCAAAGCTAGCCGAAGGCCGAAGCTCGAAGGGAGAGTCGGAGAGCCGGAGAGAAGATAGTTGAAAGTGAGAGACTGTAACTTGTAGGTAACTGAGAGTGAGCCGATTGCCTAAGTTTTGCTGTTTTGGTAACTTGTAAGTTGTAACTGCAGGGTGACTGAGAGATTGTGGTCTATGAGAGAGCTAACTTAGCGAAACCATATATCTATTTGGAAAGTAGTAAATGAAGAAGAGTGAGTGAAGAGAACTGATCGAGAAAAATTAAAATTAGTAAGTTAGTAAATATTGGTTTAGTTACTACCGATCCATGCAAACCATGAACCGAAATCGAAACCGTTTAGTCGGTATATACTGAATTATTTTATCAGAACCGAACCGTTTCTAATTTATCCCGAATCGGCCGGTTCGGACTGGTCCGGTTCGCCCAAAAAGCGAAAAAACCATTTTTTTTCCACCCCTAATCAATGGTCATGATCATGCCAACAACTATTCATCAATGCACTACGGGCTAATGAGGACTTTTACCACATCATTTGTAACATTACAATCATGATTATACCGAATAATTCCTTGTCATAATCATATCAAGTCCATCTATGTACTACAGGCCACAGATGACTTTCAACATAATATATACATGAGGATGATGACAATGATATAAGAATTCAATAAAATAAGTTCAAGGATGAATTTTTAAAGATTTATAATTTAATTTATCCAGAAATCAATAATGTCCAAATTGTCAACATGATACTGCTTTGTGGAGTAAAATTCAAGAATAATATTGTACCAAAAATAATTTGGACTGAAAACGAATCAATTTTTATCATGAATAGTATCTCGGGTGAATAGTACTCGAGTGAATAGTATCCCGTGAATAGTACTTCAGGAATAGTAATCCCGTGAATAGTACTCCGGTATGAAAAAGTTAAAACTTATCAAGAATGCTCATAATAATATTTCCATGAAAAAAATTACTGGATGAAGCACACATATCAAGAATATTCTACTAATTTTATGGAGTTTAGAAGCCAAAACTTTAACAAAGCGAGTATAGAATTCGAAATCTGAAATGAAATAATTTTACTTACATATTACAGAGTATGGAAGAAAATATTATTTCAAGCGAATATTGAACAAAAATAACATCCCTTACCTTGAAAAGAAGAGTATTCCAACAGGTATAGCGGAGATATTCTTGAAGAAAACTTTCACTATTTTCTACGCTCAAAGCTTTCTAAAACTCTAAAGAAATACGCTCAAGATTATAGAAGAAGAATTCTCTGATTCTGATGTAATTTTTAATTCAAACTAAGCATCCTATTTATAGGAGAATAGAAATGATACTATTTGAATTTTATAAAATCACAGACCAACAGTATAATCACGAGCGTTCGACTGATTTCATTTTAAAAAAATGGTTTTACTATGTTGCACTATACATAATAAAATATAATATATTCTATTTATAATCTAATAAAATAAAACTTTATATATAATATATATATATATATATTATAAATTACCTACATCACACGACATCACCCGTGTGATACCTTTCCCCTTTTTCCACACTTCATCAGACATCCAATATATATATATAACCACATGTTATAAGTAATAATTCCCTCCCAAATATGTTTTCTCCCCCCCCACCCCCCCACCCACCCCCCCCCCCCCAATTTTATTTCATCCATTTCTTCCACCTTTAAAATATAGAATAACTTTCTACCGATTATTTTGAAAAATGGGTAAATAGGGGTCCATAAAATAAGCAAAATTTCATAAAAATTACCTCAATATTTTTAACAATATTTATCATCATTATTATAAGTCACAATATTTAACAACCATGTCGTTCCCAGAAAATAAGGGGCTTTCCAATAAGGATTTCTCCCTATTGGCGCGCAATTAGGTGACTAAACCTCTCCTTGACAGAACTTCTAGACATTGTCAATATTGCAAATAATAATATGAATAACTATATCGTCTCAATTATTGATTTAATAATATATAAAATATTGACAATAATTGAATCAAATAACGTGAGATACTATGCAGCAATTACTGTAACAATAATTGAACAAAACTGAGTGACTTCTCACGTAAGCATCAATAATCAATACCGTGTGCTACTATGCAACCACGCGTATTACTGTACTTTTAACACCGGGTGTTTCAACAATTAAAGGTAAAACTTCCGCCGTTATTTTCATAAAAAATATTTTTGTCGTTTTCTCATTCCGACAGTAATTCAGTTATGGGGTCTACCAATGATTGCGTCGTTGTACGAATATTCTCTGTTAAAACGAATATTCCCCGACCAATCGAATATTATATAACAACTTGCATACTTTGCAAAATTTATAAATATTACCCACAACTATAACATTATATCAAATTCACTCCATAATATTCAAAAATGATATTTTATAAAAAATTCATCTTTATTCATAAAAGTTGGGGTCTTACATTATTAGATAGCATTATTGACAATGTCTAGAAAGTTCTGTCGAGAAAAGGGGTTTGGTCGCCTAATTACGCGCTAATAGGGAGAAATCCTTATCAGAAAGCCCCCTTTTTCCTAAGAACGACCTAGTTGTTAATATTGTAGTTCTGTAATATTATTTGCGAATAATAAATTATTGATATATATGATAAAGAAATATTTATTTAATATGGATTTAAACGAATGAAAGTTTAGCATGCGATATTTGTTAAAAGTTGGTATTTTATCTTTTCCGATAAAATAATTCATTCAAATATATTATTATAATATTATATTATTACAGTAATTACTGTTTAATATTTTATTTTATTGATTCAATAATTGTTTCGTTGATATTTTATATTATTATTGTTTCAATAATTGTCACTGCACAGTATTTCCCATTATCAGATCAATAATATTATTTGAATAATATTATTAGATAGCATTATTGGCAATGTCTAAGGAAGTTCTGTCTAAGAAAGGGGTTTGGTCACCTAATTGCGCGCCAGTAAGGATAAATCCTTATCGAAAAGTCCCCTCTTTCCTGAAAATGAACTGGTTGTCATAATTGTGATTCTGTAATATTATTTGTGAATAATTAATTATTGATTTATATGATAAAAAAATATTTATTTTATATGGATGGATAGGGAAATATTTATTTTATGTGGATATAAATAAAATAATTAATGCTGATGTATTTTATCAAAATAGAGGTATAAAAAATCGTCCGTATGTGGATTTCGAACATTTTTCGTTTGGAATTTGGAAAAACTTAAAGCTACAAAGTTGTAGAGAATTCGATTTCCTATGGAATGGACATAAAATTCGAATTTTTATGTTAAAAGACTATTTATTATGAATTATTGAAGTTTCAAAAATTAAATATTTTTATTAAAATTATGGGTGGGACCCACTTTTGTTTTTTGTTAAAAGCAAATGCTGAAAATTTGTGTTCAAATGTGGTGGGCTGAAAATTTTTCAAAGTAACATGCGTAGAAAATAATAATATTATTATTTTATTAATTTAGTCTCCTTTGACGTTCTAGCATTTTCCTATAAATAGGGTGTTTAGTTAGAATTGAAAATCACACCAGAAACAAGTTTTTTTTTTCTCTCTATATTATCGAGCATATTTTGTAAGTATTTAGATACTTTGAGAGTTGCCATTCAGTGCAAGTTTCCTTCAGCATTACATCCGATATTCATTCAGAAATACTGTTCTTTTGAGGTAAGAGATGTTATTTTCTTCGTAAATAACATGAAAAGTGGGATTTTTTTTAATTCCGACAGAATGTGCGTCGGAAATAGCATTTTATAAAATAAATTATTTTTGTAAATAACATTTTATAAAATAAATTAAATATAATATTTCCGATGGAAATTCTGTCAGAAATATCAATTTTTTGTAAAACTCTTTCTTTTGATTTTGCATTTTCCAGGTTTTTAAACCCCCTTTTTTGTACCTGAAACCTTTTTATCACAACAATACATACAATAATATTCAACCCTCATTACAACTACATCCAACAACCAGCAACAACATATATATCATAATCAACCCATAATACAACGTTATATATACTATAAATGTTGTACAACTAAACTAATAATACAACCCATAATATACATAATCAACCCATAATACAACGTTGTATAACTAAACTAAACTTATAAACTACAAATGGCTTGAGCGACGGCGTGTGGGTTGCGCCGGCGTAGTGGACGAGCGAGGTGGCTGTGGAGGGAGGAGGGGGTGAGGGTACCAGTTGTAAGGGTAGGGGTAGGGGTAGTGTGACTCCCCCAAAATAGGTCCATTCCATCCAACCCATTCTGAGTCGCCAAATACATGGTACATAAATAACTACAACTTTATTATTACAACATATAAACTATTGTCGTCTAGACAATATCCACATACAAATAAATCCCCATCATAATTATTGATATATTATTTTACAAAAATGGTGAGGACTACTAAACAACTCTCTCTAGAACCATCATTACATTCCCCGACTCGTACTCGCTACATTCTCGTCTCCTGAGAAGAAAAATAGAACAACAAGAAAAAGGGTGAGCTCAACTAGCCTAGTAAAGAATATTATGACTAAGATAATGTACAACAAATTATCCTTAGTCTTCAACAGGGAAAAAAAATCTGATAGAATACAATAGACAACAAGTTTTAGATCAACAACTGCAGCGGAAACAACAATTCATTAGAAGAGTTAAGTAGAGAATAAAATCTACTAACATCTATGAATTTAAAAGTCCATCATCAATATTTTCTCTCTGTAACATCAATCAATATATATCTCAAATCAAATCAAATATTCATCTTTACACTACAGGCCAAAGATATTCATCAGTTGGTCATGTTCATCTAAACACCTGTTCATCTTTGCACTACGGGCCAAAGATATTCATCAAGAAATCATTCATCTTTGCACTACAAGCCAAAGATATTCAGTAACACCATCATTTAGGACTGAGGATGATGAAAAATATTTTAAAGGAAACGAATCCAGTGAAACAAAATAACAAGTATTTAGGATTCGTACTTTAAACAATCCGAGTTCAAAAATACTTCATAAATAATCATACTGAAGTAAAATTCAAGAATGATCAAAACATGGATACAATCAAAGCTAGTATCCAGAATAGATATTTTGGACAAAAAGAAGAAATTTCATTTTTCGGTGAATAGTGTCGTATTCGTGAATAGTGCCGTATACGTGAATAGTGTCGTATAAGTGAATAGTAACTCCGACGCCAAAAGATAGAAAATTCACAAAAAACATCTTCACGCTTCGTGAATAGTACTCGTGAATAGTAACTCGTGAATAATAACTCATGAATAGTAACTCATGAATAGTAACCCCGACATGAAAAAGTTCCAAATTTGATAAAAATTTCCAACCAACATTTCAGCATAATGATATTGAAGAAATAATATCATTTGAGAAGAAGATAACATCCCTAACCTCGAAAGACAGTACTTCTAGTTGAAACACCGGATATAGGCTATGACTTGAACTTGCACCGTATAGCAATACTCAAAGTATACTCAAAATACTCACAAGAATACGCTCGATAATATAGAGAGAAAAAACTTCAGTTTCTGGTGTGATTTTCAATTCTAACCTAAGCACCCTATTTATAGGAAATTGCTTAGAACACCAAAGGAGAAAATTTAATAAATTAATACTCCCTCCGTCCCAGGATAAAAGTCCTGGTGGACTTTTCACTCATATTAAGAAGAGGAATAAAATGACCAAATTGTCCATAATAATGTCATTAAATATGGAGAGAGAATTAGAATAAGAAAAGTATGAGATATTTAATGCTACGGGCATAATAGGAAAAAATGTGTAAAAGTTTGGTTATTAAAAGAAAGTGGACATTTAACATGGGACAACCCAAAATAGTAATAAGGACTTTTATCCTGGGACGGAGGGAGTAATATATTAATTAATATTCCAACTCCAACATTTGAAGAACTGAAATCAGTCATTAACATCACATGCAAGACCCACCATAAATGACAAAAACGTTTTTGTTATTAAAAACATTTTAAACTTCCAAAAATCAATTATTTCGGAGCTTCAGAACTTCAATAATTCATAATAAATAGCCCTTTTGCCAGAAAAATTGAATCCCACGAGTTTTTATAGGAAATTCAATTCTCTACAACTTTGCAGAAGAAAGTTTTTTCAAATTCCAAACAGAAATTGACCAAAATCCATAAACGGACGATTTTATAGACTATAATCAAATTTCATTCAATAAATGGGTCCACAGACATGTTTAACATGTTTTAAACATTTATTGTAACAAAAATACTATTTCTCCTCATATACTCATATATCCCACATTTATTATAAAAATATCACCGTTAATATATTATTAAAATAATATATTTAAATGAATTATTTTATCAGAAAAAGATAAAATATTAATTTTCAACAATTGTCACATTAAAAATTTTCTCCATCTATATCCACATAAAATCAATATTTTCCTCATCATATGAATCAATAATTAATTATTCACAAATAATATTACAGAATCACAATATTGGCAACCAGGCCGTTCCCAGAAAAGAGGGGGCTTTCCAATAAGAATTTCTCCTTACTGGCGCGCAATTAGGTGACCAAACCTCTCCTTAGACAGAACTTTCTAGACATTGCCAATAATGTTATCTAATAATATTATTCAGATAATATAAATTATTGTTTCGATAATGAAAAATACTGTGTAGTGACAATTATTGAAACAACAGTAATATAAAATATCAATGCAGCAATTATTGAATCAATAACATAAAATACTGAACAGTAATTACTGTAACAATTATTGAGTAGTGCCTTCTTATGTAAGAATCAATAATTGGTGCAATACCGTATGCTACTGTGCAACAACGCGTATTACTGTATTTTAACCACCGGGTATTCCAACAGTATTAACGGTAACAACTACGCCGTTTTTTATAAACAACTTATACTTGTCGTTTTCTTCATCCAATCGCTTTCCGTTATGGGGCCCACAAAAGACTGCGTCGTCGTACGAATATTCCCCGACAGCAAGAATATTCCACGACCAAACGAATATTTCCCGACAACAATGAATATTTTATAACCACCTGCTTATTTAAAATATTTGCGCATTTTACCCATAACTAACCACATTAATCAAATTCACTCTTACTATTTCAAAAAAAATAAATAAAGGAAATTCTTTTTTATTTAAAAATTTTCGGGGTCTTACAGGTAGGGGGAGGGGCATCGAGGGAGGGGAGGAGCGAGGAAGGGAGGGGAAGGGAGGGGAAGGGAGGGGAGGGGAGGGGAAGGGAGGGGGTGGGGGTACCAAGTGGCAGGGGGAGCTAGGGGGAGGGAGGAGGGGGGAGGGGTTATAGGGGACCAGTTAAGAGTGAGAAGATTGATTATTGCAATTAAAAATAAAGGAGGCGCTGGTGAAGAATATTTGGAATTAGATTTTATTCCTTATTTCCAACGGAATTTCTATCGGAATTAATTCCCTCAGAATTACCTTACATTCGACGAAATAATCCTTTATAAATAACTTTGGTTTTTCGAAATTAGGTTTCGCGCTGGCGAGAAAGCTCGCGCTATGGAGGGAATACTATTTTCGACGAAATTCCGTCGGAAGTATATTATTTCTGAGGGACTTATCTTCGACGGATAATTCGGTCATAAATGTATTAATTTTGACGAAGTTATCCTTGACGGAATACATTCCGTCTGAAATGACCGATTTTCTTGTAGTGATTATAGCGGAATCAACAATCCATTAGAATAGTCAAATAGAACATAATGTCTACTATTTTATCCAAATTAAAAATCCATCATTATTATTTATTCCTATAACATCAATCCACAGTTCTTCGTTGTACCCAAGACAAAGAGAACTTCCACCACCTGGGTGGCTAACGTTGATCAAAGGAAAGAATCAAACCTGGTTGATTCAAGTTGAACACTAAAAGAATTTGGAGGTGAACTTGTACCTGTGGAAGCTCGATATGTAACTTATCGGGTAATTATCGAGTCTAAGACTCTATCCAATATTTCAATAACAGTAAGTATCTGTCGTATCATTTTTAAATGACTTATAATAATTTTAAAACATTTATTATAATTTATCATAAATTTTCAGACACTGGTATGATTATTAAATGATTTAAATAGTAAATAATTCTATTATCATTACCATTTAATTAATATTAACTATCAATGAAACCCTTGCCAAAATATTAAAGTTCTTTATAATAACTCAAAATATTTTTAAAACATTTATATTACCCTTAAATGATTTTTAAAACATTTAAAATCATTTTTAAATAATTATCATTAATATTAAAATATTAATGTATTATTCCTCAAAATATTAAAAGTTATTCAGACATGGGAGCTACTGGAGGGATATAACATCGGATATGGAGGTTACAGGTGGGAGAGTACTTCAGATATGGAGGTTACTAGTGGGAGAGTACTTCGAATATAGAGGCTACTAGTAGGGGAGTACTTCGGACTTGGATTATTGGTTGTTGTCACTCTCTTCGGCATGACAACAAAATTAGTAGGAGAAAATATTTTTGGGCAATATATAAGTTTGGTATTTGATTCAGGCTTCTTTATTTATTAGGGCTGAATTGGATGGGGGGAAGGATTCACAATCTTGGAGTAAGCTTCAACGATCTGAGATGTTCGCTTATGATACTTCGAATGATAGAAGTATAATTCGGATTACGTCATATCGACTTTATTCTGGCTTTGACTATCTACTTTGGTGTTTTTGGAGGTTCGGTGGTGTGTGTTCAGCCTTTTGGCGAACAATTATTTTATGTTCGGAGATACGTTCAGCCTTTGTGCAAACTTTGGTATTTTTGGAGGTTCGGTGGTGTGTGTTTAGTATTTGGGCGAACAATTGTTTTATGTTCGGAGATATGTTCAGCCTTTGTGCGAACATTGATGATAAAGGAAGTTTGGTGGAGTTTGTTCGACCCTTTGGAGGTGAACATGATTATTTGGTGTTCGGAAGAATCTGTTCAACCCTTAGAAGGTGAACATGATTATTTGGTGTTCGGTGGAATCTGCTCGACCCTTTGAAGGTGAACATGATTATTTGGTGTTCGGAGGAATCTGTTCGACCCTTAGAAGGTGAACATGATTATTTGGTGTTCGGTGGAATCTGTTCTACTCCTGGGAGAGAGCGAGATTTTTTGGTGTTCGGTAGGTTATTTATCTATCTTCAGTTTTTATAAAGTTGGCTCGACTATCTATATATTCGGTTGTGATAAGGTTGGTTCAGTTGTGATAAGGTTGGTTCTTTATATCTTCGGTTGTGATAAGGTTGGTTCTTTATATATCTTCGGTTATGATAAAGTTGGTTCTTTATATCTTTGATTGTGATAAGATTGTTTCTTTATATCTTCGGTAGTGATAAGGTTGGTTGGATTGGTTCTTTATATCTTCGGTAGTAATAAAGGCAATTGTTTATCTGTCTTAGGAGTGAACAAGAGAAGTGAGGCAGCGATATGGGGAGCCAAAAATTTTCGTTCGGCGTATGGAGTTCGGGTTTGATGGTTCGTCTTCGGCAGATATGAATTTTCGGTTGGTATAAATTTGTATACTCTCTTATTTTAAGTTTCTTATAAATAAGAGATTGGGGGCAATGTTAGGGTGTGATTATTTTGGTCTAGCCAATGTGTAGCCCAATTTATTTAATGGACTATATTTGGTTTTGCCCTATCATATATATTTATTTTGACAGTGGAAGAATTCTTATTAAAGTAAGATTGTGTTTTCTTATTTGGTGGGATAAGGAGATTTAATTTGGGAATGAATTTATCAGCCATTAATTGCAGTTATAAGGTGATTCTACAAAGGACTTCTACTCTGATTGGATTCTGATGGACATGACAGCTATAAATACAGCAATAAGCAAAAGTTTAGGGATATATAAGAAAACAATAGCATATGACACAAATAAACACTTTATACTCATTGTTTCAAAAAAAAACATTTTGTACTCGCCATATTATTATAGTAAATTTCTCTCTCTCTCCGTGATTTTTTTCAATTGAATTTCCACATAAATTATTGTGTTTATATTTTATATATCTTTATTTATGTTTATGTGAATGTATTTCATGAATTTAATTTCACAATAATACAATCAACTGTTAGTACAATTTTAACCTGTTATTTTTGATAATTTTATCAGGCGTACAAAATTTAAAATTAACAATACCCTTTATATATATGAAATTGATTGATGTAACATGTGTGAGAAAAGGTTATTTTTCAGTTGTGGATGTCAAACCCCCCCTTTCTGCGTGTTCTTTTATTTACACAATTATTTAAATGTGTCGGTATTAATTTATGTCGTTAATTGGTTTAATTAAGTAAAATGTCAACTTGCTCTATCAATACATTTTATGTTTTATTTGGATGTCAAATCCCCCTCACAAATAATATTTCGCCATTATTTTGTCTTAAATCTTATCTCGCAAAGTTGACTAACTTATCAAAGACCATCACCTGAAATAGCAAATAGTGAAGTACAAAGAATTAAAATAAGACTAGCCTAATTGATTTGATATATAATTTATATAATAAAAAAAATATTAAACTTTTAATTCCCCTTTTCCTTTAAGCGGCTTTTCATTGAACATAAAAAGTTTATAATATATACCCCCTCTACTCTATTTTTAAATATAAAATGAATATTAAACTTTTAAATGTTAATTTAAAATATTTTCAACTACAAAATTGATATAAATTCATTTATTTTATTGTCAACATAATTATGAATATTACTAATTCTTCAAAATTAATCATTTTTAAAACTTAATTCAATCACATATATAAATTTTTAAATTTAAAAATCTCATAAATGACTATAAATTTTCTATTTTGAAATATATATATATATATATATATAGAGAGAGAGAGAGAGAGAGGATATATATAAAACTAGGAAATTGCTAAATCCATAATACTTTTTATTATTTCTACAATAAAAGTGTCGCTGTAGATATATAGTGACGGTGCAAACTAGGATCTACAACGACACTTTTATTATTAAAATAATATTTTATGTTATGGATTTAATAGTTTTCTAAAATAATTTAATGAAACATGCATTGAATCCATCTTCTTATAGTCGTTGTCCTTAATTCATTATTTAAAGACGGCTGATCTCCTTTGAATTTTATTTTTCTTTACATATATTATTGATTGACCTTTGATGGTATATGGAATCACGATGCTGCTCTTTTTGTTTTTAATTACAAACCCTAGGGTTTCAACTTTTTTATATTTACCCCAAGTTGAATCCTTTTGAGTCATCACCCATTTTAATTTTGGTTATATATGTCAAAAATAAATAAATATTAATTAGTGCATAATTTTAAACAGTCTTTAGTTAACGATGAAGCAAATTTGATACTATGAAAAGACCTGATTCAAAATTCGGATCTTATTATTATTTTTTTGTAGAATAATTAAAAAAAATAAAATAAAATTATGGAACTAAATTTTTTCCATAATACAGTGTTTTGGGTGTGTTTTTAATACATACACCAACCAATGTATGTACAGTCTGCCCAGACTGTACAGATATATTTTGTTATACGTATCCAAATCACACCCAAAACACTGTATTATGTAAAAATTCAAGTTCCATAATTTTTTTTTAGTTGTTTTAAAAAAAACAAAAAAAAAAGTTTGAATTTTGTTAAAATCCGAGAGTCCGGACCTGATCCGGACTCTCTCTCTCTCTCTCTCTCTCTCTATATATATATATATATATATATATATATATATATATATAGAGAGAGAGAGAGAGAGAGAGAGAGAGAGAGAGAGAGAAAGGATCAACAACATATTCTTTATTTAACATATTTTGTATGTCTCCCTTTAATGACAGATTGGGTGACGGTTCGGTCCGTCGTTAAAAACTAAGACAACGGTTCTATATATAACGACGGACCGAACCGTCGTCCGGTCCGTCGCTAAAAGGGGTATACAAGGTATGTTGGATATAGTATAAACTTAAGATCCGGATGGTGTATATATATATATATATAGGGAAGGGATCCTGTCCGGACTCTTGGACAGGTTTAAAATTCGGATATTTTTTTTTGGTTTTTTTTAAAACAACTAAAAAAAATTATGGAACTTGAATTTTTACATAATACAATATTTTTGGTGTGATTTGGATACATGATTGTACAGTCTGTACAGACATATTTTGTTATATGTATCCAAATCATGAGTTAAATACTGTATTATGTAAAAATTCAAGTTCTATAATTTTTTTATTTTTTCTTAGTTGTTTAAAAAAAAGTTTGGATTTTAAACATGTCCGGAAGGTCCTAATTTTAAACATGTCCGGGAATCCGGACAAGATCCCTTCCTTATATATATATATATAAAATGGATCAGGTCCGGACCTCCCGGACGGGAGAAAATTCGGACCTTTTTTTTTTTTTTTGCTTTTTTTTTTGAAACAACTAAAAAAAAATTATGGAACTGAAATTTTTCAATAATACAGTGTTTTGGGTGTGTTTTTAATACCTACACCAATTAATGTATGTACAGTCTGCCCAGACTATACAGAAATGTTTTGGTATAGGCATCCAAATCACGCCCAAAACACTGTATTATTGAAAAATTCCAATTCCATAAATTTTTTTTTTTAGTTGTTTCAAAAAAAAAAAGCAAAAAAAAAAGGTCCGAATTTTAACAAAATCCGGGAGTCCGGACCTGATCCGGACTATATATATATATATATATATATATATATTCATTGTCACACACACATCACGCAATTGATCATTCTAGTAATTAATAATACTAGTACTAATGCATACTTTGAATAAGGATTAGTAACATTATAAATGTATTTGAATCCAATTTGAGTCGTCAAAATACAAATAATATACATAAATTCTCATATTTTTTTAGGAAACTGATATTTTTACAATAAAAAATGATATTTTTACAATAATACAGTCGCTATAGATATAGATCCTATCTATAGCGACGGTTTCCACCGTCGTTATACATCTATAGATACATCTTTATTATGAAAATATCAAAAAGTGTTGTAAAAATATAAGATTCCTTTTTATTATTATTATAGTGAGCTCTTCTAGGTGGACATGAGTGTATTTGAATTTTATCTATTTATATTTTTACCCCCATTGGGGGGGTCAAAATATAAATAGATAAAATTCAAATACACTCATGTTCAATTTTTATGTCCACTTAAAGTTTTTATATTACAATATAATGTATAACACGACAATACACATTCTAATTTGAACCATCATTCTATTCTCCTGTTCTCCCCCTAGCCCCAACCTAGTTAAAAATATATGATTAAAATAATAAAGAATATGTTATCTTTAACATTCAACAGTGATAAATTAGAGATTTAAAAAATGTTAAACATCATAAGTTTTTAACAAATAACTATAGTGTAATAAGCAATTCATTAGAAGAGTTAAATTAAATAGATCATAATGTTTACTATCTTCTCTAATTTAAAAATTTACCATCAAGATTTCATCACCAGTAACACCAATGATCATACTCATGTCAATCAACAATTTCTACTTCATATATTTATACGCATACGTATTTAATATCATTATATATCGAGTAAAATGTATTTTAGATTGACTTAAAAGCACTTCTAGTACAATATCATTCGTTCGTCAACATAATAATTTAATCCCTACGAATATTGTGACGCCCCAAAAATAGGTATACATCACCTATTCTGAGTCGCCAAATACATGGTACAGAAACAACTACAACTTTATGAATACAACATAAAAACTGTGAATTTAAATACAAATATTGTCATCTAGACAATATCCACACTCAAATAAGTTCTCATTACAATTATTGATACACTATTTTATAAAATAGCAAGGACTACTAAAACAGCTATTTTGAACCATCACTCCACACCCTGACTAGTTCCCACTATATTCTCGCCTCCTGAGAAGAAAAATGGAACAAAAAGAAAAAGGGTGAGTTCAACTAGCCCAGTACAGAACATTATGACTAAGATAATATAGAACAAATTATCGTTAGTCCTCAACAGGGAAAAATCTAATAGAATACAATAGACAACAAGTTTTAAATCAATATTCGCAGCGGAAATAATAATTCATTAGAAGAGTTAAGTAGAGAATGCAAATTACTATCTTCTATATATGAATTTAAAAGTTCAGCGTCGATATTTTATCCCTGTAACATCAATCAATATATATCTGAAATCAAATATTCATCTTTGCACTACAGACCAAAGATATTCATCAGTTGGTCATATTCATCTAAACACCTGTTCATCTTTGCACTACGGGCCAAAGATATTAATCAGTCGGTCATGTTCATCTCAACACCTGTTCATCTTTGCACTACGGGCCAAAGATATTCATCAAGAAATCATTCATCTTTACACTACAGGCCAAAGATATTCAGTAATATCATCATTTAGGATTGAAGATGATGAAAAATATTTTAAAGAAAACGAATCCAGTGAAGCAAAAGAACAAATATTACGGATTCGTACTTTAAACAATTCTCATTCAAAAATACTTCATAAATAATCAGAGTGGGGTAAAAATCAATAATGATCAAAACATAGATCCAATCAAAGATAGAAATCATAACAGACAATCTTGGACACAGAAAAGAAAATTTAATTTTTCTGTGAATAGTGTCGTATTTGTGAATAGTGCCATATACGTGAATAATGCCGTATACGTGAATAGTAACTCCGACCTCAAAAGATAGAAATTTCACAAAAAAAAAACATCATCACGCTTCGTGAATAGTAACTTCGACATGAAAAAGTTCCAAATTTGATAAAAAGTTCAGAATAATATTTTGGCATAATGATATTAAAGAAATAATATTATTTGAGAAGAAAATAACATCCCTTACCTCGCAAAAACAATACTTCTGACTGGAATACTGGATATAGTGCTGAAAGAACTTGCATCGTATAGCAATACTCAAAGTACTAAAATACTCACAAAATACGCTCGATATTATAGAGAGAGAAAGAGAGAGAAATCTTTAGTTTCTGGTGTGATTTTCAATTCTAACCTAAACACCCTATTTATAGGAAATTGTTTAGAACAGCAAAGCAGAAAATTTAATATAATATTAATATTTATATTATAAATTCTCTACGCACACTTAGCATCTGAAATCAGCCACCTAATCACATGTTAAATGAGTCCCAACAATGTAAAAAATGTTTTTGTTAATATAATTATTTAAAACTTTCAAAAATTAATTATTCTGGAACCTCGGAAATTCAATAATTCATAATAAATAGCCCTTTTATCAGAAAATTTAAATCTTGCGATTTTTTATAGAAAATTCAATTCTCTACAACTTTACAAAAGAAAATTTTTCCAAATTTCAAATAGAAATTGACCGAAATTCATAAACAGGCGATTTTACATGCTATAATCAAATTTCAGTCAAGAAATGGGCCCACTGACTTGTTTAACATGTTTTAAATAACTTTTGCAACAAAAATACTCTTCATCCTCATAGACTCATGTATCCTACATTCATTGTAAAAATATCCCCATTATTATATTATAATAATATAATAAAATATTATTTTATCAGAAAAGATAAAATATCAATTTTTAATAATTGTCACCTTAAAAATTTTCTCCATCTATATCCACATAAAATTAATATTTTCCTCATCATATAAATCAATAATTAATTATTCACAAATAAGATTACAGAATCACAGTACTGGCAACCAGGCTGTTCCCAGGAAAGAGGGGGCTTTTCAATAAGAATTTCTCCTTACTGGCGCACAATTAGGTGACCAAACCTCTCCTTAGACAGAACTTTATAGACATTGCCAATAATGTTTTCTAATAATATTATTCAGAGAATATGAATTATTGCTCCGATAATGAAAAATACTGTGTAGTGCAGTAATATAAAAAATCAACGCAGCAATTAATGAATCAATAAAATAAAATACTAAACAGTAATTACTGTAACAATTATTGAGTAGTGCCTTCTTACGTAAGAATCAATAATTGGTGCAATACCGTGTGCTACTGTGCAACAACGCGTAATACTGTGTTTTAACCACCGGGTATTCCAACGGTAATAACGGTAACAACTACGCCGTTATTTATAAACAACTTATACTTGTCGTTTTCTTCATCCAATCGTTTTCCGTTATGGGGCCCACAAAAGACTGCGCCGTCGTACGAATATTCCCCGACAACAAGAATATTTAACGACCAAACGAATATTCCCCGACAACAATGAATATTTTATAACCACCTGCTTATTTAAAATATTTGCGCATTTTACCCATAACTAACCACATTAATCAAATCAACCCTTACTATTTCAAAAATAATAAATAGAGGAAAATAAAATTTATTTATTAATAATTTGGGGTCTCACAAATATAATGAGTATAAAAATATGAAATTATGTAAAATTTCATTTGATTTGATACATCGAAATATCATTTTTATAATAGCGTAAGTAGTATAATGTAAATAATATAAATAAGTAATATATTTCGACAACTCAGATTTTAATAAATTTTATTGTTATGAAGTTGATGATGCATAACTTCAAATAACATTCGTACAGATAAATTATTAGATTGACGATCAAATGATGTTGTATTAGAAGTGATCTAAAATAGCTTATTTTAATTTAGATGCATTTTACTATATATATTTATGATTATATATAATAATAAAAAGTTAATATTTCTACATGAAAAGTGTAGCAGAATTGTACGATCCATCCCACATCAATTTATCATCATGCAGCGCACACCTGTGTAGACTGGCACAATAAGTATGTTGGAACACCTCCTTACCTAAAAGGTTAACCTATTAGGTTGAGCCTCTACCATACTTATTAACCCATCTACACTCTTAAATTTATCCAATGTGGGATTCATGTGAAATATTCCAACAATCTCCACCTTTCACTTGAATACCCATCACAAGTATCATACTAGAGTATTCACCATTAAGCACACCTTCTTTGAATCCTTCAAGAGCTCTACTCGATTCTAATATTACTCCACCACGCCGGAAGCAAACGTGTCTGAGCAATTTTCCTAGAGTAATCCTGAGTCCGCTCCACCCGATTCAAATCATACTTCACCTTTGAGTCCTTCAAGAGCTTTTTGCTCGACTCTAATGTTACTCCACCACGCCCAAGACAAACGTGTCTCAACAACTTTTTCAGAGTCATCCTGAGCCCCGCTCCACCCGTCTCAAATTATCCCGTGCACCTTTGAGTCCTTCAAGAGCTTTTTGCTCGACTCTAATGCTACTCCACCACGCCTAAGGCAAACATGTCTCAGCAACTTTCCCAGAGTCATCCTGAGCCCCGCTCCACCCGACTCAAATTATCACGTGCACCTTTGAGCCCTTTAAGAGCTTTTTACTCGACTCTAATGTTACTCCACCACGCCCAAGACAAACGTGTCTCAGCAACTTTCTTAGAATCATCCTGAGCCCCGCTCCACCCAACTCAAATACTTCACCTTTGAGTCATTCAAGAGCTTTGATTGACTCTAATATTACTCCACCACGCCATAGACAAACGTGTCTTAGCAACTTCCCTAGAGCCATCCTAAGCCCGCTCCATCCGACTCAAATTATCTCGTGCTTCACCTGATTCAACTCTATTTACTCCACCTACGAGGCCTACGAATTTACCCTCGCACCTTGGAGTTGTTCTTGGGCCCATCGAACCATGAGCTTTGATACTATTTTGTAGCAGAATTGTACGATTCATCCCATATCATTTCATCACCATGTAGCGCACACCTGTGTAGACTGACACAATAAGTATGTTGGACCACATCCTTACCTAAAAAGTTAACCTATTAAGTTGAGTCTCTATCATATTTATTAATCCATCTACACTCTTAAATTTATCCAATATAAAATTTATGTGAAATATTCCAATAAAAAATACCGATAATTTTTACGTGTAAATATTATTTTATGTTGTGGATTTCCGTAACAATATTTTTTCGAGGAAAAAAAAGAGAGGCACACAAGTGGAAAAAGGAAAGAAAGAAATGTAAAAGTAGTTTTTATCTATAATTAACATTCAGAAACCGATTGGTTGTTTCATTCAACGAGTTGTGGGTGCGGGCTCGGAATCTCAGTGGTTGGCCCAGCATGATTTCGACAAATTTCAAATACGACAAAACGGAGAGAGAGAATAGATAGATAGGTGCAACCGGTGACGAAGAACCCAAAACCAAATAGTACTACTACTACTATATAAAAATACACCTTCACTCCATTGAGCCCTTTCAAGTCTGTTGCTAAACGAAGACTACTCCACCTCCATTTCCAGTCCCATCCCACTAGTTTATTACTTTGATTCATATTGTTTTTGAGATAAAGTTGAAATTTTTGATAAAGTTGAAATTTTTGAGCTGCAAGTGAGATGTTGGCGTATGATCTCTCAATAGATATGGAGGCCAACGAATTCCATCTTTATTGTAATCACTTCTCTTGAATTTCTCTTCATTGCAAGGTTAGAAATCTCTCCCTCAATTTTCTCTCACCTTGCTCTTAAGTTTATGAATTTGAATTTAAATCATGATCTTCTGAGTTATAAATCTGGGGGAAAAACACTTAATTGACCTTGTTGTGTGTGTGTGTTTTTTTTTAAATTTTCTACCTCTTATTACTTGTGTTTTTCTGGCTTTAGGTGTGAATATTTACGTGTTTAAAGAATTTGGCTTTCTTTGAGGTTTATTGGACATAATAATTCAAGGGGTTAAGCTCTGTAATTTTGTCAAGCAGACAGTTTTCGAGTTGAAAGGGTTATATTATAGCAATTTTCAAAAGTCAAATTCATAGAGAACTCGTTCCGTAAGGTGGAGAGTACGAATTGCTGTGATGCTCCTCTTTGTATTTGAAATCTGCTTATACATTCTTTGTTAAGAAAAAGTTTTGGTGGTGTGTTTGGTTCTTGAGGGGGCAGAAGAAGAAGGTTTTACTAGAATGAGGTGTCTTTTGTTTACTTCAACGGGGCCACCGATAAAACGAAGGGCTGGTTTGCGGATTAAACAGGCTGGGCGAGGTTCATACCGAGCCAGTTAGTTAGGATTTTTGATTGTATTTGGTTGAGGAATTTATAAATTTGTTTTTACTGGAACTTTTGATACACTTAAGAAGTTAAAAGTATGGAGAGTACTACGTTGAGGCAGTTCTTGCAGACCATTTGCTGCAATTCTCCTTGGAATTATGCAGTCTTCTGGAAGCTTCAGCACCAAACCGAAATGTAAGTTGCTTCTAAGACTTGCGTGTTTGTTTGTCTGAAGCTAGATTCCTTGTTCGATTTGCTTGATCTTTACATATTTTATGGAACATGTTTTAATCCTTCCAGTTTGTACTTGTGGTAACACTGTTGCGTCTATTTGTGGACCTGTTCTTTATTGGTCTATCATATTTCAACTTGCGATGTATTACACCATTTAAAATTATTTCTGTTTCTTATTTTTAGAACATTCTTACAGCTACATGTGGGTCTCTGGGTTTCATGCCGCCTATATGATAGGATCTAAAAGGGTAGTTGACTTGTAATATGGTTCATATTTCCTACCATCGAGCATAGGGAAGATATGTAGTCCTATTTGCAATTGGATTCTATATCCCGTAAACTCCACTTCCTGTTAAGTGAATTTGACAGAGGGTATCAAATCAATAAATGGTTTATTGTTGCATTCTATGAAAAATTGAGTTTCCTGACAAGGTTCCAGTTTTTTGATTTGGGCTGAATCCAGCTTCAACTGCATACGCCTCCCCAAATTGCCACCTTGGTATTAGGTGTGGGCATTGGCGACATCTTCGCCATCTCCCAGTTAAGCGGTTTCATTCTCGATCACCTCGAATAGTTGTTGTGTAACTAGTGGTGCCCTATTTGGGCCTGCTTTCCCATGTTTTCAATGTAAATTCTTGTTTTTATATCCTTGTAAGGTTTTTTGGCCATTACAACTTTGTTAATGTTCCTGATTTTCCCTGTGCACTTAATAACTTGTATAAGAAAAAAATTATGTTGGCTTCTGCGTGGGTATATCATGGGATGTGCATTACATGGGTTGCGGTGAACTTGGTATGCTTCCCTTGTTCCATGAATTAGGTGTCACATGGCAGTAGTATTACTTGTCACACGACTGATTTGGTGGCATCAAAGATTGTTGTGTGTGGCAACCATGGACAACAGCTTCAGCATTTCCGCTGTCAAACTAAAAAGTGTGCAGAAAATCAAGTCAAGTATGCAGAGGGACAAAATTCTCCTCGAGTTTTAGTGATGTAGAATTTGCTTTTTACAAGCATAGTTGCTCAGTTGACTGCTGCAATATGTAGGCCACATGTGCTATCAACACGGACAAAATTAGGCACAATGGCCAAACCAGAGTTCTGATGCAATTATTCTTCCTACACTACGTAATTGATAAAAAAATCTTGCTAATTGAGCTTGCTATTTGTAGAAAATGCTAGGTTTGAAGCATGTAAAGCTCAATGTTGGACGACTGCACAAATAAATGTGGAAATCATTCTTGTGTTAAAATTTAGCAAATAGCCCTTGTTTCTGTTCTCATATTGGTTCTTTTGATGGCTTCTTCTCCAGTATTTGAATAATTTAATATGGTAGATGCGTTTCTATTGTCTATTTTGATACCGTGTTTGATGTTAACTTTTACGTTTTACGATACTTTTTTGTCCAATTTTGTAGTTGTTTAAATTATAATGATAGATGGATTTCTATCTTACGCTCGTTTAGTCTGTAATATTTGAAATTCGGTGCTCTACAACTGATAAATTTGTGAAACAACTAAATCTTCTTAAAATCATTATACTACCAGCATATGCGTCTTTCATTTGTGGGTCTTCTAGGGCTGGGCTTCAGTATCATCGGCCCTCTACTGGAATATCATGTAATATCTACTTACTATTCACATTCATCTTGTATGTGAATTTCTGTCACTTATAATGCTGTAAATCCTTTTAAGTGTCTACGGAATCCTACCTTGATAACCCTGTATAGCTTCCACCTAAAGAAAAGGAAAAGAAAATTAAGGGGAACTTTTAATATAAAAGCATAAATATTATTTGAAGCTGCATCTTACATTGTGGAAAGTATGTTCTTCAACTTTTTTACAACTTTAATTAGTAGCATCAGCCAGTTTAAGAATCTCATCCCGTTTATATTGATAGAAATTTACTTGCCTTTTCAGGCTTCTGACGTTGGAAGATGGGTACTGTCATACTCCAAAACAGACAAATTCCACAGAAAGCATAGTAGATAACATCTGCTTTAAAGGCTCAGACGAGATATTATCTTCAAAATCTGGGTCAAAAATATATGATGGAAATATGGGTACTGATCCTGTTAAACTAGCAGTGGCTTACATGTCAAGTGCTCGGTACACATTGGGAGATGGGTAGATTCTTATTCTTTGCCTTGTTTTAAGTTGGGTTATTCTTTGCTCATATTTTGAATGAAATCATACGCAGTATTTATGCAAATATGACAATATATGTTTATCTCCATGATGGGAGGAGTTGTGGGTGTATCCTCAAGAGTTCAAATTTTCAGGTCTTTCACTCCTATCTTGTTTGGTATTGAGATTTGTGCACAAGGGAGGATGAAAGCCTGATATTTAGTGGACCTAATATAATCACTAAACTTTTCAGTCGTGGAATCATTTTCAATCAAGTCAAACACTTGATTGAGAAGGATGAATTTCACGACTCTTGAGGGGAAAAAATAAAATTTCTGGATATAAAATTTTAATAAACAGTCATCCTCTTTTTTCTGCTTGATGATGTATATAGAGGACATAACATATTGTATCACCCATCTTTTCTTTTTGGGTTTCTTATAAGATGCTTGGACCATTAGAGTGATGAAGAGAGATACATTTTTATGATTTTATCATGATAGTGTTAATACTATGACATTTTTGCCGCATGACAAAAAACTTCACAAATTATTGCAAATTACATTCTATTGAAAATATAACAGAATTTGGTCAAATTACTTGGTCCTCATCAAGTCAAAACCACAAAAGTCCGCAGAATGGATTTCCATTTAGATGCCAACTAAGTGACTACATCATTTCTCCACAAGGCTTGTTTGGATGCTTATGTGGTGGAAACTTCTTGTTTATTAGTTTGGACATCCTGCAAACAGGTCTGGACATGTAAGTAGCTACCAGCTTGAGTTCTAAAGAAGTATAAAAAGAAGACCAACTGTGTGGTCAGGGAAATCTTTTTTGGAAAGCCGGAAAGAAAATGTAAATTAAGCGTATTAACTTTGTTGGTCAGAAGAGTCCTCACCCATTTATTGTTCCTTGGCTCTTTGAATTTTCCATGCACTTGGCACTTTGACCATCAACCTTCTCCTCATTTACTTCTCCTTCTTTCATTGTTGGCTATAAAAGGCAGCCAAATGGAATGGAAAAAGATACACCAAAAACTCTCAAGTTTCATCCGAGAGCAATCCAAAAGTCGGAAGAAATAGAGAGTGAGAGAAAAGCTTTTTCATTTTGTTAAGCTTAGGAAAAATAGAAAGAGAAAGATAGTTCAAATAAAAGGGTGTTTTTATTTGGATTTCATCACATAGTTATTGTGGTGAAGTAATTTGAGTTTGTACTCAAATTAAGATATCTTTGTATTCTCTCAGATTATTCTAGTGAATTGTTCGGAGTTTGTCCCGTGATTTTTACCTCTTTGTTTTAGAGGGTTTTCCACGTAAAATCTTGGTATCTCGTGGTTGGATATTTTCTTCTCATTATTTCCTACAGTGGTTATTATTTTGGTAGAACTGCGAATTTAATCTGTTTGATGTATACTAATATTTTATCCATTTAATTTATCAAAGAACAATATTTGGGAGGTGATTTTTTCCTAACAACTGGTATCAGAGCTAAGGTTATTTGTTCGGTTGTTTTTTGATAAATTTTATGGAGAAATTAGTCGGAGCCATGATTAAATTGACCTCTTCGAATTTTTCGATTTGGAAGCCCAGAATGGAGGATATCCTTTATTGCAAGGATTTGTATGATCCGTTGGAGCTCGAGGGAAAGAAACTCGCGGCTAAATCTAAGACTGATTGGAAAAAGATGAATAGGAAGACTATTGGTCACATTAGACAGTGGATTGATCAAAGTGTGTTCCTCCATGTTTCGCAGGAGATGGATGTTCATACTCTATGGACAACACTAGAGTCTATGTACGAAAAGAAGAATGCACAAAATAAAACTTTTGTGATTCGGAAAATTGTGAACCTGAAGTACAAAGACGGGAGTAGTGTGTCGGAGCATATGAGTGAGTTTCAAGGTTTGGTGAACCAGTTGTCCACCATGAAGTTAAATCTTGATGATGAGATTCAGGCTCTTTTGCTTATCAGTTCGTTGCCAAATAGTTGGAAGACTTTGGTGGTGTCTCTAAGCAATTCAGCTCCGGAAGGAAAACTGACCATGCAGATGGTTAAGGACATTCTCCATAATGAAGAGACAAGACGAAAGGAGCAAGGTGTGAATTTTGAGACACAAACACAAGTTTTTGTCGCGCAGAGTGGCAGCAGAAACAGAGAGGAGTTCTCTTGAAGATGACAAATCTAGGAGAAGGTTGAAAGGAAAAGAGATAATTTGTTTTCACTGCCAGAGACCGGGTAATATAAGGCGAGACTGCAGATTTTTGAAGAAAGAGAAAAAGATGAGTATAAGGATTTGATTTTGTATCTATCCGATGTTGATGTAGCCATTGTTAGTGATGGTAAACCCAAGTGCCAAGTTAATGAATGGGTTATTGAGTCGGGTGCTTCGTTCCATGCTACTTCATGTGGTGAGATCTTCACATCCTACACTAGTGGTGATTTTGGCTATGTATGGATGGGAAATGGTAGTGCATCCAAGGTTATCGGCATTGGAGGTATTTATGTGAAGACTAACAATGGTGGCATATTGATGCTTAGAGAAGTCAGACATGTTTCGGATATCCGCCTTAATTTGATGTCTACTGGTAAGCTTGATGAGAATGATTATAGCATTTTCTTTGGTGAAGGTCAGTGGAAGCTCACTAAAGGGTCTTTATTGGTGACTAGAGGAAAGAAGGTAGGCGCTCTTTACACAACGCAGGCGTATATGGAAGGTGTTAAAGATAGGAGAGTTAGGTGAAAAAAGATGTGGTACAAAGCCATGCAAGATGGAAGAAAGCCTTGCATAAGATCCACGAGAAGAAAACTCTTCGCTTTAAATGAGTACCAAAAGTGAAGAAAGAAAGAGATAACTCACAGCCAGGGTACAAAGCGGGTGTGAAAGAATTTGACAAGCAAAAATCTGTCAAGTTTGAGTTAGATCATTCCATCAAGAAGAGCCATGCCGATGAGATAAAGTCGAACATGAAGAAAATTGAAAATTCCAAAAAGCTTGAGTTGAGTCAAGGCTTCGTTGGGATTAACTCCAAGTGAGGAGTTGTGGTTTGACGTGCAAATTCAGTCTTGGAAGGTTATACAGAAGTAGACATAGTAGATTTCGAATAGAAGAAGTCTACTTCGGGGTATTTGTTTACTTTTGCAGGGGGAGCCGTGTTATGGCAGTCCAAGTTGCAGAAGTGTATTGCTTTGTCTACTACTGAGTTAACAACGAAATGTTGTTGTTTCTTCAAGAATTGGATTTGACACAGGAATCGACTCAAAGTGACGGAGTCATGGTACATCCTCTAATGGGTTCAGAGAGGGGAGATTGTTGGTCAAAGTCCTCACCCATTTATTGTTCCTTGGCCCTTTGAATTTTTCATGCACTATGCCCTTTGAAAATTCCATTAACCTTCTCCTCATTTACTTCTCCTCCTCTCATTGTTGGCTATAAAAGGCAGCCAAATGGAATGGATAAAGATACACCAAAAACTCTCAAGTTTCATCAGAGAGCAATCCAAGAGTCGGAAGAAATAGAGAGTAAGAGAAAAGCTTTTGCATTCTGCTAAGCTTAGGAAAAATAGAGAGAGAAAGATAGTTCAAATAAAAGGGTGTTTTTATTTGGGTTTCATCACATAGTTATTGTGGTAAAGTAATTTGAGTTTGTACTCAAATTAAATTAAGATCTTTGTATTCTCTCAGATTATTCTAATGAATTGTTCAGAGTTTGTCCCGTGGTTTTTACGTCTTAGTTTTAGAGGGTTTTCCACGTAAAATCTTGGTGTCTCGTGGTTAAATATTTTCTTCTCATTATTTCTTGCAGTGGTTATTATTTTGGTGAAACTGCGAATTTAATTTGTTTGACATATACTGATATTTTATCCATTTAATTTATCAAAGATAACAGTATTTGGGAGGTGATTTTTTCCCAACAAACTTAGCATTATAATATTATGCAGTGTTGTTGGTGAGGTGGCATGTAGCGGAAACTACCACTGGGTTTTCTCTGATGATATAACCCTTGGGGAATACAGCTCCAAGTTAGTTCCTAAGGTAGTTTTACTGTCAGTTATTCAATAAGTTGCCGAAAGGTACCAGTCTATAATTGTGTACACACTGAACTGACTTATTTACCTATGTGATTCTTCCTTTGGCAGTGTCCTGATGATTGGATATTTCAGTTTGCAGCAGGTATCAAGGTAATTTAATACTGAATTATAATATAGTAATGGAGTGATTCAAAACCTTCTGTAACTTATCACACACACTGTAAGAAGCTGACAAATTTTGCACCCGTGAATATATCCTTTGCTGATTTTTCTGATGATGGCCATGCAGACTCTTCTTCTGGTGCCTGTTATTCCACATGGTGTTCTACAATTTGGTTCACTGGAAATGGTGCGTGTTTATTATGATCTATGTATGAAATTATTAGTGTATAAAACCATTTCAGTATTTCTAAAATGGCTTTGATGTTATGTGACTGCTCAGTGATTTGCTGGATGGTGCATATAAGATATATACTTGCAAGGATTTCTTATCACTTCGAGGGAAACCTCTTTCTCTTGCCTGTTTGTTGTTCTATAGCTATTGAATGTTTATCTCATGTGTTATATACACTTCTCTCAAGAGTTCAGGTTGCTGAGGATCTGGCACTAGTTGCTAATGTCAAAGATAAATTTTTCGCCTATCTGCAATTTGTTGGGTGTTGTGACCCTTTCTCGGCGAATATGCAGTTTCCTGCTCATTCAGAATCATCGCTGATGTCTACTCTGGTGCAGAATGAGTTGTCCGCCTTTACCATGAATGTTATAAAATTTGAAGATTCTAATGATGATAACAGTGTTAAACAATCATACCCCATGTTGTCAACTAGAAATCAAATCACACCATCAAACAATGGCGAGAATTTAAGAAACTTATACGGGAAAGATGTGCTGAAAATTCCCAATGTTTCAACTGAAAAAAATGTCTGTGTTCAATCAATGGGTTTGGCAAAAGAACCAGATGTCCCCGAACCTCTTTTTCAGTCATTTAATTGCCACACGTTAGAGATGATGGATAACAGTTTGTTTAGATTTTCTTGTATTGAAGAAGAGTTACAAACCTTTTCTCACCCTAACAGTGACAATTTGGGGGCATTTGGAGAATATGCCATACAGACAATGAAGTCTGCCTCTGATAGGGGAATTACTGCACAATCATTAGTGGACAAGGAGGCTAGCAGCTTTGGCACGTTCTTCAGCTTTCCCAGAGATTGTGAACTGCACAAAGCACTTGGTCCTACAATCATGGGGCAGACCAACAAATATTTGTGGGAGACCCCTGTCTCAGGTGAGGATGAGTACAACTGCTCAAGTCTGGTATATAATGGTGATTTCAATTATAATATTGGGCCAACTGTCTGGGAAAGCAGAGGACCTTTTAATAAAGAATATGATGCTAAACTTCTGTTGGGATCTGTAGTTGCAGATGTAAATTGTAGTTTGGATAAGAATATATCTGATAGAGCCATCAATATCAAGTCATCTACGACCTCATTGGAACAGTTATCTACTTTTTCTGAAGAACAAAGTCAATCTGAAAGACGTACCTCAGTGGTAAAGGATGCAGCTCAGCAGAGTTGTGTGACATCTGCATTTACTGATAGGGGTAGAAATGCTAATACCAGTTATTCACCATCAGCTTCTTCATTTGAGAGTGTGATGACTGCATTGATTGGGGAGGAGCATCAGAAAAAGGGTCATCACAACACACATACTAGGAAGGGATCAAAACTATCTAGTGTCAGCAAAAGAAGGGCCAGTACTGGTGATAATCGGAAGCCTAGGCCACGAGACAGGCAACTGATCCAGGATCGTCTCAAGGAGCTGCGTGACCTGATCCCAGATGGTGTGAAGGTGAGTGTTTCTCAATGGCTAGTATTTATTGCTATTAAGATGGTCATTTATTCTCTAATTTCTTCCTCATTAAGTTTCTTTGTTTCTCTTTTTTTCTCTCATAAAATAACACTCCGCTTTCCCTTCTGTTATAATTACAGTGTAGCATTGATGGTCTTCTAGACAGAACCATACAACAGATGATGTTCTTGAGAAGGGTTACTGATCAAGTTGATAGGTTGAGAAAATTGGTTCATCAAGAGGTAAAAGGCTGTTCCATTGACATGTATATGTGTGTGTGTGTGTGTATATATATATATATTCCGTTCTTGATTTTTTATTTATTTACTTCCTGTGTACTGTCTTGTGAGCAAGTTAATTTGTCTTGAAATGGAATCATACCTATTAATTTTTCGTTTGGAGTACTCTTCAGAAAATTATTAAAGGTATACCTAGGATGTACAAAGTACTCAAATATTGGCATTAACTTGATGTGCTTTGAAATTATATTAAGCATAGGAATTTTCTGGAGTTGTGAAATTTGAATTTTTAAGTACAGCATGCTTACATTTTGGGGTTTGGCACGGCCTGCTGTATTTCCTATTTTTTAAAATACCTTTTCATACTCTTATTGATTCGTGATGTACTGGGGCTTGACTTGGGGCATGTAGAAGAACGGGTGTTATATGATATCTCTTACTGAAATATGATTTGATGAGACGAAAGATCTTGCCAAAGATGGAAAATATAAAGATCTGATTTAAAAAATTGAATGGAACTGAAATATTGTGAAGAACTGAAATATCGTTGTTTCAGTTCTTCACAATATTAATAACTAACAAGTATGATCAGTATCGTTGTTTCCCCCTTTTTCACTACCATAGCTGCTTGCGATAGACATTGGTCAGTCAAACTGCTATCTGATTTTGGATTTGTAAAATTAATAGAGGTAAATGGGTAATACACTGGTAGCTGGTACTTATATTTGGACAATATACTGGGAGGGTTAGTAAATTTTTGGGTTGGGATACAATCTAATACAATTTTAGATTGTGATACTTGACATCTGCCTTAAATTTTTGATTTTATATAAAAGAAAGAAAAAGATGGATGAGAATAAGGAAATAAATAAATATTTTTCTATCTGAAATCAACAATTAGCTATCAATCCTAACTAGTCTGCGTTTCCAAATTATATGCATCTGTAATTTCATACCTGAAGCGTAATAATCTACAGGTAGCTGGAGGAAAGAATTTGAAATCAGCTGACAGAAAAGGTGGTCAACAAAATGGGACAAGTTGGGCTATTGAACTGGGAAATGAGCAACAAATATGCCCCATAATAGTTGAAGATCTGGAATACCCCGGACACATGCTAATCGAGGTCTGCTTTGTGCAATTCATGAAGTGTTGACAGCTAACTGTTCATATATCTATTCCTCACTGGAATGCCAGTGAGATATTTTTCTCAGTCAAGCACATAGATTAATTCCTTATTCAATTTGTTACAGATGCTATGCAATGGCCATGGGTGCTTCCTTGAGATTGCTGAGATGATTCGGCGTCTGGACTTGACTATCTTGAAGGGTGTGATGGAAAAAAGCTCGGAAAGCACATGGGCACGATTCATTGTTGAGGTATGATGGTTCTTCACATTCAAATATATGTTATTTCAAGGCCTAAAGTCTTAATTGGCCATGAAAAACATTTCTAAGTTACTTCTCACGCGAAAACAGGTTCCTAGAGGCTTCCACAGATTGGATATCTTCTGGCCGCTGATGCAACTTCTACAGTAACACTGAAACTCGTCCTCAGGAAAAACTACTGTGCTACACCATGGAGAAACACTCGGCCCCTGTTTGACCTAGGTTTGAAATAAATATTTACTTTGCCAGGCACTATAATTTACAAGAGTATTTTTCTGTATGTTATTAAAACTAAAGTTGTTACTTATTTTACAGTTGCTGACAGATTTTCAATCGCTATTGTAAATTGGCTATTTTGTGTGAATCTGAGTCTTCATTTTAACATGCGAACACACAAAACTTGAGTTAGTAATTGAGATTAAAAAGACCCACCAGATGGAATTTGGTTTCTCAGTGGAAAGAGAAAGCAAGGTAGTGATTTATAACATTCATTGTATAAAAGACTATAGGAGAAGGCATAAATGACAACATGCATAGTCCTACAACTTTATAAGGAGATGAATGAATGCTTATTTAGCGCATTAGATTTGTCCTGAACTTAAATGTGGTGTTATCATATAGGGGAAAGATCCTATATCGGTAGTATGAGATATTGGTGTGGGGTTTATATAACCTTAGGTTCTCCCTCTTGGACAACTAGTTTTTCAAGATGAGTTGTCCCATGGCTATATTTGTTACATGACTACTCTCAGAATTCATATTTCAATCTGTTCACTCTGAATTATTAAGAATGATCCCCAAATATAAATTGTTCAATAAAAATAAAAATAAAGAATCACCCAAAGTAAAAATAAATAAATATGAATTGTTCAATTTCTTTAGAAGTTTCATAAGATAACACGCATACAAGTAGAAGGATCTAAGATAGAACTTGAAAATAGTAGCCAACAAGAAGGAAAATGCTGTTGGAAGATTTGGAATCTCAAAGATCATGCGAGTTTGAAACCACCTGCTGTGTATCCACCATCAACAACAATAATTTGTCCGGTGATGTAAGAAGCGGCAGGCAGACAGAGGAATGCTGCAACAGACGAAATCTCTTCAGGTTCTGCTATCATGCGGAGAGGAATTCGACTCACCAATGATATTAATGTACTGGTGACTGATTCATCAAGCCCCTCCTGGAGATCAAAGTATAAATTTTAATACCTAACTAAATCATATACGCGCGTTAACACTTTTTTTTCCGAGGGAATTGGAAAAATATAGTCTTGATATTTTATACAAGTAAACAGAAGGGGATCTTTGGATGGAGTAGTACCGGTTTCACCATCGTGGTTTTGACATCGTATGGTGCAACAGTATTGATACGAATATTGTCATTTGCCCATTCACAAGCCAAATTCTTTGTAAGTTGGTTGATTGCAGCTGTATTAGTAACAAACTCCACTAATAAAATTTTCTAGACAATTTAAGCTATGACCTGCCTGTACTCTCAGCTTTAGTACAGATACATTTACCTTTAGATGCTGCATAGACTGAAACTGCAGGCAGGGCTACAACACCCGCGATTGATGAAATGAATACGATGGATCCATTCCCGGATGCCTTTAGGAGGGGATGTGAAAGTTGGCACAGATGGTAGGGGGACTCAAAGTTTGTTCCCATTGTATATGAGAAATCTTCGGGTTTATGATCAGTAGCACGTTTCATGGTTAATGCTGCAGCACTGTTTATCTGATTAAGGCACAACAACATAGTATCGGTTTTTGAAACTTCAGCATCTAGCAGTTGGAAAGATAAATAAAGATACAAACCGATACAACTCAATACGTGGTGTTTGGCCTTTACTTATTCAATGAAGAAACGGACTTATAAATGCCCCTGACACTGTCCCATCCTATTGACCTTTAATGCTGTTTTGAATCATACTATTTATTTACCCAGCAATCATCCTGTAATTTCTTACTCATACCGAACCAAGTTTCAATCCTTAGTTTGAATGTTGGAAATAGAGATCCGGTTACCATTAAGTTAACTTCATGGTAAGTTGATCAATTGATCAATACAATGTTGACACATCATCTCCCAACCTGCGTGTGTCGTGCATTCCTCGAAAATAGAAGTCACCTTTTCTCTTCTTTATAAGACTACTACTACATGTGACTAAAAAACCCTTTCAAGTCCCCCAAACATATGTAGAAAATGAAATATGCAGGTAAAGAAAGAGAGAAACTTACAAGAATGTTGAGCTTGCCATCAAAAACAGAGGAGACAGTCTTCATAAGTTCCTCCCTTTGTTCTCTCAAGGACAGGTCACATACCGAACCGCTTACTTTGTAGCCCTTGGCTTCCCATTCTTGTAACCTTTGATTGAGCTCTGTTTGGTTCCTTGAACATGTGTGAATAGCAGCACCAAATACTGCTAATTCCTCCACTATGGCATACCTATATAGAATTCACATGAAAATAAACCCAATTGAACATAGCTAAAGAATCAATTAGCTATATAAAGAAAAATGAGAGAGAGACGAACCCAATGCCTCTGGTACCACCAGTAACGAGAGCAGTCTTCCCAGTAAGAGACCATCTCTGGTTTTTGGAACTAATGTGCTCATCACTTGCCATGGACATACAACTCTTCCCTTCCTTTAGATTTAGGTAGCTTGGGATTCGAATTTTTCTTTGTTCAAATAATGTACCAGCAGACTCTCTCTCTCTCCCCCTATGTATTTATATTATATAGAGGTTGAATGAATATAATAAGCACATGACGACATTTTTCAAATAGAGGTTGTTTAAATATTTTACATTTTTTATTACTTGGTGGATATATGTCACATCTCATCTGTGGTGGGTGTGACAATATTTTTGATCAATTTTTGACTTTGGAAACAATCTTTTCAAACCCTGATCATAAAAGTTATACGGTGGATGTGTTATGGTTATTTAAATATTATTAAATGTGATTAATTTTAATATTAAAAAATTATAACCGATTTTATTGATTGAATTATTGTTAGTCAATTGGTTCAAACAAGCAAACATAACATATAAACAAACAAACATATACATATTAATTATATCAAATAAACATAAGACTTTGAATTAATACTTCAATTTTAAGTGTAATCCTTACGAACAAGCATATTATTAAATCATCGAAATAGTGAATCCGTGTCTTAGGAATTAATTATTTGTAACATATATTCGCAGACTTGAGTCCCCCAGTGATAGGCCGTCCGAACTCTATGGTTCAAGTTTGAAACCACCAGCTGTATATCCACCATCAACAACCATAACTTGGCCAGTGATGTATGAAGCAGCAGGAAGGCAAAGGAATGCCACTAGAGAGGATATCTCATTTGGTTCTGCCATGGGCCGTATTGGAGTTTGGTTCATTAATCGTAACATTATTTTCACAGCCGATTCATCGACATTCCCCTGGCCCTGAATTAGATACAGAAGAAAACAAACTTTTTATGATTAAAACAAAACATTGGTTAGTAGTATTAAAGAGTAACAGAGGGAATGGCTTACAGGTCTTATTGATGTTCTGACAGCCCACGGTGCAACAGTGTTGCTGCGAATATTGTCCTTTGCCCATTCACAAGCCAAGTTCTTTGTAAGTTGATTAATCGCACCTGAAAAAATATTCATAATTAGGGTAGGACGGATGCCCAACGCAACGTTTAATACACATGGAATATAACTGATGCTAACCACTCCTCTCAAGTGGTATCAGAGGCTGAGTGGAGGCATTATAGACTCATTCATTACCTTTAGATGCCGCATAGACTGAAAGTGCAGGTAGGGCCGTAACACCCGACACGGATGAAATAAAGACGATACTTCCGGTGGCAGATGCTTTGAGCATGGGGTGTGCAAGTTGGGTCAGATGGTAAGGGGACTCAAAATTTGTTCTCATGACATAAGAATAATCTTCAGCTGTATGTTCTGTAGCTTCTTTCATTACGAGTGTTGCAGCATTGTTTATCTACATTATATGCACAAAAAAATCATCAAATATTAATTTGAAATAATATTTCAAAGAAATAATCAAATATAAATATAGAAATGATATTAAAATTTATATACTAGGATATTGAGCTTCCCATCAAAAACAGAGGAGACAGTCTTCATCAATTCCTCTCTTTCTTCTCTTGAAGACAAGTCACATACCGAACCGCTTACTTTGAATTCCTTGCCTTTCCATTCTTCTAACTTTTCATTGAGCTCTGTTTGGTTCCTTGAACAGGTATGTATAGAAGCACCTAATTCTGCTAATTCCTCCACTATGGCATACCCAATGCCTCTGGTACCACCGGTAACAAGAGCAGTCATTCCCTTAAGAGACCACCTATGGTCTCTACATCTTGTTGCCATGATATTTCAAGAAATGGAAAAATCTCAAGAATGAGAAACTCCTCTCCTGATTCTATAATTGTGTAGTAAACTGGGTAGACTAATTATACAAGCGATGAAAATGAGAGTGCATTAGAACAAGCGAGACAAGAGTTTGCCAACGGCGGAATTTTTGGCCGACAGCGGCGTTCCCTATATGCTAAATTAGTACTCCCTCCGTCCCAAATTAATTGTTCAGTTTTGACTTTTTAAAGTTAAATTGACCATTTTTAAAACTATTCTTTTTACTATTTTTGCTAAAATATAGGTGAAAAGATTATAACCAAAAGAAAATATATACAATTTATTACTAACCCCAATTTTTATAATTTTAGAAATATATTTATATATGCTTAATTACTAATTCTAAAAATAGTCAATTTGATTTAAAAAAGTCAAAATTGAACAATTAATTTAGGACGGAGGGAGTATGTTATTATCTGGTTGCATACATCCCTCGACCGAACCATAAGATTCTTTACAAATCTTATGTAATTATGTTCTTTAGTGTCATACATACACTCGTGCAATGGGTGGGTCTGTTCACATTCCGTTTAGAGAGACGGGAAGTAGGAAATCGAATCGAGTACTGAGTTGTTCATATTTGATTCATAAAATTTATCGAATATGAAATAAGGTTTAATTGAAGCTCATTTAGTTATCGAGTCAAACACGATCTCGAATTGAACCCGAGTAGTTTGAGTTTTTCGAACGAATATGATCTGAATATCAATAGAAAATTATAATTTGAAGAGATTCAAGTAATTTACAGTATTTTAAAATTTGTTGAAATAATCGAGTTCAAATCAAATTTTTAGTCAGGGAAATACGAATTAAGCCCAAACCCTTTGATTCATTTTACAGCCTTAAATGCGAAGCATCTAAGCACGAGTTTATTATCAAGTAAAATTATTTTGTTTTTAATTTATTTTATATTATATTTGAGGATTATAAAATAAATTTTTGAATTTTAAATTAACTTACTATTACTCTTAGAATGACTACAAACGTTACTCAAACAATTATCAAATACTCACAATTAAGTATTAGTAATATTTTTTTTTGTTATTTTTAATTTAATATTCAATTTTTATATAGTTTTAAAATTTACTTTTTATTTTCAATCTTTTGAATTTATATATAATTTTTTTGAGTTCAAAAATGAATAAAATATAAAAGCCTAAACTTGGTGTTTAAGGAACTCTATATGCATTTAAATTTTTGTAGAATAATAATAAATTTTGTTTAAGGAACTCAATTTGAGACATTTTTAAACTCAAAATTAAGAAGACTCATTACAAAATATGAAACAATAAAACTTACAATGACTAACACTTGTTAGAAAATTTACAATATTCATCATTATACTGATTTAAATAAAAACAATTTATATAAATTTTGGGTTTAAAAAGTTGACTTTAAAAAGTCAACACTGATCAAATAAAATGGAACGGAGAGAGTATTATGTAATCGTAATATTTTTTTTCCTATATTTGTAATATTTAGTTATTTAGTGTCCAAATTTGAGTAAAGTAAACTTTTAAATATATTTTTTAAATTAAAATTTATTGTATGACTAACCTATTTAATGATTTTTTAGAATAAAGTTATTGTATAATAATAAGTTAACATTATTGTAGGACTATAAAAAGAATTATAGTTCTACAACACTAAGTAGTAATTATTTTTAATAGTTAATAATTTCACAATTTAACTTATTAATTGACAAATAAAATTTATAATTTTTAATATTATATATGTTAAAAATTAATTAACGTTATTGTGATTATAAATTTGTGACAATTATGTTAATTTATATTATTTTCAAAATATTGAAACTAGTTTTTTAAAATATTATCAAATTGACAAATAAAAGTGTACATTTTGAAATTTTTGTTTGATAGGAGGAAGTATAAATTTAAAGTTAGCAAAAATAAAAAAAGTGCATGAAAGACTTCATGAAAGATCCTAATCCATGAAATTTGTTATGTCATCATTAGGCCCGCCAGCCCAACTGCCATTAGTATATTTGTTGGGCCTACCATTATGAAGCCAGGGCTTCTCAATAAGTTGGCACACAGCCCAAAGGAATGGTACCCTTAATAGCATGTTTGTACTCCCTCCTTCCACCCAAAAAAAAAAATAATACTAGAAAGAGAGGAAATTTACTTTGATATTTAAAATTAATTTGACAAATTTTAAAATTCAAAATGATACAAATTTATTTTAATATTAAAGCAATAAATATTATAACTTGTAATATATTCTTAAACAAACACTTAAACAGGGGAATTCCATAAAATGTGCAAGTCATATTAGTCTTTTCCTATACGACAAGAATTAGTATATTTTTAAATAATTTAAATATTCACGACTATTGACTAAAATAAAAAAAATTATATCATGTAAATTTAAAATTTTCACAAATTGGCTTCAAATTAGAAAATCACAAGAAACTCATTTTATTTATTTTATAAAATGGGCTCAAGTCTAGCCTATAAATACATTAAACTCTCTACTCAAAAACAATTGATAATGAAAATATCGAGCTGATTCAAGTCATTATATACTAGAGTACATGCGTACTTATAGGAGTTATTCGCAGGGACGGAGCCACATGTATATTGGAGAGGGCCATGCCCCCCAAGGTTTGAAATTTTTATAAGACTCACCCCTAAAATTTGAAAATTTTAAAAAACTCACTTGTACATTTGGTCTGGTTTAAAAATTTTGAAAGCCTACGGCCTCCTCAAGTTCTGACGAAGCTTTAATATGTTTTAAAAGACTTTTTTTGCTATGCTTTATTATTTTTATCAAAGCAAATTCTATTACTATATTATTTTTGTTTTAGTAAAAATATGTTTTGTAATAGTGAAATTTTATTTTTTAATGATAAATATATTTTATGCTGTTAAATTTTTTTTTGACCCCTCTGAAGGACAAATTCTGGCTCTGTCCCTGATCACTACAAGAAAAAAGCTTTATTCCGACGGAATATTCTATCGGACCTAATCCTATTCCGTCGAACATAGACTATTTCCGACGAAATATCCGTCAGAAATTCGGTCGTAAATACTCTCGTCGAAAATAAGGTCCGTCGATAATTCTGTCGGATATAACTTATCTTCGACGAAATTATTCCCGACGGATTTTCGTTGGACATCACGTATTTTTGACAGAATATGTAGGACGAAACTTTCCATCGGATAAAAAGGTCCTATTTTCGACGGACTTATTCACTCGGAATTAGCTTATTACCGACTGAAAATTAAAATAACCCAATTTTTATAAAAAATGACTGTTTAATTTTTCGTCGGACATAGGATATTTATGACGGATGCGTTCCGTCACAGATAGAGTATTTACGACTGAAATCAGAATATTTTGATAATTACTAAAAATTGTTTTTTGTTATCTCCGAGGGAATTTCCGTCGCAACTACCTTATTCCGTCGGAATTAACTACTTTTTTTTTTAAATACAGATTTTAAAAGTTCAGTTTCCAGGTGTTTAAACCCATTAATGTACATGTAACCTGTCACAACCCAATACACAGTATTATAAACCTGTATCTCACATTCAAATATGCAACGTAGCACTAAAACGTAATCTTCAACTCATTATCATTCACATTCAAATATCCACCAAAATGTATTATAAGCTAACCAATTACAAATATAAGCTAATGTTTCATAAATGTTAAACAATATAATTTACAATAGTTGTACAAACGCAATTAGACAATACAATATATACAAAAGTTCTACAATATCATGAATATATACAAATGAACTATATGTGAGAATGAGTATCATCATCGGGCGGAGGTGAACGACGACGCTGCTCTGGTGTATGGAAATCAGCCTCGTGCTCCTGCTCATCATCGCCAGTCTGCTCGTCATCGCCACCCTGTTGATAGAATCAAAAATATAAATCATTAGTCCGTATATATATATATATGTGTGTGAGAATTAACAAACTAGCCTTAATTGAAAAACATAAACAATAAGAATACTTGAATAGGTGGGGGCGGATGAAAAGCCTCCTCCAAGAGGGTAATCACCATCCGGAGCATCTCGGCGCTCCAAGCGTTGAACTACTCTCGAGGTAATCCCGTACTCTCTGCAGAGGCCCCTGCTATAATATCCTGAGCAATCTGGTGAAGACGAGAACTGGAAGGTAACTGCTAATGCCGAAAGACTGGATCGGTATGGAACCTATCCGACACGGCCCCTGTCAGCCGCCAGAAGATATCGTCATCCAAGCCAGCGCCCGTATGAGATGGTCCGACATGTGTTCTCGGACGCTGGCGCTGGCTGGAGCCTATAAAGAGATACAAATTCGATTACTAATAATAATATATATAATGTGATAAATTCAGATAATTTCGTGAAACATAAAAAATATTACTTCCAGGAAATGTATATGCGGGTATCCTCGGCAGACCCAATTAACACCTGATATCTGCCGGTACTGCTACTAGGGGGATCCTGAGACGCGACCCATAGTCTCAGCTCCTTATCCCGATCTAATACAATATCGGGAAGAGGGGTGGCGGAATCTAACGGCTCAGAACCCCTCCTAATAGTCTCTTGCTCAGCTATACACTCGTCCCGAAGCTTTTGAAATCGGTCCTGTAATGTATTCCGTATACGTATCTTAATTATATCATTTTATTTACGATTGAATATTATTAAAAGCTAAATAGTAAGATGAGTTTTACCCATATAACTAAAGCTGCCTGAGACAAAGCACGCTCGTCCTTAGGCGTGTGGGCTCGATCCCAAAACTCTAGCATGGTAGGATCTCGGCCCAAGGTCTCCCACAACATCTTTAGTTTATCCACTAACGGTCGAAGGTACACATTAAGATCTTTTGTAGGACTTTTATCCCCCGGAATGAGTAAAGTCAAAAACAAATATGGATCCCTCATGCACATTGCCGGTGGAATATTATAAACGACCATAATGACTGGCCAAACTGAGTACGGCTGACTAAAATTATTAAAAGGGCAATAGCCATCAGTAGCCATGCCAAGCCTAACATTCCTAACTTCTTCCGCAAACTCAGGATAATTTACATCAAATCTCTTCCATTCATCTCCATCCGCTGGGTGAGTCAGCTGACCAGACACGACATCCCTTGTTCGATGCCAACTCATATGTTGAGCCGTATGAGATGACATGAATAGCCGCTGAAGTCTCGGCGCAAGTGGAAAGTACCGTAAGATTTTCCTGGGAACATGTTTCTCCTTCCCCCCACATTTTGTAACCTTGTAGCGCGATAAGCTGCATATATCAGACTGTCCCTTATCTCTGTCCTCCCTATAGTATAACATGCAATCCTGCTCACAAACATCGATTTTCTGATACCCCATATTTAACCCCTTGACCATCTTCTTCACTTCGTAATAATTCGCAGGAAGAGTATGATCCTTGGGTAATAACTGTCCAATTATAACGAGAAAATCGTTGAAATCTCTCTCACTACAGTCGTGCTCATTCTTGAAGTGTAAGAGCTTCGTCACTGCAGAAAGTTTGGTGTTCGTATCATTTCCCGGATACAACGCGACCCCAGATTCAGATAACAACTTGTAAAAGGCAGCAGTTATATAATTTGGCACTTCCTTCGCACTGCTTGAAGAAGGTTCATATTCAGCCCAGTCAATAGTAGTAGGGCCATAAGCATCAACCAACATCTCAACTGGATCATAGTTTTCGACGTATGAATCACGTGGAATTGGTTGTTCCACAATATTTTCAATCACTTCTGATTCCCCGTGATGAGTCCATACGAAGTACCCATCTACAAATCCACGAGAAAATAGGTCGAATTTAATCTCGTTGACTTTCTTCCAAATCAGATTTTTACACTTGACACACGGGCATCGCATCTTCCCGTATGGATCATCCGTATGTTCTAGTGCTTTGTTCAAGAAATCTAAAACCCCAACACGATAAGCTGAGACTAATCCCCTCCCATCACTGGGTATCCTACGGTACATCCAACTCCGGTCGACTGACATTTTTAACTACACAGAAGTACGCATTAAGTTAATTTGGATATTCATGAGTGAATTAGATTTACCTAGTATCTTTACAGGACAGGGGTAAGGCTTCTATCCCGTTATTGGATGTGTCTCGTCACTAGTGCAAACACGTTGAGTACGTTTCATGAGTTTCAAGAAAATTTCGGAAACACCTCCCCATGGTTTCCAAGCACACAAAATAGACTAAGATAACTTAATCTAAGTATACACTCGGAGAACATATAGAGATAACCGTCGATTAATCCTCAAAATAACAAAAAATGTACCGTTTCGTATTTGCACCGACCTAAGTGAGAGACATAACATCCAATAACAGTCCCAAACTGGGGACTGTTCGACATTCACCCCTATTGAGTGTATGTCAAACGAGTTTCTAAGTTTCAAAGTATAGTACATATATAATTGAAAATTATACTTAGTTTATTGAAAATTGTGGCAAACTACACAAATGCTACTTATTTTATGAGAATTTATGTGGAATCTCTACTTGAGTAGGCAACCGAAAAAGGGTCATAGTTCCTGTTGTGTCCTATACTCGAATAATAAAGTTAATTCAATTACTGAAAACATTCCTCACTGTTCCATCATAACAGATGACAACATCCCGAAGGAGTTCCATTAAGCTATTGAACAAAGTTTCAGCTTAAGCAACCCTCTAAATGAACAAACGATCACTTCTCTGCTAGGAATGAATCATCTCCCCATATGGGTCCAATCCATGATATAGATAGATTCTCACCACTCCGAATTCCTCAAATGGATAGTTCTCATTCAAGAGGTGAGACGTTCTGTGAGAACTACCCATCTGAGGAATTCGGAGTGGTGAGAAGCTATTTATATCACGGATTGGACCCATATGGGGAGATGATTCATTCCTATGGTATAAGTGATCGTTCGCTCATTTAGAGAGTTGCTTAACCTAGAACTTTGTTCAACAACTTACTGGCACACCTTCCGGATGTTGCCATCTGTTATGATGGAATAGTGAGAAATGTTTGCAGTAATTCAATTACCTTTATTATTCGAGTATAGGACACAAACAAGAACTACGACCCCTTTTTTTTTAATTGTTGCCGAGGAACCGGTTGAAGTACTTTTTAGCTGCAACTGCTATGTCGAAACCTGCATACAAGAAAGAGTACATATATATATGTAGGGAGAGTATTATTGCATTTATATATTAAAAATTATGGCAAACTAAGCAAATGCTACTTAGTTTATTTTGCCAATGATAATAAACTAAGTAAGTGGTACTTAATTTATGAGAATTGTTATTTGAAATCTATAGAGACTACTGTTCGACATTCACTTCTAGCTATACTTAGTTTATTTTGCCAATGATGATAAACTAAGTAAGTGGTACTTAGTTTATGAAAATTGTTATTTGGAATCTATAGAGACTACTGTTCGACATTCATTCATACTTAGTTTTTTATTATATTTTTTTTATTTTAATTTGTAGTATATTATATAATTGGCTTATTTATTTATTAAATTTACTTTATTAAATTAAATTAAATTAAATCATTTTATTTTTTTTATTTATTTATTAAACTAAATTAAATTAAATTATTTATTACCTTTTATTTTATTTTGTATTATATTATAAAAGTTCTAATTTAATTTAATTTAATTTAATTTAATTTTGTAATTAAAATTATTTTAATTTATTTTATCTTGTATTATATTATATAATTTTTAATGTTTTTTATTAAATTAAATTAAATTAAATTAATTTAATTTAATTTATTTTAAATTTAATTTAATTTAATTTAGATTATTTAAATTAAATTAAATATATTTTATTTTATTATTTTTGTTTAATTTATTTTTTATTGAATTGTATTTTATTTATTAAATTAAATCAAAGTTTTTTATTTTATTCAAATTAATTTAATTTATTTTTTATTTTATTTTACTTTATTTTGTATTATATTATGTTATTTATTTTTTTTTAAAATTTATTTTATTTAATAAACTAAATTAAATTATATTTACTTTATTTTATTTTAGTAGTAAGAAACTAAATAAATGGTACTTAGTTTATGATTTATTAATATTGGGAAGCTAATTACTAATACAATACATGCAAGGCCCACAAATATTCTGCAATTTCATAATTCTGACAGAATTTCTGTCATAAATTCAATCGTAAATAGCAAATATATCAAGATTAAAAATAGTCCTAAAATTAGTTACATTATGATAAGGAACCCAAATTTGATATCAATATTTTGCAATTTCCAAATTCCAAACAATATGCAGTCCACAAACCCAAAATCAAAATTCCAATTTCAGCAATCAGCAATATAAATAAGAAGAATAGGACCCAAATTTCAAATTTCAGATCACTCCCAATTCCAACAAAAGGACCCAAATTTTCAACCCACAAATTCACAGCAACAACATATTATCCAAATTGGGTTAATCTCATATTCAAACTCAAACTAAATCTAAAACAAATTAAGCCACAAATTTCACAATTTACAACAAATTAACCCTAAAAATCTAATACTTGGTAAAAAACTAACCTTGAAATTGAATTAATGTGCAAACTAACCGACGGTAGTGCCTGGTGGTGGCTGCTGGTGGTGTCAGTGATGGTGCGTGGTTCAACCGACAGTGTTGGTGGCGTCTACTGGTGGTGGAACCAATCGACAGTGATGGTGGTGGTGGCAATATATAAAAGTGGTGGTAGTGGTAGTACGTGGTGGTGGTGGTGGCAGTACGTGGTGGAACCGGTGGTGGTGGTGGTGGTGGCGGCGGCGGCGATGGTGGTGGCGTGAGAGCAGTGAAGTGAGAGAAGTGAGACTGATGGTGGTTCGCATGAGAGATCTAGAGAAATGAGAGAGAGAAAGAGAGAAATGAGATTAATTAAGGTAGCTAGAGAAACGAGGGGGCCAAAAGACGTACCGATTAATTAGGTTTTAGGATTATGTTCGACAAAATGGCCGTCGTACATAAATTCGTCGTACTTACGGTATCTTCGACTGAATAGTCCATCGAAATACACACTAATCAGTCGAAAATAAGATTCACGCTGCCGGGAACATTGGCGCCAATGGGGTACATATATGTTCGACGAACATCCGTCAAAATTAAATTATTTTCGACTGATATATCTTCGACTGAATAATCCGTCGGGATAGATGTTATCGTCGAGGAAATGTGTCTGTTGAACATAGATCCGTCAGAATTAGCCGGCTTTCTTGTAGTGGATTATTTGATTGGGACAACATATTTACTCTTAACAATGTTCAAAATGGAAAATATAAGAAATTGTTATCCTGGTCTGATTAATGCTGGATTTGACAAAATGTTTTGAGTAAAAACGAAGAACTCAATTGTCATATTTGAGGCATTGACATGTTCATATGCAGCCACGACATACAGTTAATAACAGTACTACAGTACCATGAAGGTGACAACTGAAACATACCATGAAACATGGATGAGTAAAACGATCTCCACAAGTAAGCTAATATAATTGTTTTTGAAACTTTGAAAAGGATGTTTAACCAAATTCTTCCTAAATAATTATTTTTCTCATTCGAGGAGGATGAACGGTCTCTAATTCGAATATATATATATATATATATATATATATATATATATATATATATATACTAGTTGTGTCTCTGTCTTCGGTACTACATGGACGTTGAGATTTATCTCAAACTTTGGACGGTCCAGATAATTTATAAACGGTCTGGATCTTAAGCTGACCCCTTATCTAACATAACTTGCTCATATATATATATATATATATATATATATATATATATATATATATATATATATATATATATATATATATATAGAACAAGGATCCAGTCCGGTCTCCCGGACTGGTCCTAAAATACGGACCCCATATTTTTTTTTTTTGCTTTTTTTTTTGAAACAACTAAAAAAAAAAAAATAAAATTATGGAACTAAAATTTTTCCATAATACAGTGTTTTGGGTGTGTTTTTAATACCTATACCAACCAATGTATGTACAGTCTGCCCAGACTGTACAGAAATGTTTTGGTATAGGCATCCAAATCACGCCCAAAACACTGTATTATGGAAAAATTTCAGTTCCATAAATTTTTTTTTTTTTTTAGTTGTTTCAAAAAAAAAAAGCAATAAAAAAAAAAGGTCCGGATTTTGTTAAAATCCGGACGTCCGGACCTGATCCGGCTCCTATATATATATATATAGGCGGTGAAATGGTTGAATTAAAGTCATGCTATAAACTTTCAGGAAGGAACAAGAGCAGATTTTTTTGTTGAAATTAAAACAAGCTAGATTTCCTGCCATATTCCTGTCATGCAACTGTATGGGTTGCTTCGTTTTAGAGCAAACTAGGGTTTACATGGAACAGATAAGTATAAACTATATATGAATTATTGGTCAATATTCAATATATTGCGCTGGTAACTATATATATTTAATCATGTTTTTAATAATTAAATAATTATATCTACACACCATGTTGTCAGGTGGGATAACCAAATTTCAAGCTACGTACCTTGAAATGAAAATGAAGTAACATTACCTAAGGTGACCTAATGAATTGAATGTCGTTTTAATCACAGAAAATAAAGAAGTAATTATCTTATATTAACATCATTTGATAATATCTGTAATTCGAAGTATATTAAAAAACATAGTAGTGTTTATTACATTATCCAAAAATGAATATATTATCGCAAAACATCTTCATACAATTTTTTTTTTACGATGACAAAATATAACTTTACAAAATAACTTGTTATCATTAAAATTAAAAACATATAAACCAATAAGATTAATAAATTTTATATAGGTGAAACGGTGAGAATAGTAAAAAATTAATGTTCACCTTTCACAAAATTTTGACCCATACATTTTGATTCTATTTAGTGGCGTTACCGACACTATTCCTTGAATATGTTTTAGTTATTAAATATTTAGATTGTGTACACCTATAATTATCTATATGATAATGTATATATTTAGCTAGGTAGGATCGTGCACACTGCCATTAATCAAAGATTACATACTATTTGAGAACCAAGCAGCAAATGACAACTCCAACGGAAACTAATCATAATTATGGGATAAATAAAGTTTTGATCATTGTATTGGGGTCCGGTTTTCATTGTGGTTATCAAAACTTTTTTTGTTACAATCGAATAACTACACTTTCAAAAACTTACAAAATGATCATTTTGTTCAATTTTCCGTCCAAAAAACGGACGGAATGTTGACTGTGCAAGTTGACTCCATTTTTTTGCTTACGTAGAGCACAAAAAAGGCAAGCAGGCATATTATTATAGCACAAACCAACAAAACTATTAACTACTTCACCTAAACAATTCCAAAACTAATAATAATAATAATAATAATTTCAAAATAATAATAATAAAATACTATTAATAGTAATAATTTTAAAATAATAATTTTTAATAATAATAATAGTATTACTAATAATTTTTAAATAATAATAATAATAATTTTTAAATAATAATAATAATTTCTTTTTATTTTATTTTAATGGAGAATAAAAAATGATTTGTCAAATTTACCCTTACTCAAATAATTTAAATTAATAAAATAATAAAAATATTTTTTTTAAGTACACATCAGCTTCATATAAAAATATTTTTATAATTTATATATATATATATATATTTAAATTTTAAATTTTAAATTTTTAAAAATTATTATTATAATTATTACTATAATTTATATAATTTATATTTTTATATTAATATTAACATTAACATAAATTAAACTCCTTTTTTATAATAAAAAAAATGACGAATGAGATACGAAAATATTTTTAGATCCGGAAACTAAAACTGCACTGACCCTTGGATTCCAAATGGTATAAAATAATAGTAATTGTAATAATAATATTGTGAAATAGACAGATAGTAAATTATTATTGTGAAATTATTATTATTATTTTGTAATTATTATTATTTTTATTAATTAAAAATTATTATTATTGTTATTATTATTATTATTATTTTGAAATTAGTATTCTTATTATTATTATTATTATTATTGTTGTTGTTGTTTTTATTATTCTTAATAATAATATTATTATTATTTTAAAATTATTATTAAGATACAATTATTAAGATACATTTCTTGACTGAAATTTGATTATAGCTTGTAAAATCGTCCGTATATGGATTTCGGTCAATTTCTGTTTGAAATTTAGAAAAACTTTCTTCTATAAAGTTGTAGAGAATTGAATTTCCTATAAAAAGTCGCGCAATTCGAATTTTCTGATAAAATGGCTATTTATTATGAATTATTGAAGTTTCGAAATAATTGATTTTTGAAAGTTTTAATTATTTATATCAACAAAAACGTTTTTATTGTTTTGATTGGCCCCCCATGTGTTGTAAACATGCTGATTTCAGGAGTCTTGGTTGGCGTAGGAATATATATATAATATATATTATTATTATATTAAATTTTTTGCTTTGGTGTTCTAAGCAATTTTTTATAAATAGGGTGCTTAGGTTAGAATTGAAAATCACACCAGAAACTAAAGATTTCTCTCTTTTTCTCTCTCTATAATATCGAGCGTATTTGTGAGTATTTTAGTACTTTGAGTATTGCTATACGGTGCAAGTTCTTTCAACACTATATCCGGTATTCCAGTCAGAAGTACTATTCTTTCTGAGGTAAGGGATGTTATTTTTTTTCAAATGATATAATTTCTTCAATATCATTATGTCGAAATATTGGTTGGAACTTTTTATCAAATTTGAAACTTTTTAATGTCGGGGTTACTATTCATGAGTTACTATTCACGAAGCATGATGATGTTTTTGGTGAAATTTCTATCTTTTGGTGTCGGAGTTACTATTCATATATACGACACTATTCACGTATACGACACTATTCACGAATACGACACTATTCACAGAAAAATTAAGTTTTCTTTTCTATGTCCAAGATTGTCTGTTATAATTCCTAGCTTTGATTGTATCCATGTTTTGATCATTCTTGAATTTTACTTCAGTATGATTATTTATGAAGTATTTTTGAACTCGGATTGTTTAAAGTACGAATCCATAATACTTGTTCTTTTGTTTCACTGGATTCATTTTCTTTAAAATATTTTTCATCGTCCTCAGTCCTAAATGATTATATAACTGAATATCTTTGGCTTGTAGTGCAAAGATGAATGATTTCTTGATGAATATTTTTGGCCTGTAGTGCAAAGATGAACAGATGTTAAGATGAACATGACCGACTGATTAATATCTTTGGCCCGTAGTGCAAAGATGAACATGTGTTTAGATGAACATGACCAACTGAAGAATATCTTTGGCCTGTAGTGCAAAGATGAATATTTGATTCTAGATATATATTAATTGATGTTACAGGGATAAAATATCGACGATGAACTTTTAAATTCATATATAGAAGATAGTAGTTTGTATTCTCTACTTAACTCTTCTAATGAATTGTTATTTCCGCAGCGAAGATTGATTTAAAACTGGTTGTCTATTGTATTCTATTAGATTTTCCCTGTTGAGGACTAACGATAATTTATTCTATATTATCTTAGTCATAATGTTCTTTACTGGGCTAGTTGAGCTCACCATTTTCCTTGTTGTTCCATTTTTCTTCTCAGAAGACGAGAATGTTGCGAGTACTAGTCGGGGTGTGGAATGATGGTTCTAGAAGTGGTTCTAGTAGTCCTCACTATTTTATAAAATAATGTATCAATAATTGTAATGAGGACTTATTTGAGTGTGGATATTGTCTAGATGACAATATTTGTATTTAAACTCACAGTTTTATGTTGTATTAATAAAATTGTAGTTGTTTCTGTACCATGTATTTGACGACTCAGAATGGGTTGGATGGAATGGACCTATTTTGGGGTCGTCACACTTAATATCATAGATATTAAGAATAATTATATTTAAAAAAAATATTTTTATTATTTTATTAATTTAAATTATTTGAGTAAAGGTAAATTTGACAAATCATTTTTTATTCCCCATTAAAATAAAATAAAAAGAAATTATTATTATTATTTAAAAATTATTATTATTATTGTTATTTAAAAATTATTAGTAATTCTATTATTATTATTAAAAATTATTATTTTAAAATTATTACTATTAATAGTATTTTATTATTATTATTATTATTATTATTATTATTAATTTTGGAATTATTTAGGTGATGTAGTTAATAGTTTTGTTGGTTTGTGCTATAATAATCCGCCTGCTTGCCTTTTCTGTGCTCCACGCAAGCAAAAAATGGAGTCAACTTGCACAGTCAGTATTTCGTTCGTTATTTAGACGGAAAATTGAACGGAATGACCATTTTGTATGTTTTTGAAAGTACAGTTATTCGATTGTAATAAAAAAAGTTTCAGTAACCACAATAAAAACCGGACTCTAGTACAATGATCAAAACGTTATTTATCCCTCATAATTATTAGCTAATATATATATATACACACACACACACACACACACACACATACACACGAAAACTTATGCATATTTATGAGCCTCACATGTCAGGCGGGGGTTGTAAGACCCCAATTTTTATGAATAAAAATGTATTTTCTATAAATATTATTTTTGAATATTATGGAATAAATTTGATATAATGTTATAGTTGTGGGTAATATTTATAAATTTTACAAAGTACACAAGTTGTTATATAATATTCTATTGGCCGGGGAATATTCGTACGACGGCACAATCATTGGTGGATCCCACAACGGAATTATTGTCGGATTGAAAAAACGACAAAAATATTTTTATAAAAATAACGGCGGAAGTTTTACCATTAACTATTAAAATACCCGGTGTTAAAAGTACATGAATACGTTTGGTTGCATAGTAGCACACGATATTGATTATTGATGCTTACATGAGAAGTCACTCAGTTTTGTTCAATTATTGCTTCAATAATTGTTGCATAGTATCTCATGTGACGCCCCCAAAATAGGTCCATTCCATCCAACCCATTTTGAGTCGCCAAATACATGGTACAGAAACAACCACAACTTTTACAACCCATAAACTGTGAGTTTGAATACAAACATTGTCATCTAGACAATATACATACCCAACTATGTCCTCAATACAATTATTGATATATTATTTTACAAAAATGGTGAGGACTACTAAACAACTCTCTCAAGGACCATCAATTCATACCCCGACTCGTACCCGCTATATTCTCGTCTCCTGAGAAGAAAAATGGAACAAAAAGGAAAAGGGCGAGCTCAACTAGCTCAGTAAAGAATATTATGACTAAGATAATATACAACAAATTATCGTTAGTCTTCAACAGGGAAAAATCTGATAGAATACAATAGACAACAAGTTTTAAATCAATATTCGCAGCGGAAAATATTAATTCATAGAAGAGTTACGTAGAGGATGAAATCTACTAATGTCTATGAATTTAACAGTCCATCAACAGTATTTTTATCCCTGTAACATCAATCAATACACATCTTGAATCATATATTCATCCTTGCACTACAGGCCAAGGATATTCATTTGTTGGTCATGTTCATCTAAACACCTGTTCATCTTTGCACTACGGGCCAAAGATATTCATCAGAAATCATTCATCTTTGTACTACAGGCCAAAGATATTCAATAATAACATCCTTTAAGACTGAAGATGATAAAAATATTTTTAAAGAAACGAATCCAGTGAAACAAAATGACAAGGATTAAGGATTCGTACTTTGTTTTATCCATGTCCAAAAATACTTCAAAAATAATCATAGTGGTGTAAAATTCAAGAATGATCAAAACATGGATACAATCAAAGCTAGTATCCACAATAGATATTTTGGACGAAAAGGAAAAAATAATTTTTTTTGTGAATAGTGCCGTATTCGTGAATAGTGCCGTATACGTGAATAGTACCGTATACGTGAATAGTAACTCCGGCACAAAAAGTTCCAAATTTGATAAAAAAGTTCACCAATATTCCGGCATAATGATATTGAAGAAAATAATATCATTTAGGAAGAAAATAACATCCCTTACCTCAAAATAGCCGTACTTCTGACTTAATTTCGGTATAGTGCTGACAGAAACTCGCACCGTATAGCAACACTCAAAGTATACTCACAAGAATACGCTCGATAATATAGAGAGAGAAAGAGAGAAAACTTTGTTTCTGGTGTGATTTTCAATTCTAACTTAGCCCTCTATTTATAGGAAAATGTTAGAACGCCAAAGGAGACTAAATTAATATAATATTAATATTTACAAAACATTCAAGCCAACCACCAAGGAATCTGATTTTAGCCATCAAACACATGTTAAAGATGACCACCAACCTTTGAAAAACGTTTTTGTTAAAAATAATAATTAAAACTTCCAAAAATCAATTATTTCGGAACCCCGAAACTTCAATAATTCACAATAAATAGCTCCTTTGTCAGAAAATTCGAATCTCGCGACTTTCCATGGGAAATTCCATTCTCTACAACTTTGTAGAAGAAAATTTTTCCAAATTTCAAATAGAAATTTACCGAAATTCACAAACGGGCGATTTTACAGTCTATACTCAATCTTCGGTCAAAAATTATGTCCACCGATACACAAAACATGTGTTAAATATTTAATGCCACAGAAATACTCTACCTCCTCATTTACTCATATATCCCACATTCATTATAAAAATATCATTGTTAATATATTATTAAAATAATATATTTAAATGAATTATTTTATCAGAAAAAGATAAAATATTAATTTTCAACAATTGTCACATTAAAATTTTTCTCCATCTATATCCACATAAAATAAATATTTTTTTTATCATAATAATCAATAATTAATTATTAAAAATAATATTACAGAATCACAGTACTGACAACCAGGCCGTTCCCAGGATAGAGGGGGCTTTCCAATAAGGATTTCTCCTTACTGGCGCGCAATTAGATGACCAAACCTCTCCTTGACAGAACTTTCTAGACATTGCCAATAATGTTATCTGATAATATTATTCAAATAATATGAATTATTGATCTGATAATGGAAAATACTGTGCAATGACAATTATTGAAACAATAATAATATAAATATCAACGCAGCAATTATTGAATCAATAAAGTAATGAACAGTAACTCCTGTAGCAATTATTGAGTAGTGCCTTCTTACGTAAGGATCAATAATTCAAAATACTGTGCAATACCGTGTGCTACTGTGCAATAACGCGTATTACTGTATTTTAACCACCGGGTATTCCAACAGTGTAAACGGTAATAACTACGCCGTTATTTTTAAACAGCTTATATTTGTCATTTTCTTTCTCCAATCGCTTTCCGTTATGGGGCCCATACATGGCTGCGCCGTCGTACGAATATTCCCCGACAGTACGAATATTCCACGACCAAACGAATATTCCCCGACAACAATGAATATTTTATAACCACTTGCTTATTTTGAAATGTTTGCGTATTTTACCCATAACTATCCACATTATTCAAATCAACCCTTACTATTCAAAATAATAATTAAAGGAAATTAAATTTCATTTATTAATTATTTGGGGTCTTACATCTCACGTTAATTTATTCAATTATTGTTGATATTTTATAATTGAGATGACGAAGTTATTATTATTATTATTTGCATTATTAACGATGTCTAGAAGCTCTGCCAATGAGAGGTTTGGTCACCTAATTGCGCGCCAATAGGGAGAAATCCTTATTGGAAAGCCCCCTCTTTCCTGAAAACGACCTGGTCGATTAATAGTGTGAATAATAATAATGATGATGAAGTTTTGTTTTATTAGTATTATTAATGTAATAAAACAGAAAAGCTTTTTATATAAAACAGAATACTTTTATAAAGTTATTCATTTTATTAGGCTAATAGTAAAATCTTTTTATATAAAACAGAATACTTTTATAAAGTTATTCGTTTTATTAGACAATAATTAAAATATATTATATTTTATTATGCATAGTATTTGCATAGTGCCTGCATAGTGTTTGCATAGTAAAATCTTTTTAGAAGTTATTTGTTTTATTAGATTATAAATAGAATATATTATATTTTATTATAAACCAATCTGGACCGTCCGTTTAAAGTAAATCGATCTGGACCGTTCATGGATTGGTTACTATTTAACCCATTCTTCTATAAATAGAAGCTCATTCCTTCATTATTTCTTACGAATTCATCGAAACTCTAGAGAGAGAAATAGTAGAGAGAATTATTCTTCTATCTTGAGCGTATTTCTTTAGCGTTTAAGAAAGCTTTGAGCGTAGTGTAAGTTTCTTCAAGTATATCCCCGCCTTACCGTCGGAGTACTCTTCTTTATAAGGTAAGGGGTATTACTTTTTTTTTCATATTCATGAAGAGAACTTCTGTTATTCCAGTCTTTATTATTCTGTTAGAATAACCTGTATACGCGGGCTACCCTATACTTGGTGAAATTCTTCTGTTATTCTATTATTTAATATTCTGCTAGAATAACCTGTCTATGCGAAGTACCGCATACATGGTGAAATTCTGTTGTTATTTCATTTTTATTATTCTGTTGGAATATCCTGTCTGTGCATTTTACGCCGGACCTGGTTCCGTCTTTATTATTCTTTTGGAATATCATGTTTGTGCGTTTTACGCCAGATACTGTCTTCTAATACAAATACTGTCTTCTAGACAATATCCACTCTTAGAATAAGTCCTCATTACATTTATTGTCACTTTTATCACTGAGACTCAGCTTAATAAATAATCCATATCATTCCTGCACTACGACCACGGATATTCATTAGGGTCACGATCACAAATTATCCATGCACTACGATCTAAGTATATTTGTGTATTCATCAATGGTCATGATCATGCCAACAACTGTCCATCAATGCAATACGGGTCAATGAGGACTTTTACCACATCATTTGTAATATTACGGTCATGATTACACCAAATAATTCCTGGTCATAATCATACTAAGTCCATCCATGCACTACAGGCCACAGATGACTTTCAAAAAAATATAAACATAAGGATGATGACAATGATATAAGAATTTAATAAAACAAGTTCAAGAATTAATTTATTCAGGAACTAATAAGTCCAAATTGTCAACATGATACTTCTTTGTAGAGTAAAATTCAAGAATGCTCAGAAGAATATTTCCATGAAAGATACTAGATGAAACGCAAATATCAAGGATATTCCACTAATTTCATGGAGTATAGAAGTCAAAACTTTAACCAACTGAGTATAATAAAGAATGAAATAACAAAAGAAATCACCATGCATGCGGTACTTCACATAGACAAGTTATTCCAACAGAATAATAAAAATAACGAAACCAGGTCAGGCGTAATACGCACCGACAGAATATTCCAACAGAATAATAAAGAATGGAATAACAATAGAAATCACCATGCATGCGGTACTTCGCATATACATTTTATTCCAATAGAATAATAAATAACGGAACCAGGTCCGACGTAAAACGCACAGATAGGATATTCCAATAGAATAATAAAGATGGAACCAGGTTCGACGTATACCGCACATACAGGATGTTCTAACAGAATAATAACGAATGGAATAACAACAGAAATCACCAAGTATATGGTAGACCACGTATACAGGTTATTACAACAGAATAATAAAGAATGGAATAACAGAAGTTCTCTTCATGAATATAAAAAAAAATACCCCTTACCATAAATAAAAACTTGATATCGGAGTAGTGAAGTAGTAGAATACTCTTTTTCTTTCTCTCAATAATTTCTCTATCAAGAGTTTCAGTGAATTCGTAAGAAAATAATGAAGGAATGAGCTTCTATTTATAGAAAAATGGACTGCATAGTAACGAATCCATGAACGGTCCAGATCGATTTACTTTAATCTGACGGTCCATATTTAAAGCAAAATCTTTTAAATAAAATATAATATATTCTATTTATAATCTAATAAAACGAATAACTTTATAAAATATTTTACTATATAAACACTATGCATACACTATGCAAATACTATGCATAATAAAATATAATATATTCTAATTATTGTCTAATAAAACAGATAAATTTATAAAAGTATTTTGTTTTATATAAAAAGATTTTACTATTAGCTTAATAAAACGAATAACTTTATAAAAGTATTCTGTTTTATATAAAAAGTTTTTCTGTTTTATTACGTTAATAATACGAATAAAACAAAACTTCATCATCATATAATATATCGACAATAATTGAATCAAACTAAGTGACTTCTCACATAAGTATTAATAATCAATACCGTATGCTACTATGTAATCAGGGGTATTACTGTACTTTTACAACCGAGTAGTTCAACAGTATCAACGGTAAAATTCCGCCGTTATTTTCATAAAAATATTTTTGTCGTTTTCTCAATCCGATAATAATTCTGTTGTGGGGTCCACCAATGATTGTGCCGTCGTACGACTATTCCCTGACCAATCAAATATAATATGACAACTTGCATACTTTACAAAATTTATAAAAATTACCCACAACTATTATATCAAATTCATTCCATAATATTCAAAAATGATATTTATAGAAAAATCATCTTTATTCATAAAAACTGGGGTTTTACAATTTTACTATGTATGCAGTACTTCGCATAGACAAGTTATTCCAACATAATAATAAAGAATTGAATAACAGAAGAATTTCACCAAGTATAGGATAACCCGCGTATACAGGTTATTCCAACAGAATAATAAAGAATGGAATAATAGAAGAATTTCACCATGTATATGATACTTCGCATAAACAGGTTATTCCAACATAATAATAAAGAATGGAATAACAATAGCTCTCTTCATTAATACGAAAGAAATAATACTCCTTACTATAATAATAATATCCCTTACCTTTGAAAGAAGAGTATTCCTACTAGTAGGGCGTGAATATACTTGAAGAAAACTTGCACTATCTTCTACGCTCAAAGCTTTCTTAAACTCTAAAGAAATACGCTCGAGATTACAGAAGAAGAACTCTCTCTATAGTTTTTCTCTCTAGAGTTTTAGTGAATTCGTATGAAATAATGAAGGAATGAGCTTCTATTTATAGAAGAAGGGACTGCATAGTAACTAATTCATGAACGGTCCAGATTGATTTACTTTTAATCGGACGGTCTATATTTAAAGTAAAATCTTTTAAATAAAATATAATATATTCTATTTATAATATAATAAAATAAATAAATTTATAAAAGTATTCTGTTTTATATAAAAAGATTTTACTATGCAAAATACTATGCAAGTACTATACAATACTATGCATAATAAAATATAATATATTCTATTTATAGAATAACTTTATAAAAATATTCTGTTTTATATAAAAAGATTTTACTATGCAAAATACTATGCATAATAGAATATAATATATTCTATTTATAGAATAATTTTATAAAAGTATTCTGTTTTATATAAAAAGCTTTTCTGTTTTATTTCATTAACAATGCTAATAAAACAAAACTGAGTGACTTCTCACGTAAGCACTAATAATCAATACTGTGTGCTACTATGCAACCACGCGTATTACTGTACTTTTACTATCGAGTAGTTCAATAGTTTTAACGGTAAAACTTCCGCCGTTATTTTCATAAAAATATTTTTGTCGCTTTCTCAATCCGACAATAATTCCGTTGTGGGTCCACCAATGATTGTACCGTAGTACGGATATTCCTCTACTAATCGAATATTTCCCGACACAACGAATATTTTTTATCAACTTGCTTACTTTAAAAAAAATCACATATTACCCATAATTTTAAATATTTATCAATTTAACTATTTATCAAAATAGAAAAATTGAATACTTTTATTTCATAAAATTTGGGGTCTCACACACAGTATTGATTATTGATACTTACGTGAGAAGTCACTCAGTTTTGTTCAATTATTGCTTCAGTAATTGTTGCATAGTATCTCACGTTAATTTATTCAATTATTATTGATATTTTATAATTGAGATGACGAAGTTATTAATATTATTATTTACATTATTAACGATGTCTAGAAGTTCTGACAAGGAGAGGTTTGGTCACATAATTGCTCGTCAATAGGGAGAAATCCTTATTGGAAAGCCCCCTCTTTCCTGAAAACGACCTGGTCGATTAATAGTGTGAATAATAATAATGATGATGAAGTTTTATTTTATTAGTATTATTAATGTAATAAAACAGAAAAGATTTTTATATAAAACTGAATACTTTTATAAAGTTATTCGTTTTATTAGGCTTATAGTAAAATCTTTTTATATAAAACAGAATACTTTTATAAAGTTATTCGTTTTATTAGACAATAATTAGAATATATTATATTTTATTATGCATAGTGTTTGCATAGTGTCTGTATAGTGTTTGCATAGTAAAATCTTTTTAAAAGTTATTCGTTTTATTAGATTATAAATAGAATATATTATATTTTATTATAAACCAATTTGGACCGTCCGTTTAAAGTAAATTGATCTAGACCGTTCATGGATTGGTTACTATTTAGTCCATTCTTCTATAAATAGAAGCCCATTACTTCATTATTTCTTACGAATTCACTGAAACTCTATAGAGACAAACTCTAAAGAGAATTATTCTTCTATCTTGAGCGTATTTCTTTAGCGTTTAAGAAAGCTTTGAGCGTAGTGCAAGTTTCTTCAAGTATATCCCCGCCCTACCGTCAAAGTACTCTTCTTTATAAGGTAAGGGTATTATTTTTTTCATATTCATGAAGAGAACTTCTGTTATTCCAGTCTTTATTATTCTGTTGGAATAACCTGTATACGCGGGCTACCCTATACTTGGTGAAATTCTTCTGTTATTCCATTATTTATTATTCTGCTGGAATAACCTGTCTATACGAAGTACCGCATACATGGAGAAATTCTGTTGTTATTTCATTCTTTATTATTCTGTTGGAATATCCTGTCTGTGCGTTTTACGCCGGACCTGATTCCGTCTTTATTATTCTATTGGAATATCATGTCTGTGCGTTTTACGTCGGACCTGATTTTGTTATTTATTATTCTGTTGGAATAACCTGTCTATGCGAAGTACCGCATGCATGGTGATTTCTGTTGTTATTCCATTCTTTATTATTCTGTTTGAATATCCTGTCGGTGCGTATTACACCTGACCTGGTTCCGTTATTTATTGTTCTGTTGGAATAACCTGTCTATGCGAAGTACCGCATGCATGATAATTTTTTTTGTTAATCCATTCTTTATTATACTCAGTTGGTTAAAGTTTTGACTTCTATACTCCATGAAATTAGTGGAATATTATTGATATTTGCGCTTCATCCAGTATCTTTCATGAAAATATTCTTCTAAGCATTCTTAAATTTTACTCTACAAAGAAGTATCATGTTGACAATTTGGACGTTATTAGTTCTTGGATAAATTAATTCTTGAACTCGTTTTATTGAATTCTTATATCATTGTCATCATCCTCATGTTTATATTTTGTTAAAAGTAATCTGTGGCCGGTAGTGCATAGATGGACTTGGTATGATTATGACCAGGGATTATTCGGTGTAATCATGACCGTAATATTACAAATGATGTGGTAAAAGTCCTCATTGGCCCGTAGTGCATTGATGGACAATTGTTGGCATGATCATGACCATTGATGAATACACGAATATCCTTGGCCCGTAGTGCATGTATAATTTATGGTTGTGATACTAATGAATATCCTTGACCGTAGTGCAGGGATGATGTTGATTATTTATTAAGCTGAGTCCCAACGATAAAAGTGATGAAAATCTTTTTAAATCATAAAAGATAGTAGATTTTATTCTCTACTTGACTCTTTTAATAGATTGCATGTTCCGCTGCAGTTAAACTTGATATCTATTGTATTTTATCAGTTTAGCATTGTTGAAGACTAATGATAATTTATTCTGCATTATCTTAGTCATAATATTTCTTACTCGGCTAGTTGAGCTCACCCCTTCTTTCACTATTCTCTTCAGAAAATGAGAACGTAGCCAGGACTAGTCGGGGAACGGAGTGACGGTCCAGATGATAGTATTAGTAGTCCTCACTATTCTGTTAAATAGTGTGACAATAAATGTAATGAAGACTTATTCTGAGAGTGGATATTGTCTAGAAGATAATATTTGTATTAAAACTCACAGCTTTTTTGTTGTATATTAAAAATTGTATTTGTATTTTGTACCATGTATTTGGTGACTCAGAATAGGCGATTTATACCTATTTTAGGGGCGTCACAGAGGCCCACCATATGCATGTGCGTGTATATAAATATTATATAAATTTTTTTATGTGATAGTAACATTGTTGATTTATTAAACACGTAACTATTGCTGCAGAGAGAGACTTATATACAATGATATGATGTTTTTAATTTAATAGGATTAAGTTAAATATGTGCATTATTCGTTCTTTTATTTTATTCAATAACAGTCATTTCAATAGATTTACTTCTACAAATTCCTGAAGGTTGCACTGAAAAAATATATAATACTATCTTATAATTGCTTGAACGTTATGATCTCTATCATTTCCCATTCAACCAGTGTCATGTCACAAATAATACTTCTTGTCTGTCCCCATATTATAAGTCTTTAAGCTTCCTTTTCAATCCTTAATCATAATAAAGAATAACCTCTCTCTCTCTCTCTCTCTATATATATATATATATATATATGGGTCTCCATCCACAGCAACCGGTTGTTGGGGAGCAACCCATTTTGGTCAGTCGCTACAAGCTCTACCGGCCTTAGATAATTTTTTTTATAAGTCGGTAGAGCTTGTAGTGACTGGCCAAAATAGGTTGCTCCTCAACAACCGGTTGCTGTAGATAGACACCCTATATATATATGCATTGTTTTCTTAACAAGAGACGAGAACTAGAGGGGGAGGGGGAGGGGGAGGGGGAGGGGGAGGGGGAGGGGGAGGGGGTCTTCCTTTTATTAATTTCAAACAAGTTGAGAATAAGACATTGGAATTAAGTAATCTCTTAGAGAGGGGACAATCTTCTTGAAATATTTAAATGAAGGAGAAATCTTAGCCTTAGTATTAAAATGCACAACGCTTGTGTCCTTTTTCCTGTGTCTCATCTCAAGGAGTTAATTGATTCTGCCAATGGATAATGATATCTATATATCCAGCTTTTCTTAGGAAGGCCTGATCAGTTGAACTCAATTATGTATCTACAGATGTATGTGCTTAAATTAGCTCTTTTATAAGCTATTATTATTCTTTTGTACCACTTCAAATTATTTTATTATAAACAACATAAAAGATATTCATATTTTTTGTTTTTTAAATTAGGATGAGTTATATTGATAGTGACTATATATATATAAGCTAATTAAAGCTTTGACTGATAAATTGTCTGAGTAAATTTGTTTTTTTCATATCAAATAAGGACTACTACTTTCATAATTTGATCCTCATAGTGTCCATGTGGTAACTAATCATAATTTAATTTTTTTTTACTAATTGGAAGAAAGATATATTTATTACCATATTTAAAATTCATTAATACTGTTATGTAGAGTGACAAGAATCTTTTTGTAGGTCATGTACTTGTAGTAGTCAGTTTGATTATTTTTAATTTTTCTAGCTAGTTCATGACTAAATTCTGAGCACTCTTAGTTTTGACCTGATAAGAAACACACATATATAATTTTTTGGCTCTCTCCTTCCTTACCCAGGCAGCCAACCTGCCAATATCATTACAACCATCAAGATGCCCAAAGTGCAGACAAGCACACCCCTCTTAATTCTTATGCCTCAATTACTTTTTTATTCCCCTTTACATTGTGCATGTTTGTGAGTTTGGGAAGAAAAGAAAGAACAGAATATAATTTAAAATTTGAGGGAGAAAAAAAGAGAGAAAGTAAAGTAACTGTCTTTCCTACGAGTTTAGAAGAGAAAATTAAAGGATACAATGTCCATTAAATTGTGTTATTTAAGTTTTGTGTTGAAGGCAATTTGTTATTTGTTGTGTCATGAAGGCAATACGAGGATTAACAAATAAGTTATAAGGCTTATAATTTCAATTTGTTTAGGTCTAAATTTTCTCCTTTTTATTCTATTTTTTAAAAGAAAAAAAAATTCAAAAACAAGGGAAAAATACCCTTCTCCAACAAATTTCTCTTCCCTTTTCAAAACATACAAATACAATATAATTATTGTTTATAGTGACAAGCTAGAGTCGAGAAATAACATTCAATAAGTGATCAAGATTGCTATAATTATTAAAGAAATTGAAGATAAAGAACGTCAAAATTAAAATATAATAACTCATTTCCACATCAAAAACTCGAGAAAAGTAATGAAATATTAGGTGCGCATTATCTGGGTAACTAATTTTTGTAATTTAGAAATAGAAGAATCATTTTTGGGCCCTTTGAAAAAAGAAACATTAAAGTGAACTTATATTAATTTTATTATTTGATTGCATATATATTATTACAGAAGAAACACCATTATGATTCATTAATCGTTTATGTATTTCATAGTATATATTTTCATTCCAATTAAGGGCCTAATGTTGCGTTTGGATTGAAGAAATGAAATGAAAAGTGGAATGAAATGATTTTAAGGTATTTTAAGTATATGTTTGGTGGTTGTTGTTGTTGTTGGTGGGTGTTGTTATATAATGATAAAATTATCACATATATTCATTACATTGGAATAAATTTTATTCCACTATCTCCACGTACATGAAATAAAAAAAAGGAATAAAAGGAATTTTCATTCTATTGGAATGATTTATCCTCCAAAAATAATCATTAAATACACTATTTTTATATCATTTATTCCTCTATTTTATTCTCTCAATCTCAATCCAAATGTTGCACAAGGGTAGTAACTTGACCTAATTAAGACGTCCAAAAAAGTAGGTTCTCACTGGTTTTGACAATATTTGCTAGTTTTTTTCCCTGATCAAGTTTTCATAAATATTACTCCTTCTGTCCTAAATTAATTGCTCAGTTTTGACTTTTTAAAATCAAATTAATCATTTGTAAAACTAATCTTTTTACTATTTTTGCTAAAATATAGGTGAAGAGATTATAACCAAAAGAAAATATATACAATTTATTACTAACCCCAATTTTTATAATTTTAGAAATATATTTATATATGCTTAATTATTAATTCTAAAAATAATTAATTTGATTTAAAAAAGTTAAAATTGAGCAATTAATTTGAGACAGAGGGAGTATTAGCAAGCCATTCATCCAGATCTAGTGGAACCTAATAACTATTTATTATAGGCTGCCATCCTATTTGTGGGAATACCTCCATATTATTTTTTTAGTTTTGCAAACATTATTTCTACTTGGGGCTATATATAATTGGTTACAAAAATAAAATAAATATCCGTCGGCATTTGTATCTACTTAAAACTAATATTATTGGTATTAAAAAATAAATATTATCCGTATTCAATTTAAAAACATCTGACAATAAAAACATCTATATAAATATATAATATAAATTTTATATTTTCGCAAGTTCTATAAGTACTTATTCATGAAGTTTGCTTATGTATTCATTAATGAGAAAAAGCATTCCGTGTATGTTTATACTTCTTCATAAAGAAGGCTGTAAGCATATTTTTTATATATTCCAAATTAAATATACATAACCTATCTAAATAAAATATGAAATATCTGAATAATTTTTCAAATATTGTTATTTGACTTTCATTTTCCTATCATTAATTAGTCGACCAGTACATAATCAAATCTATGCTAATAACGTAGTATTAATTATACACTTGCATGCTTTATGATAAACTTGAAATTTTCAAGTATTAGTATAGAATAAATATGAATGTCTATCATATATGCTTGTATCATATCATAAGAGAGTTTTTCTTAAAATAATTATAATTGCAAAGTAACATATGATAGCAAGTATAAGAGTTTTGTGCTTCGTGCTTACACTGACATACACACACATATGTACATTTTGTACAGACGGACTACAACTTGAATTTCCATCTTTTAAATAACAAAAATCATCACGAATAAATAATACAATATGTATAGCTAGGTGTGTCCTATGCATGTTATGTGAATTCATTTTTCATGCATTATATTTCAGTGCTCCTTGATTTATTTTCTTCTGCTTCTCATATACTACTATAAAACCCTTATGCTTTCCGAACAAATATCTCTCGATCGATCTGCCTCTAAAAATGAGAGAAAATTCTTTGGTGTACCAAAGATCACAAGGCTTTATATAATTTGGGGGTGACATAATTAATTTCTAGGGTTCCGTACACAAACTGCGAGCGGTGTGCTTTACTAGAAGATTGTACGTGGTTTTTTGTAGCTAGAATTGCTCGAAATCGCAGTACAGGCACGTGTATATAAGGCCAATTCCTTCAACAAGATTTATTGTAAAAACAATTTGCTTTGGTCTACCAGCTTGGCTAATTGGAATGATTCTCAAAAAACATATGTTACCACCAAATCATTTGACGTTTATGTCAAAATTTAAGTGGAGAAATACAAGGGGACAGATAATTTAGGAACAGAGAATTTGCTCTCACGAGAGTATTTGTTTATATTATTTTTTCACGACGGAGTCAGCTAAGTATACTTTAGTATGATACTCTGACACGAATCAACACTTTTGTCTGGCTTGCATGCGAGAACGTCTGACTTGCATGCGATAACACTCTACTACCGTTGGTTGATAAATGCATATATCTCCCAAGGTTTCTTTTAATTTTGTACTTACCAAAAAAAACTAAAAATTTGATGACTATATATATATATATATATGCCCATACATGGAAGCATATGTGTACATCTCTTTTGCACATGATCCAATTGTATCTATGTCATTTCTATTAGTTTTTCTACTACTCGTATAATTTCAATCAAATTATATGATCTTAATATATATATATATGCAATTACACTCCCCGTACAAGACAGACTGAGAAGGACCCACAATGGTAATTTCTAAACCTTTTTCAGTTTTCATTTTGCAGCCTCACAGCTAAAGAAAGAAAATATATATAAGGAGACTGATTCTGCAGAAAGCCAACTAAAAACCAAAAAAAGTAGCTAAGACTGAAACAGCTAGCTAGCTAGCCAAACTAGAGTACCCAGCATTTCACCTTCCCAACCCCTAAGAATTGCCACATTTCTCTCATCTAAACCCTCCTGATTCTCATGTAGTTTTCAATTACTTCAACTAATATATAATTAAGCTGGTTATCACTCAACTCAACTCAATTCATTTTAATTAATCTTGGGGCTTTAACATCTCTATAAATCTCTCTTTGCAGCTCTGAGGATCTGATTTTCTACCCATGGAGGAAGCTAGGTATTGGATGTGGACGAAGCGAAAGAATAGTTTAAGTTCTGATCAAGGTGTAGCATCATCAACCAAGCCCTCTATGTATGGCGATTCGTGGGAAGAACAAGCGTTTGCAGAAGATGCAGCTGGACCTCTTGGAGGGTGTATATGGCCTCCAAGATCTTACTCTTGTACTTTCTGTAGAAGAGAATTCAAGTCAGCTCAAGCTCTTGGTGGTCACATGAATGTCCACCGGAGAGATAGAGCTAGACTTAAGCAGTCTCCGAGCCCAAACAATCATCTTTTGAGTCCGCCTACATCTTTGGGAATTCATGAATACCCTTCTCAGATTCATACGTTGGCTTATAACCAAGATTCTAATCATGGATTTCTTGCATCTCCTAATTCCTCACCTTCTAGGGTTTCAGTTCCACTTATGCAAGTGAATTGCGACGAAAAGGTCTTTTCAACCCCTCTTTTCTCTTCACCAATTTTTCAAGAACAACAAAACAAGACCTCCATATTATGGCCAAATTTGGTTGCTGACAGATATTGTAATATCTTGGATTTGGAGAAGGAGGAGAAGAATTTGAATTTTCTTGAATCAAACGTCTATAGGGCTAATAAGAGGGGTTATGCTGCAGCGGATTTGTCTGTGAGCCTTAACTTTGTAGTATGCCGAAATAATAACCAAACGGCTTATTCTGGTGAAGAGGATGATAATATGTGCTTCAAGAGAAGAAGAGCAGATGATGCAACAGTGTCTTTCTTCCCAAAACAAACTTCAGTTGATAGAAATATTGTTCATGATCCACAATCGAAGGTGGTGGAAGTTAGCCCTAGTTCCAAAGAGGATTTAGATCTTGAGCTAAGGCTTGGTGATCCATCCACCTAAGGTGAAGTAAAATTGCAAATCCTTTTGTGCTCATATGACATATATACCGCTTCTTTTTTATGCATTTCTGTTGTATTTCCCTTTTTTTCGTTTGATCAAAGGTTAAGGCCTCCTTGCCTCAAGGTATGATCAGTTGCCTCTCTTTGAATACTAATTAATTGCAACATCTAACTTTTTGGAAATTAATCACCAAATGATTTGAAATGATTTCTATTTTTAAATTGGATATCAACTAGATTTTATTCAAGTAACACATGCATAAGAGATGAATGAATCGATATTCTCCAGGCATCTAATTTGTCATGGAAAACTCAGAAATTTGAAGTTTGGAATCTCAATGTCTTTGGTATATTAACTCTTAATTTGTCTTCTAGGTAAAATTATTAGATAGAATTAATGAGTTAATTTTTCATTGCTGAAACAAATCATGAATGATGGAGGTGTGCTTCTAGGATCTAACCTCTACAATATGTTCTGGTATGAGGCAGCTATATGTATATCATTTGTCTAAATTAATTGTGAAAAATGAAAACAGAACATGTCATCTTCCTCAAGAATCTTGAAAACGGATTGACTTGCAGCATGTATATATATGATTTAAGGTTGTTGTATGATACACAAGCATATATATGACGACAGATATGTGCTTGTGAACTACAGTCCCTTGAAAGATTGACAAGGTCATTCTGAAGATCATATAGTGTCAAGCATGTGTATTTCGAAAGTCCTTGATGCTGCTGGTAGAAAGTACTTGCTCAGCTAAGGATACGTATATATGTGGTAAAAGTTAAATAGTCCTTCTGGATCCCTCCATTTGGAAATAAGAGTCTGTTCTTTTGTTGACATTTTTTTTTATATTTGTAATTTGTTTTTGTTTATTCAAAATACTGAGAATGCTGATACTAAAATTTGCTAAATGAGAAAAAAAGTTATGGAAAAGGGTGTTTTAGAAAAATCTTAATATGAAAAATGCCAAAAAGTCAAATAAAAATTTTATTTTGAATCAGAATATATAAAATAACAGTGAGAGCATGTACGATGAGGGAAGTTCATAGTCTAGTAGGTACTGTAATAAGGTTAGTGCATGTACGTGAAGAATATAAGGGGCTCAGAAATTAATTAACTGACTAAAAACTGCATGGGATGATGCAGTGGGCTGGTTCATTTTCCCATCCCAGCATACCTCACCGACATTCCCATCGGTACAAAATTAATTAAACTAACCCATAAAACATGCACACAGAAGTAGTTGGATTTTAAAGAAGGCATAAAGTCAGATACATCACAACATCGATTCCCTTTCTCCTTGTATTATTAACATCAAATATATCTCTCTCCTCCATGCATGATGCATATACATCCATATACTTGTGTTCTCTTCTTCCACTTTTCTCTTTCTTAATTTCTCAATCCCTCCAAAATTGCCACCAACTCTGAGGAATCATTCCATTTAAGTATTCCACATTGTACCCTTTTTATATTACACAGAATATAATCGCATCATCACTACTAATAATGCTTAACAATGCGGTTTTGTTTCTTCTTCTGTATCTTTTATTAGTTTTTAATTCATCTCCTAGTTGATCAACAATGAGTAATAAAGAATGAACAATGAAGAATATATATATATATATATATATAGAATAATGAACAAAGAATTAATTAATAGGATTCTTTAAAACGCTAACCCTAACCCTAGTTATCTAGTATACTAACTCTATATGTATGGTTAGTTTGTTTATTGCAATGTGAATTGCTTAAATTCTTGCGGTTTACAAGGCAGGAATACTGATTTACTCTTCTTTATTTTCAAGGAAACTTGATTGAGAAATTCCCTTTTGACTTATGGGTTTGCAAGAAACTGAGGATAATATATCTAGTTGATTTAATTTCTGAAGGGAGTTTTATTAATATTCCAGAAAGAGTTATGAATATATTGAAGACCCTTTTAATGATTTGATTGTTTTTCCTTTTGTGGGTATGTATTTAATTTGTTTTCTCCAATGCTTGTGAAAGTAGCAAGTGAGATTAATGTTTGCTTTGGTTTTGAGAAAATTCTGAATTTGTGTTAGGGGGATTTAAGATGATTGGTTAGGGTTTTGTCTTGATTAGGATTGTTGAGTTGGACAAGTCTGCGAGATGCAGATAGCTAGGTAGGTCTTATGAATGAATAATTAGCTTGAGAATTGAGACAGAAATGCACATGGGGGATATCAGATGTCTTTTTCATGTTAATTCTTAATTCTGATAAGTAGGAGTTATTACTATAGAATTTAATAAAGGGAATGGGAAGTTATTCTTAATTAGATAGCTTGCTAGACTGAGTTTTGGATTGAAGAGATAACGAAGGTAATGACTCATTTTTATGGAATAAAAAAAATTGTGTTTGATTGTTATTGGAATGGATTGAACCATTCTTATTTCTCTCAAATTTATGAATTTTATTCTTTGGCGAGAGAGAGTATTGAATAACTCATTCCAAGTAGAATGGAATGAGTCATTTCATTCTCCATTCTATTCCATTCTTTCAATCCAAACGTAATATTAGAGTATTTGTGCAATTCCATAATAATTAATATACTAAGTATGAAGATTAATTTCCAGAAAATATATAGTTTAATAGTAGTATGATTTTTGGTCTGGTGATATTATGGAGTAGTTGTTTATAATTATTTTGACAGCTAAGGGTATATTTGCATGGGAGAGAGCTCCTCTCTCACCAGCAAACTATACATCTTTCCCTTGAATCACTTAAAATTAATAGACAAATCCCAGATGTCCTATTGTCCCCCTCCCCCTCCCCCTCCCCTCCCCTCCCCTCCCCTCTCCTCTCCTCCCTAGATCTAGATATTTATTTATGTACAAAAAAATCATATTTACAGAATATAAGGAAATGAAATTTATTGAAAAATAAATAGTTATAACTTTGTGGATCCAAATCAAGAACTACAACTAAACAAATATTAGTGATTTACAATTAATTAATTAGGTATAATAAGAGTCTTTCGATACAATTAGTCACGGGTGGTTTTGTTATTTCATATTATAATTATCGTTTTATTGATAATATTACAAAGTAATACAATAATTTTAAAATTTTCATTATAATTTTATTATCCTGTGATTAATACTAAACTGACAACTAATTATTAATTTTGAGGTAAAGAACCCTAATAAAAATATATCCTTCACATCTATAAATTTTCAAATAAAACTCTATTTTTTGTAGATTAATGGAAGGAGTATAAAATTCTCGATCTACTTCAAAGTTTAAAAAGCCCAAAATATTTTGAAGCTGATTTATTTCCAAAGCCCGATGATATACCATTAAAATCTGGAAGAATTACATATATTAGTACTTTTTTAAAAATAATTACAAAAATCATACATCTATAAAATAATTACAAAAATATTACACTTTTCCATATTTATTTACAATAATAGTGCAATTAGGATTCCTTAATTTAAGGGATTAGTCTTAATGGGCTGATATGGCAAATCTGGTGGGTTTTTTTTAAACGCGTGAAATCTTCTTCTTCCTTCTTTTTCTCCCAACTCTCATATCCTTTGTTCTGGTATTTCTCTCTCTAAAATCTTCTTCTTCTTCTTCTTCTTATTCTTCTTCTTCTTCTCTCCGCCCTTACTATTTCTCTCACTCCTCTTGAAGCCACTCGTCGTCAACGGACTGAATCTGCTTCTTCAGACGATGGAACCGCCTCCTTTTTGAACCTACCATGCGATATGTACATGGTTGAAGTGATGTTGTCATACTGTGAGTCTTTACTTCTCTGGCGACATTCGTTCGATACCAAATTGGCAGTTTAAACTTGCATATTGTAGAGATGGCAGCACATCTGGGCAACTCTTCCCCATCTGAATTTGTACAAATATAATTTTGGGAGTTGCGCTAAATTTTCCCTATTTTGTACTTTGATTTTGTTGGATATTCATAACAATTTGTTATGATTTGTGAGTCTGTAATGTTTGTGAGTCTGTAATGTTTATTGGAGTTTATGTAAACTGGGTTGGATATACATGTTGTTTCTGTTTTGGTTATCATTATTAAAACTTGTTCTGGTTACTTTCACATAACTATTTGGTTACTTCTTTATTATGTTTTGGTTACTGTTATCTTATGGTTTGGCTACTATTATTGTGCCCTCGATGTGAAATTTTGGTTACTTTTATTTTTTATTCTGGTTAATATATAATTGTTTAGTATATATGGATTGCCTGAACTGAGTTTTATTACATGATATTTCTTTTTTGGTTACCATTAAAACTTGTTCTGGTTACTATCATATAATTATGTGGTTACTACTGTTTTATTATGTTACATTATGGTTACTATTATTTAATGGTTTTTGACTACTATTATTGTACAGTCAATGAGGTATTTTAGTTATTATTTATTGTATCTTTTAAGTTGTGTTGGATACATTGTTTGAGATGTACAGTTGGTAACCAAATATGTATATAAAGGTAACCAACTATTGTTTTGATAGTAACCAGAGAGTTACAATCTTGTTTCAGGACATATATCAATTGTGAAATATACATGTCATAGTATAATTGGGTTTTCTAAACAAACAATATCACATTCATTACAAGATGCTGGATACACAGGTTGTTTTATGTTTTGGTTACCATTAAAACATATTATGGTTACTGTTATGTAATTATTTGGTTACTTATTTATTATATTTGTTTTACTATTATTTAATAGTTTTTGACTACTATTGTTGTACAATCAATGAGGTATTTTAGTTATTATTTATTGTACCTTTTAAATTGTGTTGGATACATTGTTTGAGATGTACAGTTGGTAACCAAATATGTACATAAAGGTAACCAACTATTGTTTTGATAGTAACCAGATAGTTACAATCTTGTTTCAGGACATATATCAATTGTGAAATGTACATGTCATAATATAATTGGGTTTCCTAAACAAACAATATCACATTCATTACATGATGCTGGATACACAGGTTGTTTTATGTTTTGGTTACCATTAAAACATATTATGGTTACTGTTATGTAACTATTTGGTTACTTAGTTATTATATTTGTTTTACTGTTATTTAATTGTGTTTGACAACTATTATTGTACAATCAGTGAGGGATTTTAGTTATTATAAGGGTAACCATTTTAGTTTTTGTTAGTAACCAAATAATTAAAAACTTATATCAGAACAGTTATCAAGTGCTTAATGTACATGTGAGGGTTCTCATTTATCTAGCTGATGGATACTTTTAAATTACATAGTTATAAAAGTTATTTGGAAATGGTCTATGCCAGTTGGTAACTAAATATAAATATAGAGGTAACCATTTTATTTTAGATGGATAATCAAATTTACATAAAAATATTTCAGAACAGTTACCAATTGTTCAATATATATGTTTACTTTATATTGATAACTCATGATGGAATCAAAAATTAAAATATTAATCAACATCAATTTTGGTTACTGTACACCATCAAAAATGTTACCAACTATGTGGTTAATAGTTACTAGCAGTAAACAATTATATATTCCTGTAAACAATTAAATTTGTTGTATTGGTTACTGTCAATAGCCATTGTCTAACAACTGAATAAACATTGTAAAGTAACCAAATTAATATTAGACAGTAACCAAATTACATAATTTTAGTAACCAGAAAATAAACCAAATTTTTACATGCAATTTTGAAGGCCTAAATGATGGAATTCGACCAAAAAACCCTGCAGTTCACCAGCAAAGCTAGTGACTTTTGATCGTTGACCCGTTTTCAATGAAATTAAGGTCCGAAAATGCCAAAATCTGACACTCCAAACTTGACAGAAATTTCCAAATGGTCACTGCAACCAAATAAACATTATACTGTAACCAATTAAATAGTATACAACAACCAATATATATAATCAGATTAGCAGTTGTATGAAGGTAACCAATGTAATCAATAAGTAACCACCAATATAAAAGAAACAATTATAAAACACAATAACATTATAGAGTAACCAAATAAACACCTTACAGTATCTAAATACATATTATATAGTAACCAAGACAGCATTAGACAGTAACCAAATATTCAGTAACCATTATAATGTTACACAGTAACCGAATCAACATTAATCAGTAACCAATATATTGTTACACAGTAACTAAGACAGCATTAGACAGTAACCAAAATAACATTAGACATTATAATGTTATTCAGTAAACAAGACAACATTAGAGAGTAACCAACAATTCAATGAAGGTAACCAAACTCATTTAAAAATTATAAAGCCATCAAATAAATATTATTTAGCAAATAAATACACAATTATCAGTAACCAATTTATATATATTTAGTAACCATAATAAAAAACATATCAATGAATCATCCAATCGTTATAGAAAATTGTAGTAACCATTTTAAGTGTGAAAAACTTAAGAAAGGTAATCAATATAGGAATTCGTAGTAACTATAGGTAACTATATGCATCTGAATTTTAATCTCACATACCTCAGTATTTAGATTTGTATCGAAGTTGCTGTGATTTTGTATTCAACAATCACTGTCGTTCGATTGTACTGTTTTGTTACTGAACTTGAAGTTGCTGTTGATTTTGTATGCTATTTTGCGATCTCAGCGTGCCCGTGCGATAGATATGTCTTCTCCGATCTCAGAACAATATAACGACCAGAGATTCTGTCTTCTCCGATAGATATGTCGTTGATATGTTCTTCTTTGATCTCATAGTTGCGTCGCGAGATTTCGTCTTCTCCGGTAGATTCGTCGTTGATTTGTTCTTCTCCAATCTCGTTGATGTTGATCTTTTATGTTTTGTTCAGTAACGTGAATTTAGGACTGGTTGGTTGGAAGTATGAAAGTGGTAACTGGCATATAGGAGTTAATGACGCCTGATTTTAGGAATCATAATATATTGTGTTGTTTTATTTTTGTAATTATGTTGTGTGTGTTTTATTTTTATAATTACTTTCTAATTGTTGTATATTAGTGTTAAGGACCCTTAAAATCTTATAAAGTGGGCCTTAAACGACGTTTGTAAATGTTGACCATTAAGTGGGCTGTTAAGAGAGATGGCCTATTACATGTACTTATTTGGGACCCACCTTAATTGTGATGGCCTTGCATTGAAAAATTTCTTAGTACAATGAATTAAACTTCAACTCATGAGCCTGAAAGGCTTAAACCACTTGCTACATATATAGCAGGCTAAAACTTGGGCTAACGCCATTGATGCAAGTAGGTTCCAGATTTAAAGGTATGAGAGTTACATTCAACTTTTATTCATGCATATATTAAAATTTGACATAGGTGTTATTTGATAAAATTAAATAAAAGTTTTAAATGTACGAAAAAAAATTGAATGAGTTGAATGAAATAAAAAATCTAAATACGAAATGAAATAATATGATTGATAATTGTCTGTCTAAAACATCTGAATACATGTGTTATCCTATTTTAACCTTCTGAGTTGTTATGAATAAATTTATTATATAATTATAAATAGACAATGTTATCAAAGAAAAATTAATCAACATTACTTCTTACTCATTCAACCATAAATTTTTGAATGAATCACACATTCAGAATTTAAAAATTATTAAACAAACGATCTCAATGACTTATTTGTTTAATTTCTGACTTTTTCAGACTCATTAGTAGTAAGGCTGTAAACGAGCCCAATAATCAGGGATCGATTCGAAAAAATATGACCGATACTCGGATTCGTTAATAATATGATCTAGATCTGAACATTAATAATAGTTCGAATAAAAATACGAGTAGAATCTGAGAAATGTTATACTCGACTCATTTAAGATTCAAACTACTGGAATTTCTGATTGTGATTCAATACATACTCGATTGATGCAGATTCAACTAGATACTCGATATATTCTCTTATAATATATAAAAATTTAAATTAAATTCGAATAATTTAAATTAAATCGACATATAAAATGGTGAGATATATTATTATCCTTATTATAATATAATGAATGTTATTGAATGCACTTCTCGAGAAAAAATAAAGGATATTAGTATCCCAATATTCTTATCATAAAAATTTCAAAACGTAGTTTTTATCCCCTTTCCCAAGACCATATTTTTGAAATGGCCCATATCTTTATCCTTCTCCACACTCCAACCCCTATCCTATATTATTAACTAAATATAAAACGCAGCCAACTTATGGAATCAGCAACCTTTCAGTTTCAACCGTATTTTATGAATCATTGCCTTAAAAATCACAAAACCGTCTTCTCTCAATACCTGTACGTAGTAGTCAATGGCTACCCCTGTTTTATCCGCCGGAGCCATTAACGGATCACCACCGGTAAGATATTTCGAAATTCAAAATTGATGTAATATACTTAAAATATGAAAATAACAAATTTATAACTAAATAATTTACAATATAATCATATATATATATATATATAAATTAATTTTGAATTTTAAAAATATCAAATTTACTTTATAAAGTCAAATCTGATGTTATATTTTAGAATTGAGAAAGTAGTTAAAGATTATTGGTACAAGTATTTCTCTCTTTGTTATCACCAAATACGTTCTTGTTTTTTTTTCTCCCTCTTTTGCTGTTGTTTTCATCGTCTCTCTCCCCTTCTCTGATTCTTGGGAGTCGTGGGACAAAATTAAATAAAGCCTGTAGTTCAATAGAGTTTCATTTTCCTATTATGTTGTACAAATTAAATATGATCATTTGATTATCTGGCCGGGTGTGTGTCTTTAATTTCATTGTGATCCTTAAAAATGGAGTTAGTAATTTCATTCAAATTATGTGGCTCATTGGCCATCAGCAAAGGGAAATCTCTTGTGCAGGTAAATTCGAATGGCACTAGTGCTGGAACTTATGTTCCCAGTTCAGCTTTCTTTGGGAATAGCTTGAGAAAAGTGAGGTTCAATGCCACCTGCCCCAACATTTCTTCTGCTAATCTCAAGATTGTTGCTGAGGTGGATGAGGAGAAACAGACCACCAAGGACAAATGGAGAGGCCTGGCATTCGACGTGTCCGACGACCAACAGGATATCACCAGAGGAAAGGGAATGGTGGATTCCCTCTTTCAAGCTCCTATCAATTCTGGTACTCATACCGCAGTCATGAGTTCTTATGATTATATCAGTACCGGTATTCGCCAGTAAGAACTTTGAAATGAGAGTCATGTTTGACTTTTTTTCTTAACTGTGCATATTAAGGTTTGGTTAGGTTGCACTTGAGCATAAAATGGAAAAAGCAAAAAAAATATATAAAAAACTATAAATGTTAGAAATTATTTTTCTAAAAAACAAATTCAATCCCCAAGTGTCTTAAAAAAGCCTTAGTTTGCATAATTTGTAGTTTTTATGCGTAGAACTTGGTTTTAACAATACAATGTTGATAATTTGTTTTATCAAGATACAACATGGACAATAACATGGATGGGTTATACATTGCTCCTGCTTTCATGGACAAACTTGTTATTCACATCACTAAGAACTTCTTGAACCTGCCTAACATTAAGGTTCTCCATCTTACTTCATTACTTTCAGTATCAACTATTTCCTAGTAAAATGAAGATTAATGGCTTGTAAATTTTGATAATTAAATAGGTTCCTCTCATTCTTGGTATTTGGGGTGGCAAGGGTCAAGGAAAATCATTTCAGTGTGAGCTTGTGTTTTCCAAAATGGGAATCAAGTAAGTTCAAGAAATTTCTCCAATATGTTAGAATTTCTTCAATTTATAAAACTTTAGAATATATACATGATCTATGGCCGTCTTTTTGGTTTTATGACTAATTTTCAGCCCCGTTATGATGAGTGCTGGAGAATTGGAAAGTGGGAATGCAGGTGAGCCTGCAAAATTGATCAGGCAAAGGTATCGAGAGGCGGCAGATATCATCAAGAAAGGAAAAATGTGTGTCCTTTTCATCAATGATCTAGATGCAGGGGCGGGCAGAATGGGTGGAACTACACAATACACAGTTAACAACCAGATGGTGAATGCTACACTTATGAACATTGCTGATAGCCCAACAAATGTCCAGCTCCCTGGCATGTACAACAAGCAGGATATTCCTCGTGTTCCGCTCATTGTCACTGGTAACGACTTCTCCACACTGTATGCCCCTCTAATCCGTGATGGTCGTATGGAGAAGTTCTACTGGGCTCCTACTAGAGAAGATCGAATTGGCGTTTGCACCGGTATTTTCAAAACTGACAATGTTCCCAAACAGGACATTGTTCAGCTTGTTGACACCTTTCAAGGGCAATCAATTGGTAAGCTAGCTTCACCTTAACAATATATTTAGTATTTATATGAATTACAAATCAGGGTCAATAAAAGATGAAGTTCTTGATATGCCCTTACTTTTATTCTTCGTGGTTTTAGAATTGTATATCTAATTCTAGCGGCGACGGAAAGGATAACAAACATGTATATTTTTGTGCAGACTTCTTTGGTGCTATCAGGGCAAGGGTGTATGATGATGAAATCAGGAAATTTGTTTCGGGCATTGGTGTAGAAAATGTGGGGAAAAGACTAGTGAACTCCAAGGAGGGACCTCCGAATGTGGAGCAACCAAAGATGACTGTTGGAAAGCTCCTTGAGTATGGGAATATGCTTGTTCAAGAACAGGAAAATGTGAATAGAGTCCAATTGGCCGACAAGTACATGAGGGAGGCTGCACTCGGAGATGCTAACGATGATGCCATAAAAAGTGGAACTTTCTATCGTTAGCACTTAATTAGCACCCTTGATAGGAGGTCTGCAATTTGGCTTTTAGACTATGATGGAAAGCAATAATAACACGAGTGTTTTAAAGTTTCTTCTTATTGTCTGTATGCAGGCAAAGCTGCCCCAACAAGTTAAACTGAAGGCTGCACTAATCCTTCTGCTGCATACTTAAACTCAACAGGTAGGAGTGATTACGGTGGATGCCTATATGAATTTGATTAGGTGAACGATAGAATTGCCTCTATAATAAAAGGAATGGAACCAATAATGTCAAAATTATATAAAAAATGTAAAAAATTGATTCAAAGGTTAGTGACTTGTGTAATTGTACCTATAGTGTACACTTCCTTTTCTATTTTGTTGCACAAATTGTAAGTCATCAGCGTATAAAAAATTGAATTATATATATATATATATATATATATATATATATATATATATATATATATATATATATGTTTAAGCTCACTTTTTAGCAGCGTTTGGTTTTCTGCAATTTATATACCCTCAAGCTGTATGTATATTGTGTGAACTGAATACAACATAGGCATGTACAGCCAATATCTTCGCCATTATTGTCTGTTGGTGCAACTAACTGCACACATCTTATGTGGATAAATTTAATAATTCATCACCCTTCTCTAGTTGTTACTATCATTCTAGTCTCTACAACAACAAAAGAGACGCACGGCACCATATATATATATATATATATATATATATATATATATATATATACAGAAAGGATCAAGAGCATAATTCTTAAATAACATAATGCCTTAAGTAGCATAATTTCATCAAAACGACGTCGTTTTAATGGGACGCGGTGGCATTTTTGTAAATACTATATACGGGAAGGATCAAGAGCATAATTCTTAAATAGCATAATGCCTTAAGTAGCATAATTTCATCAAAACGACGTCGTTTTAATGGGACGCGGTGGCATTTTTGTAAATATCATGACACCGCGTATTTACAAAAATGCCACCGCGTCCCATTAAAACGACGTCGTTTTGATGAAATTATGCTACTTAAGGCATTATGTTATTTAAGAATTATGCTCTTGATCCTTTCTGTATATATATATATATATATATATACATATATGGGAGCCCTTCCATAGCAACCGGTTGCCATGAGAACTGTGCAACAACCCCATTTTGTACCGTTGATAAACTTATTGGAAGGCTGAGATGAAACATAAATTTACCAAGCCGTAAGAACTTGTACCGGCTTTTATTTTAATATGAGGACCCTACCATAGTCAACATGTTGTCAGTTTATACCAATAAATTGAATTTTTAATATTAAATAATATCCAACCGGGACAAGCTCATATGGCTGTAAAAAAAAAAAAAAAAAAACCAAGGTCAAAATAAAATAGCAACAAACATATAAAACTTTTTATTTATTTTTTTTTACAGCCGTATGAGCCTGTACCGGCCGGTAGAATTTTTTTTTAAAAAAAAAAAAGGCGTAAGAGTTTGAAGTGGTAAAAAAAAAAAACCAAGGACAAAATAAAATAGCAACAAACATATAAAACTTTTTATTTTTTATTTTTTTTTACAGCCGTATGAGCCTGTACCGGCTGGTAGAATTTTTTTATTTTAAAAAAAAGCCGTAAGAGTTTGAAGTGGTACATTTTTTTTTTAATTTTTCCGGCCGGATGAGCTTGTCCCGGTTTGTATTTTTATTTTTTTTTTTAACAGCCGTAATAAAGTTTGAAGTGGTACATTTTTTTTTTAATTTTTTCCGGCCGGTACAGGCTCATACGGCTGGTACCTTTTTTTTAAAAATTTTTTTTTTCCCTTTCCCGGCCGGTACAGGCTCATAAGGCTGGTATTAAAAAAATAAAAAAAATTTATGTTATTCAAGCAACTCGCTGCTAAACAGACTCGAACTCGCAACCTCAAACTCCAAACACACGTCATATGACCACCCGAGCACCACGGGCCTAGCTGTTAATATTAGCCAAGGATTTGTCTTTACATTAAAACTTCACCATCCCCCAAAAATCTAAATTGTTGCATTATTATTATTATAGTACGATTTATTATTATTAACAAGTCTATATAATACATATGGGGGTTTGATATTTAGAAATAGGTTAATATCTATATTTATTAAGCAATGATTATTAGAAATGATTTTATATATTAAGCAATGATTTTATTATTAAGAAATGATTTTATACAATAATAAAACTAGTGAAGTATAATAATAATGTCACACTATCGAATTTATAAAAGTAGTGAAATATTATTATAATAATAATAATGTGATTATCAATATTATAAGTACAGATTATACCAATACTAGTACTGCATAAATATATCAAAAGAAATAGTACATATTACATGTTCATTTTCATAAAAAAAAAACATAGAATGATTAATACAACCGACGCCTATTTTTTTGGCTCAGGAATCCCTAGCACTCGATAGTGGTTTCGCTTATCGTGGTCGGTTTCAAAGCCACAAATTGCACATTTTCGATGAGTTTTAGATGGAATGATTTTCTCGAGTGCGCTCTTGAATCTAGATTGTTTTTTGCGGCCCTTTGTTTGAGAAATATTAGGCGGCAAAAACTCTTCTTCTTCTTCCACCTCTACATCTTCATCGTCATTATCGTATCCCATATCATGATTTGGATCTCCAACTGTGCAATCAATGTCGTCATCTGCCAGTTCAGTAATATTCTCATCCGGATCATACTGGTCAACCAACTCTTTTCCTCGTGCATTCAGTTTAAGAACAGTTTTGTAACCTCGGACTGAGCAAGCCGCTTTGCTCGCTAACTCCTGGTAATCAGCCATCAAATGATTGTAGCGCATTGCTTGATTTTGTTCGAAGTCAGCAGGTGTGGAGTTAAAGAGTAAGTCTTCACCATTGCTTTTGTTCGCGTCTCTTGTCCACCGATGAAGGATCATGTCGGTCGGTATTTGTGAAATACTCTTTGCTATGAAATATCTCAAGATGTGCCTGCATAATTCACCAGAGTGAGAAAACATTTGGCAGTTACATGTTACCGATCCCAGTTGTCGATTGTTGACAACTTCTTTATATCTTCCACCACTTTCAGTTGCATCTGCATTATACACTGCATAAACCTTAGTATCAGTGTCACACATCTCACTAAGTTTATGAACATTGTATTTCATGGAATCGACGAATTGACGTTGGAAACGTCTAAACATCTCTTTTGTGTACACTTGTGCAGCATGAACTTCTAAAGATGAACCGAGTACCATAATCCTTTTACGATGTTTTGTTATGTAGTCGGCCTTCCTCTCCCTGATAAACTGTCTTTCTACAGCCTTTTGACTCTGCAGTACAAAACATAGCATACCTGTTGATGCATTAACATACTCATCAAAAAAGGCATTCATGCTCTCGCTTCTTCCAGTGGTAGTCATTCCTGCTGCAAAATATCTCTTTGTATATGCTGGAATCCATTTCTGTCGTACATCATACAAACTTCCAAGCCATTCATTAGTATACAATTCATAGGAACTTATCAGAATATGCCAACGCTCTTCAAATTCCTCGATGGACAATGAGTTATACACACAGTTGTTAAAATCATTTTTGAACGATGGGTGCGCATAATAAACATGATGCAATTTTTCAGGAAATTTATTGCTAATATGCCAAGAACACAATAAATGATGACTAGTTGGAAGTACCGTAGCAATAGCATTACTCATGGCTCTGTCTTGATCAGTGATGATGGTTGTAGGTGCCTTGTAGTCCATGGCTTCAAGCCATGTCTGTAAAACCCAAACGAAAGTATCCTCTGTTTCGTCTCGTAACAGTGCAAATCCAAACAATATAGACTGATAATGGTGGTTGACCCCGGCAAATGGAACAAACGGCATGCCATACTTATTTGTCCGGTATGTACTATCAAATGTCACAACGTCTCCGAACTGTTGATACATAAACCTTGATCGGGCGTCAACCCACAAAATACAAGCTATGCGGTTGTTTTCACCAGATTTCACTCGGAAAAAAAATCTGCTGGCACATCCGGATGCAAGTTTGTTCAAATGATTGACAGCAGCTTGTGCATCATTTTCATCTGCAGAATCACGCCTTAAATCTCGCACCACATTCTCAACATTAGCAGTAGAAAAAGGAACATTTTGCAACCCACCTCCCATTGTGCTCAAAACATTCATCGTCTTACTAGGACCAATACCGGACTTATTTAGAGTGTCAGTTAAATTTCTTGCAACAGGAGTAATATTTCTGTGAGTCTCGATCAAATCTACTTTAGTGGGGGTCACTAAGTGATGATTGTGCTCTAATTCTACAGTAGATATACGCCAATTGTCTTCTTTCTTATTGTGGACAACATATATTCTAGCTTTGCACATTGTTCGTCCTATAGAGTCTCTTTGTCTAGTTATTTTATTACTACTATCTTCATCATCAGGTAAACTCTTCCCAACAATTGGTGTACCGGCTTTCTTACATACATACTGCCTAGATCTGATATCATTCGTATTAGCATGTTTATGACTAGTTGCAATTCTAATCTCGAATCCATTTTTGCGAGCATATGATCTATAAAAATATTCAACCTCTTCCAACGTACAAAATAATTGACCAACGTATGGAACAATATCAGATTTATTACTTTCAACTTCACTAACAAATTCAGATGTATTATATGACATTTTTAAAAACTTACTTGTGAATAATAGTGATGAATTTTGCTCGATCAGAACTTCAACTTGATTTTCTGAAGTGAAAGTGGGCAACTAGATGAAACAAATTATGAGTAGAGGAGAAAAGAGAAAATAATATCAGAGAAAAAAATTCTATGGAAGGATAAGAAGACTTCCTAGACAATATTTAAAGGTAAAAAGACCAGCCGGTACATCTTGTCACGGTTAATGCTCAAGAAGTCAACCTAATGTACTATTCCCAACAAATCAATGTCAGCTTTTTTCTATTCTCATAGTGTTGTATTATTATGTTTGACTACTCATTCACCAGACAGTGTTTATAATAATAATAATAATAATAATGATAATAAAATAATTAAAAGTACATAAGCCGATAGAATATGGAACGACTTTGTACTCAATTCGTAATAATAATAGAATAATAATAATAATCAAATAATTATAATAAAATATTGAGAAATTTAATTTGGGGGGAGATGCAATGTTTTAAGATATATCCAAATCTAAGGTAAGATATGACAGCTAGGCCCGTGGTGCTCGGGTGGTCATATGACGAATGTTTGGAGCTTGAGGTCGCGTGTTCGAGTCTAGCTAACAGCAAAAATATATATTTATTCCTAGCCGGTACAGCCTCTACCGGTCGAACGATTTTTATTAATAATATATATATTTTTTATTTTTCCAGTCGTTAGAGGCACTACCGGCTGAACGAATTTTGAGAGGAATATATATATATTATTTTATATCCAGCCGGTCAAGCCTGTACCGGCCGAACACTGCCACACGCCTCGGGAAATGCACTGCCATTATTTTTTTTGACCACTTTTCTGCCACATCGCCTCGGGAAAGAATACCTGCAAGCTCGGTAAACTAAAAAGCTGAGACATTTCTTTGAATTTGGTCCTAAATTAATTCATGTACCGGACATTTGCATGAGCTTATTTAAACGTCTATTGAGAACACATGTTGTTAAACTAAAGTTCAATTGCCAAGCTAGATAAAATAAAAATAACAGAGAGTAGAAAGGGAGTATTTCGGAAGAGAGGAGCAAAAAACTTCAACAAGTAAGTTTTTATTTATTGTTATTTGTTCAGTTTTTTATAGTTTCTGTTGATGATTTTTATCACTGCATGTTATTACTGAATTAAAGGGGATATAATACCATGCATGTATTTATTTCGTATAATAACAACAAAATAATGCAAGATTTATACTGATCACTTTATATTTTATTAAAAAGTAATTTTATTTTTAATATATTAATTAGACTAATTGGACATTTTTTACAAAAATAAGAATATATTTTTATATATTATAATATTATGTATGTGCACGAACAAATTGGGGTTTAAAATTATTGATATGATGAGTTATCAATTTGATCTATATTTGCTTATGTGAATCAATAAAAATCAAGGGGCTTTCAAATATTATTATACTAGTTAAAGATTCAACAGAAACCTTTGTTGTTTTGTTTCTTTTATTATATTATTAATAAAACCTGCCGGCCGGTAGAGGCTATACCTGCTTATAAGAAAAAAAAATTATATTATTAATAAAATCGGTACAGGTTATAACGGCTTACAAATGAAATTTTTTTTTACTGCTAACCAGACTCGAACCCGTGACCTCAAGCATCAATCCCTCGTCATATGACCACCCGAGCACCACGGGCCTAGCTGTTTTAATTTGCCTTGAATTTGTATATATCTTAAAACAGTTCACTTCCCCCCAAATTAAAATTCTCAATATTTTATTATTATATTATTATTACGAATTGAGTATAAAGTCGTTCCATATTATACCGGCTTATGTACTTTTTTATTATTTTATTACCATTATTATTATTATTACATGCATGTTGTTCAGTTTTTAAAGCATGTTAGTGTGTATTGTTATTACTGTCATTTTGCAGCATGTTACTTTTCAACTTGATTTTGTCATGCATATTAATACTAATACGGAATTGATGTATTTTTTAGGTAAAAGATGGATAGTTGGAAATATGGGCCAATTGATCCAAGTGTTCTACATGATCAACAAGATCATGTATCAGATGACATATATCATGGGAGAGATAGGGGAAAACTAAGCTCCAGTCAATATACTGATCAGAAATATAATCAGTGGGCTTTGACAAAAGAACAAAAAATCCTTTTAGATAAATGTGGATTTGGAGTATTTAGTTATCAAGGTGTTGTACACCAAACTGATCTTGGTCTGATATCTGCCTTAGTCAAAAGATGGCGCCCGGAGACCAATACTTTTCATTTAAACTGTGGAGAAATAACAATCACGTTAGAGGTTGTTCACTTTATTTTTGGGTTACCGGTGGTGGGAAAGCCCTTAACGGGTCCCCTTGCTGTCACCAATTTGAATTATTTTAGGGATTGTTTTGGAGATAAATTAGCTGGTGAATATTTTAGTTCAAAAAAACGCAGTGCAATTTCATTAGTGTGGTTTCACGAACATTTTAATAATTGTCCCGAGAATGCAAGTAAAGATGTTGTAGGGCGACACACAAAGGCATACATGTTGTGGTTGTGCGGGGCAATATTATTCCCTAATAGGAATAGAAATAGTGTGCACCCACGATATATGTCTTTTATTGGCCCACTATTAGGGAATAATATTAGGGAATAATATTGCCCCGCACAACCACAACATGTATGCCTTTGTGTGTCGCCCTACAACATCTTTACTTGCATTCTCGGGACAATTATTAAAATGTTCGTGAAACCACACTAATGAAATTGCACTGCGTTTTTTTGAACTAAAATATTCACCAGCTAATTTATCTCCAAAACAATCCCTAAAATAATTCAAATTGGTGACAGCAAGGGGACCCGTTAAGGGCTTTCCCACCACCGGTAACCCAAAAATAAAGTGAACAACCTCTAACGTGATTGTTATTTCTCCACAGTTTAAATGAAAAGTATTGGTCTCCGGGCGCCATCTTTTGACTAAGGCAGATATCAGATCAAGATCAGTTTGGTGTACAACACCTTGATAACTAAATACTCCAAATCCACATTTATCTAAAAGGATTTTTTGTTCTTTTGTCAAAGCCCACTGATTATATTTCTGATCAGTATATTGACTGGAGCTTAGTTTTCCCCTATCTCTCCCATGATATATGTCATCTGATACATGATCTTGTTGATCATGTAGAACACTTGGATCAATTGGCCCATATTTCCAACTATCCATCTTTTACCTAAAAAATACATCAATTCCGTATTAGTATTAATATGCATGACAAAATCAAGTTGAAAATAACATGCTGCAAAATGACAGTAATAACAATACACACTAACATGCATTAAAAACTGAACAACATGCATGTAATAATAATAATAATGGTAATAAAATAATAAAAAAGTACATAAGCCGGTACAATATGGAACGACTTTATACTCAATTCGTAATAATAATATAATAATAAAATATTGAGAATTTTAATTTGGGGGGAAGTGAACTGTTTTAAGATATATACAAATTCAAGGCAAATTAAAACAGCTAGGCCCGTGGTGCTCGGGTGGTCATATGACGAGGGATTGATGCTTGAGGTCACGGGTTCGAGTCTGGTTAGCAGTAAAAAAAAATTTCATTTGTAAGCCGTTATAACCTGTACCGGTTTTATTAATAATATAATTTTTTTTCTTATAAGCAGGTATAGCCTCTACCGGCTGGCAGGTTTTATTAATAATATAATAAAAGAAACAAAACAACAAAGGTTTCTGTTGAATCTTTAACTAGTATAATAATATTTGAAAGCCCCTTGATTTTTATTGATTCACATAAGCAAATATAGATCAAATTGATAACTCATCATATCAATAATTTTAAACCCCAATTTGTTCGTGCACATACATAATATTATAATATATAAAAATATATTCTTATTTTTGTAAAAATATGTCCAATTAGTCTAATTAATATATTAAAAATAAAATTACTTTTTAATAAAATATAAAGTGATCAGTATAAATCTTGCATTATTTTGTTGTTATTATACGAAATAAATACATGCATGGTATTATATCCCCTTTAATTCAGTAATAACATGCAGTGATAAAAATCATCAACAGAAACTATAAAAAACTGAACAAATAACAATAAATAAAAACTTACTTGTTGAAGTTTTTTGCTCCTCTCTTCCGAAATACTCCCTTTCTACTCTCTGTTATTTTTATTTTATCTAGCTTGGCAATTGAACTTTAGTTTAACAACATGTGTTCTCAATAGACGTTTAAATAAGCTCATGCAAATGTCCGGTACATGAATTAATTTAGGACCAAATTCAAAGAAATGTCTCAGCTTTTTAGTTTACCGAGCTTGCAGGTATTCTTTCCCGAGGCGATGTGGCAGAAAAGTGGTCAAAAAAAATAATGGCAGTGCATTTCCCGAGGCGTGTGGCAGTGTTCGGCCGGTACAGGCTTGACCGGCTGGATATAAAATAATATATATATATTCCTCTCAAAATTCGTTCGGCCGGTAGTGCCTCTAACGGCTGGAAAAATAAAAAATATATATATTATTAATAAAAATCGTTCGACCGGTAGAGGCTGTACCGGCTAGGAATAAATATATATTTTTGCTGTTAGCTAGACTCGAACACGCGACCTCAAGCTCCAAACATTCGTCATATGACCACCCGAGCACCACGGGCCTAGCTGTCATATCTTACCTTGGATTTGGATATATCTTAAAACATTGCATCTCCCCCCAAATTAAATTTCTCAATATTTTATTATAATTATTCGATTATTATTATTATTCTATTATTATTACGAATTGAGTACAAAGCCGTTCCATATTCTATCGGCTTATGTACTTTTAATTATTTTATTATCATTATTATTATTATTATTATAAACACTGTCTGGTGAATGAGTAGTCAAACATAATAATACAACACTATGAGAATAGAAAAAAGCTGACATTGATTTGTTGGGAATAGTACATTAGGTTGACTTCTTGAGCATTAACCGTGACAAGATGTACCGGCTGGTCTTTTTACCTTTAAATATTGTCTAGGAAGTCTTCTTATCCTTCCATAGAATTTTTTTCTCTGATATTATTTTCTCTTTTCTCCTCTACTCATAATTTGTTTCATCTAGTTGCCCACTTTCACTTCAGAAAATCAAGTTGAAGTTCTGATCGAGCAAAATTCATCACTATTATTCACAAGTAAGTTTTTAAAAATGTCATATAATACATCTGAATTTGTTAGTGAAGTTGAAAGTAATAAATATGATATTGTTCCATACGTTGGTCAATTATTTTGTACGTTGGAAGAGGTTGAATATTTTTATAGATCATATGCTCGCAAAAATGGATTCGAGATTAGAATTGCAACTAGTCATAAACATGCTAATACGAATGATATCAGATCTAGGCAGTATGTATGTAAGAAAGCCGGTACACCAATTGTTGGGAAGAGTTTACCTGATGATGAAGATAGTAGTAATAAAATAACTAGACAAAGAGACTCTATAGGACGAACAATGTGCAAAGCTAGAATATATGTTGTCCACAATAAGAAAGAAGACAATTGGCGTATATCTACTGTAGAATTAGAGCACAATCATCACTTAGTGACCCCCACTAAAGTAGATTTGATCGAGACTCACAGAAATATTACTCCTGTTGCAAGAAATTTAACTGACACTCTAAATAAGTCCGGTATTGGTCCTAGTAAGACGATGAATGTTTTGAGCACAATGGGAGGTGGGTTGCAAAATGTTCCTTTTTCTACTGCTAATGTTGAGAATGTGGTGCGAGATTTAAGGCGTGATTCTGCAGATGAAAATGATGCACAAGCTGCTGTCAATCATTTGAACAAACTTGCATCCGGATGTGCCAGCAGATTTTTTTTCCGAGTGAAATCTGGTGAAAACAACCGCATAGCTTGTATTTTGTGGGTTGACGCCCGATCAAGGTTTATGTATCAACAGTTCGGAGACGTTGTGACATTTGATAGTACATACCGGACAAATAAGTATGGCATGCCGTTTGTTCCATTTGCCGGGGTCAACCACCATTATCAGTCTATATTGTTTGGATTTGCACTGTTACGAGACGAAACAGAGGATACTTTCGTTTGGGTTTTACAGACATGGCTTGAAGCCATGGACTACAAGGCACCTACAACCATCATCACTGATCAAGACAGAGCCATGAGTAATGCTATTGCTACGGTACTTCCAACTAGTCATCATTTATTGTGTTCTTGGCATATTAGCAATAAATTTCCTGAAAAATTGCATCATGTTTATTATGCGCACCCATCGTTCAAAAATGATTTTAACAACTGTGTGTATAACTCATTGTCCATCGAGGAATTTGAAGAGCGTTGGCATATTCTGATAAGTTCCTATGAATTGTATACTAATGAATGGCTTGGAAGTTTGTATGATGTACGACAGAAATGGATTCCAGCATATACAAAGAGATATTTTGCAGCAGGAATGACTACCACTGGAAGAAGCGAGAGCATGAATGCCTTTTTTGATGAGTATGTTAATGCATCAACAGGTATGCTATGTTTTGTACTGCAGAGTCAAAAGGCTGTAGAAAGACAGTTTATCAGGGAGAGGAAGGCCGACTACATAACAAAACATCGTAAAAGGATTATGGTACTCGGTTCATCTTTAGAAGTTCATGCTGCACAAGTGTACACAAAAGAGATGTTTAGACGTTTCCAACGTCAATTCGTCGATTCCATGAAATACAATGTTCATAAACTTAGTGAGATGTGTGACACTGATACTAAGGTTTATGCAGTGTATAATGCAGATGCAACTGAAAGTGGTGGAAGATATAAAGAAGTTGTCAACAATCGACAACTGGGATCGGTAACATGTAACTGCCAAATGTTTTCTCACTCTGGTGAATTATGCAGGCACATCTTGAGATATTTCATAGCAAAGAGTATTTCACAAATACCGACCGACATGATCCTTCATCGGTGGACAAGAGACGCGAACAAAAGCAATGGTGAAGACTTACTCTTTAACTCCACACCTGCTGACTTCGAACAAAATCAAGTAATGCGCTACAATCATTTGATGGCTGATTACCAGGAGTTAGCGAGCAAAGCGGCTTGCTCAGTCCGAGGTTACAAAACTGTTCTTAAACTGAATGCACGAGGAAAAGAGTTGGTTGACCAGTATGATCCGGATGAGAATATTACTGAACTGGCAGATGACGACATTGATTGCACAGTTGGAGATCCAAATCATGATATGGGATACGATAATGACGATGAAGATGTAGAGGTGGAAGAAGAAGAAGAGTTTTTGCCGCCTAATATTTCTCAAACAAAGGGCCGCAAAAAACAATCTAGATTCAAGAGTGCACTCGAGAAAATCATTCCATCTAAAACTTATCGAAAATGTGCAATTTGTGGCTTTGAAACCGACCACGATAAGCGAAACCACTATCGAGTGCTAGGGATTCCTGAGCCAAAAAAATAGGCGTCGGTTGTATTAAGCATTTTATGTTTTTTTTTTATGAAAATGAACATGTAATAAGTACTATTTCTTTTGATATATTTATGCAGTACTAGTATTGGTATAATCTGTACTTATAATATTGATAATCACATTATTATTATTATTATAATACTTCACTACTTTTATAAATTCGATAGTGTGACATTATTATTATACTTCACTAGTTTTATTATTGTATAAAATCATTTCTTAATAATAAAATCATTGCTTAATATATAAAATCATTTCTAATAATCATTGCTTAATAAATATAGATATTAACTTATTTCTAAATATCAAACCCCCATATGTATTATATAGACTTGTTAATAATAATAAATCGTACTATAATAATAATAATGCAACAATTTAGATTTTTGGGGGATGGTGAAGTTTTAATGTAAAGACAAATCCTTAGCTGATATTAACAGCTAGGCCCGTGGTGCTCGGGTGGTCATATGACGTGTGTTTGGAGTTTGAGGTTGCGAGTTCGAGTCTGTTTAGCAGCGAGTTGCTTGAATAACATAATTTTTTTTATTTTTTTAATACTAGCCGTATGAGCCTGTACCGGCCGGGAAAGGAAAAAAAATTTTAAAAAAAAGGTACCAGCCGTATGAGCCTGTACCGGCCGGAAAAAAATAAAAAAAAAATGTACCACTTCAAACTTTATTACGGCTGTTAAAAAAAAAAAAAAAAATACAAACCGGGACAAGCTCATCCGGCCGGAAAAATTAAAAAAAAAAATGTACCACTTCAAACTTTTACGGCTTTTTTTAAAAAAAAAAAAAAATTCTACCGGCCGGTACAGGCTCATACGGCTGTAAAAAAAAAAAAAAAGTTTTATATGTTTGTTGCTATTTTATTTTGTCCTTGGTTTTTTTTTTTTTTACCACTTCAAACTCTTACGGCTTTTTTTAAAAAAAAAAAAAAAATTCTACCGGCCGGTACAGGCTCATACGGCTGTAAAAAAAAATAAAAATAAAAAGTTTTATATGTTTGTTGCTTTTTTATTTTGACCTTGGTTTTTTTTTTTTTTTTTACAGCCGTATGAGCTTGTCCCGGTTGGATATTATTTAATATTAAAAATTCAATTTATTGGTATAAACTGACAACATGTTGACTATGGTGGGGTCCTCATATTAAAATAAAAGCCGGTACAAGTTCTTACGGCTTGGTAAATTTATGTTTCACCTTAGCCTTCCAATAAGTTTATCAACGGTACAAAAAGGAGTTGTTGCACAGTTCTCATGGCAACCGGTTGCTATGGAAGGGCTCCCTATATATATATATATTCATTATTTAAGAAAAGATAGTGGAATTCTTGTTCGGAACGACCTAATTCTTTTCAGTGTCAGTTTGATTAATAAATAAATAATTGAAAATTGCAGAGATGGGAGACCCCAGTCTTTTGGTGGCGGAGAAATAAAGATTCTCTCCTCCACGCCACCTCTCAAAACAAGTTGCTTCTAAAAAGTTAAAGATGTTGTATCTAGAAGGAGCCCTAATGTTGCCTTAGATGTAGAAGGAACCCTAATGTTGCCTTTTTTTTTATTTAAAATTTAATATTTTTACATAAAAAATGTCGTTAGATATAATAGCGACAGTAAAAACTGTCACTATAAAATTTATAGCGACAATTTTTATATAAAAATATCAATCCCCCCTTCTTAATTTTCCATTAAACCACCCTAATTTTGGCCTACACAATGTTGCATGCCATGATAATTTGTCTAGAGGACCTGCAAGTATCAGAAAACGCTGGTCACATTAAGATATAGAACAACAATATTTTTGTCTGAATCGAATGGTTGAGGCATTTTCTCAAAAAAAATTTATTATTGCGTCAATCGATACTAAATTCTTTTCGGGACGTATTTAAGTAAGCACCCGAACATCAATCGTGTGCATTTAGGAGATTTTTTTTCTAAGTGCCAACTGCCAACTCCAAAATTTAAAAAATCAATAAAGGAAGCAAATTTTCTTGACACAAGGCGAACCTCAACCTTGGCCCATCTCATCCTATAACATTTTGTGAGACAGTAATTGCTTTTTATATGATATTACTGCATCTAATGAAATTTGAGTAGTAAATTGAAAAAATAAACCTTTTTGTACGAATAGTAAATTTCCAATTTAATGGCATGGTGTGAACATTTTGAATCAAATTAGCATGAAGTGAATTTCATGATAAATTCAATTCATAGTCAATACAACCTGTTAGTACTATATTGAACATGAAATGAACTCACTTCATGCTAACCACTATCGGACATTTTTAAACCATACGGCATAAAGTGTCAGCAGAGGATAGACAAGCTAAATTGAAGTCATGGTACTAGATGATGTAAAATCAGTCTATATTTCAAACATACATCATGAAAATAGCTATTATCAATATCATACATCATACTTAAAATTTTCAACTTTGTACGAAGGGCAGCATCAATATCGCAACTATATTTTTGATATAGTGCCCACTGGCTGTAAAGTGCCCCAAACAATAGTGGCCTGTGTGGTCAGCCTGATTAAAATGGCAATACTAAACCCGGGTCAATTCTAGAGGGCAGGATTTTTAGTTAGAAAGCAAATTGATATAACGGAAAAGGCTAATTTTGTAATTGCACACAACTATACTATGGACAGTCAAGATAGTTAGTCACCTTCGTGCGACCTCTTATAATTTCTCGTGCATTCCTCTACTGCATGAAGACCTTTCTCTATCAGATCTTCAAGGAAACGAAATCCACCTAACAAACACAAAATCCCTTCCATGTTCAGCCCAATCTTGGCTACCAAATATCAAATTTTGCACACCCTTTGTCCCAAAATCTAGTCTTTCTCTCTCTTCATTCCACCATGCCAAATTTGTTCGTATTCCTCTGTTCTTTAATTTTCCTCACAGTCCCAGCTTTATCTCAGCTTGACGAGTTCATCTGTAATGGATTCAATCAACCAAACACCAACATAAGCTTGAGTAGAGTTGCAAAAATAGACAAACGTGGCATTCTTCACTTAACAAACGAGACTGGTAGATTGATGGGTCATGCTTTGTTTCCATCCCCAATTCAATTCAAGAACTCTACCAATGGCTCTGTTTTCTCTTTCTCCACTTCATTTGCTTTTAATATTGTCCCTGAATACCCAAAACTAGGCGGCCATGGCCTTGCTTTCACAATCTCCCCATCTGCAGATTTCATCAAATCAGCTCTTCCCAGTCAATATTTAGGACTCCTTAATGCCACAGAAGTTGGAAATTTCTCTAACCACCTTTTCGCCGTCGAATTCGACACAGTTCAAGATTTTGAATTTGGGGATATTAATGATAATCATGTTGGAATTGACATCAACAGCTTAGAATCAAGAAAGTCTTCCAAAGCTGCCTACTTTACTGATGATTTAGTGGAGCAAGATCTGAATCTCAAGAGTGGAAAAACTATAGTAGCCTGGATCGAATATGATTCAATTTCAAACCTGATTAATGTTACTATTTCACCATCTTCTTCAAAACCCAGATTGCCAATTTTGTCTTACCATTTGGATCTCTCTCCAATTCTTGAAAAGACCATGTATGTTGGGTTTTCTGCTTCCACAGGTTTGCTTGCCAGCTCCCATTATTTACTGGGTTGGAGCTTTAAAATGAATGGTGATGCCAAGTTTTTAAATTTAGAATCTTTACCATCACTTGATTCACATTCGGGCACCAAGAAGAAAAAAAGCCTAGGTCTCATAATTAGTGTCTCAGTTCTTGTAGTTTTGGTTTTGATTGCTTCAGTTTTCTTGGTTATTTATTTGATAAATAAAGTCAAGAACAGAGATGTAGTTGAAGATTGGGAGCTTGAGATTGGGCCACATAGGTATTCATATCAAGAACTCAAGAAAGCCACTAGAGGTTTTAAGGACAGTGAGCTACTTGGGTCTGGTGGTTTTGGTAAAGTTTATAAAGGTAATCTTCCAAATTCAAAAACCCAAGTGGCTGTGAAGCGAGTTTCAAACGAATCAAAGCAGGGTTTGCGAGAATTTGTGTCTGAAATTTCAACTATTGGCAAGCTTCGGCATAGGAATTTGGTTCAGTTACAAGGATGGTGTCGTCTTCGCGGTGATTTGTTACTTGTTTATGACTGTATGCCCAATGGAAGTTTAGATAGATTATTGTTTGATAAACCCAAATCGATACTGAGTTGGGAGCAGAGGTTTAATATCATTAAAGGTGTTGCGTCTGGGCTCTTTTATTTACATGAAGGGTACGAGCAAATTGTGATACATAGAGACATTAAGGCTAGTAATGTTTTGCTTGATGGTGATCTAAATGGCCGATTGGGAGATTTCGGGATGGCAAAATTATACGAGCATGGGAAGAATCCGAGCACGACTCGGGTAGTGGGGACTTTGGGGTATCTTGCACCGGAGCTGCCTAGGACAGGAAGGGCCACAACAAGTTCTGATGTGTTTGCATTTGGTGCACTTTTGCTTGAGGTTGTGTGCGGCAGAAGGCCTATTGAGAACAAGGCGCCGCCCGAGGAATTTGTTTTGGTGGATTGGGTGTGGGAGAAATGGATACAAGGCAGAGTGTTTGATGTGGTGGATGCAAAATTGATGGGTGAGTTTGATGAGAATGAGGTGGTGATGGTGTTGAAATTGGGTCTGATGTGTTCGAATAATGCAGCATTAGCGCGGCCTAGTATGAGGCATGTTGTTAGGTATTTGGAAGGCGAGGTTGGGTTACCGGAGGTGGTGAGACCGCCCGGTGGGTACGAAGTTGGAAAAGGTGGTGAGGAAGGGTTTGATGATTACTTGAATTCGTTTGCCTCGTCTTCATTTGATAAGGGGAGTACTCATTCATATGGGACGCATGTAGATGTTGATCTTTGTTTCGCTACAGTCTCAACTTCACCATTACCACTAATCTATAAAAGGGGGGATGCTAGGTAGTTTAGTTAGTTGTGTGTCATTTTTTAATGGTTCCTAAGGTTGATAGGAAATTCACAATCATTTTTTTTGTCCAACTGGAAAAGTCAAGTTTCTTTGGTACCTCCAGTTGTGGGGATATCTTTGCTTCTTCATATATTCTTGTAAATGGCATCCTAAATTATTGCTACTAGATTTTATCTTGCATTTGGGTTTCAGTTGATCCTTATTTATAGTTCATGAGGTTTTTAGTACAATAATGGCAAAGATCAATGTTTTATCGAGTTCTCATTATGTTCAGCAATGTTCAAATACACTACAGATTTAGATTGTGTTTGATTGTATCTTAATGCATTTTAAGAGTCCACACCTTAATGTATCTAAACAGCTCACATATTTATATTAAAAAGTGCTCTGAATAATTAAGATACAAATATGAGTTTAAACTATTCAGAAGACTTCTTAATATAAAAATGTGAATTATTAAGATACATTAAAACGTTGACGATTAAGATGCATTAAGATGTAAATCTCTTGTCGACACTTGAAGCTATTTGGCACCAAGTTTTACTTCAACCTTGGAAGTCGTGCAACTAAGGTTGTTGCATAAGAACATCTCCGAGACTCTTCAATCACTTTGAGATACTCAAATAGGTGAGCCAGATCAAAAAAAATCATCTCCAACAACCTCTTCAAACTGACACATAGGTCAACAAACATTATTTCACTATTCAAACCTGCAACCTCCTTCTCACTCTTTAAATTTATAATTAAAGGCTAAAAATATTTATTATGCTTGATGAGTTTGATGTATAACTCATTAAATTGAAGAGACTGATGAAGCACAAAATATAAAAATAACAAATAATATTCTTTAAATTGACACGTAAGTTAACAAACATCAATTTAAAAAATTTATTTTACTACTACTGTTGGAGTTTCTCTAACAAAAGTAGTTTCATTTCAGAGGTCAAAATTTCAGTCTTGGAAGTTGCGCAGCTAAGTTTGTAGAACTATATAGTAGTTCCTTTTAGGGGTCCTAATCATAAATAGTTTTAAGTTTGAACTTGGACAGTTGGACCTTATAAAAATTGCAATGTGCTAGACAACGGTCCAATCCACCCATTTATTGGTTAAAAAAAATAGAGAATCAAAAATGTCAAAATAATAAAATGTAAGCTTTTATAATATTATAAATGACTTGGCAATAAGATATAAAATGGTGAAATGATATATTATTAATGAAAAGTGATAAAATGAGAAAATTGCCATTAATAAAACTTTCTATAACTACTTTGCTTTTTGATATTTTAAGCATAAATCTCCGAAATTCTGAACGTTTTGATTTGAGAAAAACAAATAAAATAAAAATTAAGGAATAAGAAGAAGGTTTTGGAAGGCAATTTGACAAGAAAATTATGATGGGGCTTTGTTCGAGCCCAATGACCATAGTTGATGACTTGATGTGGTTCAATTGTAGACCTATTTTGAGATAGTCATCATGTCATCCATATTAAAGTAATTTATTATTTTTAAAATATAAAAGTGAAATAAATATATTTCTTTAACACTTGCATATATATATATTTTTCGAAATGCAGGTGTTTTCGATTTTAATAGTAAATTTTATTTTGATAATGTCCAAAAATGCGAATAAATTGTGCACAGATAGAGGTTGGTTTGGCCGGCAATTATAGGGTTTGACAAATAAAGAGAGAATTGACAATGTCAAAGAGGTGTGCTTTGGACATTTTGCATATATATATATATATATATATATATATATATATATATATATATATATATATATGTATAGTTTGTATGTAGCCAAAGTTTGTTTTTGTGTATGTGAGAGGAGAGAGAATTTATCCTTGTAATTATGGCCGAGAATGAGAACAAACCAGCTGAGCTTCCTCAAGAACTTGTACAAAGTAAGTTGTTTTTTCTACCCTTTTTTTTATTTCACACACACACACACACACACACACATATATATATATATGTATGTATTATTTTATTAATCTTTAATGTGTTTTGGGTATGTATTTAATTGGTAAGCTGAAATTTGAGGGGATTTTCAGGATCTTATGAGAAAGAAAACAGAAGTAGCAGCAAAACAACATGGCCGGAGTTAGTGGGGATGGCAGGAGAAGAAGCAAAGACAAACATAGAGCAAGAGATTCCAGGAATTACTGTCCACTTAATTCCACAAGGTAGCTTTGTTACCATGGATTTCAGAACCGACCGAGTTCGGATTTTCATTGATTCCTCTGGAAAAGTTGCCAGTCCACCAAGAATTGGCTAAATATATATATTTATGTATTACTACTAAATAAATAATACTTCTCTAGCTCTCTCTTATATGTGCATGAAGATTACTCAGATTTTGATATTGTAATATCATGTTGTTTTGAGATTTCACCATCTTATATATATGCCAAATTTATAAACTCTGATAAGATTTTATGGGTATCAAAAAAGACTAATGAATTTATATCATTAATTTTAACATTTATAATTTCACTAATTGGATACCAATAAAAATAGTTACTCAATTAAAGTATATATATATATATATATATATATATATATATATATATATATATATATATATATATATATGCGAGTGTATGTTTTGTCTTTTTAATTAATAAGCGTATACTAAAAAAAATAGCCTTTGTAATAGCTCAAATCTATCACATAAGTTTAAAAAGTTATCTAAAAAGTTTTTGTGATTACTTAAGCCGTCACGGAGGCCGTCTTGTAAATTCTCATCGGCTTTAAGGATCAAAAATAGGTAAGAGCATAAATATGTATTTATGGACAATTTATTTTATTATATTAAAAGCAAACATATGTGAATTGACTTACTAAATAAAATTAGTACCACATAAAATTTAGTGATTATAATGACAGTCACAAATACTAATGATGATAAAATTAGTCATTACTGAGTACCATCATATATTTTATTATTTTGTGATGACTTGAAATTTCCATCATAAAATACATTCGTTTATAATTACAAATAAAAATTGTCACCAAAATCTATCTGTTTTAATGATTGTCATGACCGTCATTAAATATTGTTTTGATTATTTCTTTAATTAAAATATTGGTGATAGTTAAATGCAATCACGAAAAGAATATATCCATAAGTAATGACTTAGTGCGTCACAAAATTTTTTTTATTTTGCGTGAAAAGATTAGTTATTGACATAATCATCACAATTATAATATATTAATGACAAAATTAATCATTAAGAATCATCACACACACACACACTGGAAGACCCCAACTTTTAATAAAGATGATTTTTTTATAAATATCATTTTTAAATATTATGGAATGAATTTGATATAATGTTATAGTTGTGGGTAATATTTATAAATTTTGCAAAGTACGCAAATTGTTATATAACATTCAATTGGTCGGAGAATATTCGTTTTAACAGGAAATATTTGTACGACTGCACAATCTTTCGTGGACCCCACAAAGAAATTATTGTCGGATTGAGAAAATGAAAAAAATATTTTTTATGAAAATAACGGCGGAAGTTTTACAGTTAAAACTGTTGAGCTACTCGGTAGTAAAAGTACATTAATACGCGCGGTTGCATAGTAGCACACGGTATTGATTATTGATGCTAACGTGGGAAGTCACTCAGTTTTGTTCAATTATTGCTACAGTAATTGCTGCATAGTATCTCACTTTATTTGATTCAATTATTGTCGATATTATATATATTATTAAATCAATAATTGAGACGACGAAGTTATTAATATTATTATTTGCAATATTAACGATGTCTAGAAGTTCTGCCAAGGAGAGGTTTGGTCACCTAATTGCGCGCCAATAGGGAGAAATCCTTATTGGAAAGCCCCCTCTTTCCTGGGAACGACTTGATCGATTAATATTGTGAATTATAATAATGATGATAAATATTGTTAAATATATTGAGGTGCCTTTTTATGAAGTCACGGAAATTTATATATATATATATATATATATATATATATATATATATATACGGAAAGTTTCAAAAGCATAATTCTTAAATAGCATAATGCCTTAAATAGCATAATTTTATCAAAACGACGTAGTTTTGTAAACACGTGGTGGTATTTTTGTAAATACGCGGTGGCATGGTATTTACAAAAATGCCACCGCGTGTTTATAAAACTACGTCGTTTTGATAAAATTATGTTATTTAAGAAATTATGCTATTTAAGAATTATGCTCTTGAAGCTTCCCGTATATATATATATATATTATATATAAATTTTGTTTTATTAGTATTATTAATGTAATAAAATAGAAAAGCTTTTTATATAGAACAGAATACTTTTATAAAGTTATTCATTTTATTAGACTATAAATAGAATATATAATATTCTATTATGCATAGTATTTTGTATAGTAAAATCTCTTTATATAAAACATAATACTTTTATAAAATTATTGTTTTATTAGACAATAATTAGAATATATTATATTTTATTATGTATAGTGTTACATAGTGACTGCATAGTATTTTGCATAGTAAAATCTTTTTATATAAAACAAAATACTTTTATAAAGTTATTTGTTTTATTAGATTTTAAAAATTATATATATATATATTTAGAATATATTATATTTTATTGCATAGTGCAGCATAGTATCCTTTCTATTTTCCTATAAATAGGATGCTTAGTTAGAATTGAAAACCACACCAGAAGTTCAGAGAATTCTTCTATAATCTTGAGTGTATTTCTTTAGAGTTTTAAGAAGCTTTGAGTGTAGTGCAAGTTTTCTTCAAGAATATCCTCGCCCTACCAGTCGGAATACTCTTCTTTTACGGTAAGGGGTATTATTTCTATCTTATTCATGAAGAGAACTTCTGTTATTCCATTCTTTATTATTCTGTTGGAATAACCTGTATACGCGGACTACCCTATACTTGGTGAAATTCTTTTATTATTCCATTCTTTATCATTATGTTGGAATAACTTGTCTATGCGAAGTACCGCATACATGATAAAATTCTTCTGTTATTCCATTTTTTTATTATTCTGTTGGAACATCATGTCTGTGCGTTACGCATGACCTGGTTCCGTTATTTATTATTCTGTTGGAACATCCTGTCTGTGCGTTTACGCATGACCTGATTCTGTTGTTTATTATTCTGTTGGAATATCCTGTCTGTGCGTTTACGCATGACCTGGTTCCATTATTTATTATTCTTTTGGAATATCATGTCTGTGCGTTTACGCATGACCTGGTTCCGTTATTTATTATTCAGTTGGAATAACCTGTCTATGCGGTCTGTCGTATATCTGGTGATTTCTTTTGTTATTCCATTTTTTATTATACTCAGTTGGTACTGGATTGATGTTTCCGCTGCAGTTTTGATCTAAAACTTGTTGTCTATTATGTTTTATCAGATTTTTTCCTGTTGAAGACTAATGATAATTTATTGTATATTATCTTAGTCATAATATTTTTTACTGGGCTAGTTGAGCTCACCCTTTTCCTTTTTGTTCCATTTTTCTTCTCAGGAGGTGAGAACATAGCAGGATCGAGTCGGAGTATGGAGTGATGGTTCTAGAAAGATGTTTTAGCAGTCCTCATTATTTCTGTAAAATAGTGTATGAATAATTGTAATGAGGACTTATTTGAGTGTTGATATTGTCTAGAAGACAATATTTGTATTTAAACTCACAGTATGTGTTATCGTATTTTACACGACAAAGTTGTAGTTTGCTTTTTATACCATGTATTTGACGACTCAGAATGAGTGTTGTATACCTATTTTGGGGGCGTCACATCACATCTCATTTTATGCCTTCTCGGGTGGTATTATTAGTCTCAAATTTCTATCTTCAAAATATGTATGTGTTATGTGTAGTGTGCAATTTTTCACGGGAATCTTAAATGGTTGCATTAACAGCCCCATTAGAGTGGACGTAACGGGAAACAGTACCCCTCTCTATAGTTTGGTTGGTTCTACTAATTTCTGAGACCCAAAAAATTTGGATGCCTTTACGAAGTGGAATAAATTGGCATATGTTATTTTTGAGGATAAGAATGAAGGGCGTACAAGTGTTTGTGTGATTGGCAAGTGTGGAGCGGTGGGTGAAGCAACCTATGCACATATTATTGTGAAGGAAAATTTTTTTAACTGATGGACAACTTGTATACCATGCCATAGATGAAAAGTCAAACATATATTACAGTTGGGTATGTTGTGGGAAATGGTTTCCCATATTGGCTTATTAAGAGATCATGGGTAGAAGGTTTGGGTGTTGACTACTTTAAAATGCAGCAAGTAAAGAATTTTTGTGCAATTTCTATACGTGCGTCTCTTGAAGTTATAAAGCAAGTGGTTCAGGAAGCAGAGAAGTACAATTCTGAGGATGAAATAACAACACTACATACATTCACACATTACTATCAATTTGCAAAACTTGGATCATTTCTTGGTATGAAGGTGATAGCATATAATGTTGACATCATTGGAGATCATGTTTTTGCTTACCCTGTGTCACTTCTATTAATTGGTACCTTACCATTGCATGCACTTCCACCTTCATGAGGACAAGGTGGATTTTGAGGGGATGGTAATGTTATGAATATAGGTAATATATATATATATATATATATATATATATATATATATATATAAAATGAAAGGCTATGATTAAACTAAGAATAGACGGTTGAGATTAACTTTTAAAGATCAAGGTGCTGGTAAGATTAGTTTTCATCTTATATAAGTATGTCATTGTAAGGAAATGGGATATGAATGAAATTAATCAAGTTTTAGTTTTTCTTTCTTAATTTTATGGAGTCTAGCATGACTATCTAAACTGCCACAATCTAGCCCCTGAACATACTAGAATCGGGAAGGTCACAACTAGCATCAATGTGTATTCTTTTGGAGCTTTTTTGCTAGAGGTTGCTTGTGGCAAAAGGCCAATATTAGAGGTACAAGCAACACCTGATGTTCTAATTTTGGTAGATTGGGTGTTTTCTTGCTGGAATAAAGGTGAAATATTTCAAGTAGTTGATCGTAATCTGGGTACTAATTATGTCACAGATGAAGTGGAGTTGGTCTTGAAGCTTGGCTTGTTGTGCTCGAATGCAGTGCCTGTTTCAAGGCCAAGTATGCAGCAAGTTATGCAATACTTAGCATGCAGATCATACTATCTTTAATTTCGATGCATTTAGTTAGGCACTATATATTTAATGTCCATGTCTTATCCATCCATTGAAAAAGTTTGATAAACAGGAAAGTTTAATGACAGCTTGGCCGTCGCGATCATTACCGATGGCTATGCTCCCGTTGACAGTACCCCTATCGCCTATGACTCAGTTTTTTGTAGTGAAGTATCGCTATGAATGTATAACGACGGAAAAATACTTACTAAAATATAAGAATTTATTGATATGTGAATGGAAGAAGAAAAACACTTGTATTTTAAAACTTTTGGACTATTATTTTCATGTTTTGTCTTGTGTTCTTTTACTTGCGTAATTGTATTTGATCGAGTTATGAGTTATCTGATAATAATCTTTTTAATATTGCATGTGTTTCTATAATATCGTTCATTGTTTTTTGTCTGACATTAAGTTTTTAATATTACTTCCCGCTCAAATTATTATTTTGAAGAATTAATATTTTTATAAATATTAAATTATGCATATTAAACATTATTTTTTGAACTTTTTTCAATGTAACATTAAAATCAAGTTTATTGCTTATCATAATTTGATGATTATTTTTTATTATGGGTTGTATTTTCTCTTTAATGTGACTTGTGAGGCTTTCTTTTATCCTATTATTAATTGAGAGATTATTTTGAGATAAAATAAAATAAAATAAAATAAAAAATACTTTATAAATCTATTTTATGAAGTATATATTTTAATTTATGATTTTTTCCTTTGAAAGGAAAAAGAAGAGAGGTGGGTCATTTGGATAGTGAACCGGTGTTTCTTCTTGTTGAGATTGGATTTTGCATTTGCAGGAAACAAAAGAAATGCCGGTGAGAGTGGTGGAGAGTTCAGCGCCTTCTCAAGTCTCAGGTATCAATCTATCTGCCCAATTTTTCTTTCTGATTTCGGCAGTTTTTGATCCGTCTGTTACCTGTATCCTAGTTTTAATTTTATCCGAATTGGACATTTGGGCAGCTTTTTACTGGGTTAGGGTTTCTCGCTCTGTTTTTCTCTGTTAGGGAAAGCCTTTTCAATTGGTTAATTTCCCGAAAGCCTTTGATTTTTATTAGTAAGAAGAATGTTTATCAATTTTGAAAACTACCGAGAAACAGAGAGGACTGTAATGGCTACACCTCAATATCATATTTCCCTTTGTGTTTATTCAATATAATTGGCCTGATCAGTTTTGTGTCTATCTAAACTATTTCATTAGTTGGGAGATACTGAGATACAATCTATTCACTCTGTGGGTGGATCATGATTCCTGACTTTGTGATTCGATTACATACATTTATGGTGTTCTAGTTTGTATATATTTTGCTCATATGTTCCCACTGTATGCCAGGTTGCTTTGGGTATTTCTGTAAATCATTATGAATTTTTCACTGTATTTTAACAGCAATGGGGACTTCTGAAGGTTGATGTGGTTTATCTTAATTATGATGGAGAGTTTTCTTAAATTGTAAGTACTAATATCGTCTTTAACCAGGTGTGGAGCTTGAACATACTTCACCTCCAGCTTGTGCACTTTTAAGCGTTGGACAGGTGATTTTGCATTGCTGTTTTTTGTGTCCCTTTTGTTTTTGTATAGCATTTACTATATTTGCTGCACTTTTGGAAATTTGATGTGTATATAGTATTTAGTTTATGATTCATTTTGATGATAAAAGTTTACTATATTTTGGTTTTTTTCACATGTAAATATATTTACAAGACCTTAATGGTGTCGTATGAGTTTTATTTTTGGGGGAAGGGAACGAAAGGAAAGGAAAGGGAAAGTTGGACGTTTTCTTTCAATTGTTTAAAAGAAAGCGACCAACTTTGCTTTCCCTTCCCCCGAAATAATGCTCAAGAGTACACCCTAAAGGAGAAGGAGTGCTATCAGAGACAAAAGTTTGGGGATTGACGAGTAAATTGTTAATGGTCACTAGTACGTTAGAGACTCTCAACTTTGTCTAAGTTCTGCTCAGGGATTAATAATGAGAATACATATTATCCATTCTGGCAATGGTAGCGTCTCAACCTGTTGTAGTGTCTCATGGCAACCTAGTCGAACTGGGAGAAGCTGTTGTGACCAGACTGGATAATTATTAATTGTAAAAAATCTTTCTCAAAGAAAAAAAAGACAAAAAGGTAAAGAAGAAATACACAAAAAATATATTATCCCCCGTTCTTAACCTCACTGGTCTGTAATCCCTGTAGTGGAAGATGTCAAATTTATTAAGGCAAAATTTAAATTCTAGAGCTTTCTATATATTCCTAGAGATGGTGATACAATAGAGGGTAAGCTATCTAGCTGGTCTAGAAAAAATGTTCTCAAAATTCATTGCTTTTAGTTCTTCTCCCAGGCATGTGGCTGCTTCTGTGGGAAATGATATGCAGAATCTATATGTTCCTTAGCTGTTTCTTTTTCTTCTTTTTTTCCCTCTTATTTTCCTGTTATCTCGCTGGGAAGAAAACTTTAGATTAAAACTGTTTAGTACATCATCTTTTGTTACAGGCATTCTCTGGAACTCAGAATGTTTCTAGTCCACAAAAGGATGAAGCATGGAGAGTTAATGTACGAATCCAAGGTTGTGATCTAGATCATGGATATCTGTGTGGCACAATGGAAGCTCTTAATGTTCCTATGGCAGACACACCAGTAAGCAACTTCAATTTCTATTGAGATGAACATTAGCATTAATTTTAATTACTTTCTTATTGTATTCTAGGTATATATGAAGTGCAAATCTGAGTGGTGAAATCATATTTCATCAATGTAAGATGAAATGAAGAGAACGAATAATGTCACCATTTACCTGTCTCAAATATTTAATTACATTATAAGTTGATGGAGTAATTTAGAATAACTATGTTAACGCAGAAGCAGTATTTGCATCATAATTGTTTTGAGTTGTAATAACCAAAATGGAGCTTATTGAATACTGGATTTAATAGTAATAATGATGATGATGATGATGATGATGATAATAATGGATTTACTCTTGTTTCTACAACCTGGAAGAACTATAACTTTGTTTCCATTAGCTTTAGTACTATTTGTGTATTTAATTGCAACCTGTTTTCTGGAACTAATTTGGAGGACATCTTTTAGCGTCACATCTACGATAGTACGATAAGTTTTCTATCCTACTTTGATTATATCCTACATTTCGTTTGTCTGATTGACTTTCTTCTTTAAGTTTCAAAAAATATGTACGGTAAGAACAACTTAATCAATTGTTTATCGTGCGTTTTACTTCTTTCTGCCATGCTAATTGGTACTGGTACTCTTTGAGCATCAATAAATAAGTGATTAGTTTCTCCAGTAAGTTGCTACTCTAGTTTGTTACTCTTATGTTGTGGGTTGTACTGATATGTTCAACTCAACACCATTACCACTTAATTATTTATGTCTGTCTGCTCTTATGGAATTGTTGCAATTGACTAGATTTATTCAGTCATTCTTTGTAATCGCTAATCTCAACTGAGCTTTTACTTGATTAATTCATCTTTTTTGTCAGGTTGTTACTTTCTGGGAGGGGGAGATTGTAGATACCAAGAATTATACTTTCTTTACAGGAAAATGGAAAGCCACGTATGCTTTTTATTCTTTCTTTTTGATTATCAACACGGCGATACTTGATTGTAACCTAAATACTGAATGAACATTTTGTTGCTTGTGTTCTCCACAAAATTCATTTTGGAATTATTACAGGTCTGAAGTTGACATAGAGCACTGGACCAAGTTCCCATCTTTCTCACCCCTTTTGGTAAGCACTCGGACAATTTCATCTATGTTACATGTTTCTTCCCTCTTTAACTTTCTATGCTCTTTCCAGAGCCAAGTGGAGGCCGATGGTGGAAAATCTTTAGACTTGAGTAACTATCCATACATATTTATGGTGATCTACCGCAACTCAGTTTGTTGATTGTTAAAGAAACTCTCTATGTCGAATTAATGAGATTATATTTTCTGACTTGATTTGCAGAGATGGAAAGAGCAATACTTTGTGAATGTTGGAACTGACTGTGGATTGACCATAGCTGGTTTTTATTATGTTTGCTTCTCATGCAGTGATGGATCGATTAATGGTTTTTATTATGATCCAAACAGCAGGTACCTCTTTCCCCTCCGCAACTTCTTCAATTTTTATCTTTTTATACTGCTTGTGCTCAAAGTTGAAAAGATCATTCATCCCTCAAGTTTTACACCAAAGGTTTTGCCAATCCTAGTGATTGACGTGGTGCTACTTGAAACAATCCTGCAGCCCATTTCAGAAGCTCGAATTGAAATCAACTAATGAGGGAAGATTAGGTTTCAGTTTTTCATCATACGAGCTGCAATGAATTAGGATTTGAACAGTTTTTCCAAAGACGGATGCGAGCACCTGATTATCTCCGGCCTAGAATTGCTCTTTCAATTCTTACTAGCTAGGCATAGAGATTTCACATGTTGTAAAATATATAACATATCAGAAAAATATATCAGAAAGGCTGTTAATCTGTTTTCATTTACTTGTGTGTTGGGGGGGTTGTTAAGCCCCTGTTTTGCTACAGATGGTTATTTATTAAACATTATGTACTAGTATTTCATAAGAAGATGTTCCCTTTTCAAGCTATTTCAGCAGGTTAAATAATGATATAACACACTGATATTGTCATATGAGGATTTTCTCTGAAATTTCTTCTATTAACCTGCAAGTGGAAACTTTTTTGAATTAAGGGGGAAAAAATTAAAAATTACAGTAATTAATCCATATGTTGCAACTGGGTTGACTATGGAAAAAGGTAAACGCCGTTGCCGGGGATCGAACCCGGGTCACCCGCGTGACAGGCGGGAATACTTACCACTATACTACAAAGACCAGATGACAGTAGGTTCTCCCTGTTGATTACTATACTAATCCTTTTATATTTCCCCTTTGGTGTTCTCCCTCGAGTATCCCTTCCTCGTTTGTTTCTAATTGATTTAATAAGGCTTGTTTGGTACATAAAAATCAATAATGTACTTAAATATCTCGATCTTACTTTATTAAATTCTGATGTTTTGTATTTATATTTCTCACTTAATGTGGGTATCTCATTTCTTATTTAAATGGTGATTTCTTTTTAAGGTAATGTTACGGCCGGGTCTCATATTTTTGTTTTCAAATGAAATATTTAGATGATATTTTATAGCATAGTCAATCATATAACATCTACTCAACCAATGTAATGATGACATATCATTTGAGATATTTTTTTAAGATCAAAAAATTGAGACTTACGAGTAGCATTACTCTTCTTTTTGTTTATCATTTAAGAATTAATTAAGAACATATAAGATAGGGGTTCCATCTACAGCAACAGGTTGCTGTGGAGCAACCTTTTTTTGGCCTGTTAAAATTTCGGCTGGAGCAAAAAAAAAAATCTCAACAGACCAAAAAAGAGGTTGCTTCACAGCAACCGGTTGCTGTGGATGGAACCCCTATTAAATAAGTACTGTCATTATAGATATTAAGATTTTTAGATAATATTGTAAGAATTTCCTAAATATTTAAAGGACAAATATTCCCTTTTATTTCTTTTTTTTTTGTGATATATTTTTTGTAAAATATTCTAACTGTGCATTGTGAATTTGATACTTACATGCAACTTTGTCAATATTTGAAGCTAACTGCCCCAGCTTGTACTACTTCTTCTTTTCCAGGTGGCAATATCATTTGTATATTTAGGTCATTTGAGTCTTTTTCATAATTACAGAGAAAAACAAGTATTTCAGATTCATTTGGCAATTCATAATTTGAATGGCATAATGTGTATCTTTAATATGTTAGGCTAACACTCAAGTGATTCCATGGTCTTTTACAGCTTTATGGAAAATATCATAAATATTGGCTACTATTTCGATCATATTGTTATATATCAAAACAAAAGGAGGATGGGGGGAGTGGGTAGCATAGAATAGGGTGTTGGCCCATAAGGCACTCCAGAAAAAGGCAAAACGATGCCCCCATATAGTTTTAGATGAATTCAGTTACTATCAAGTTAACTTTATGACAAGTTGATCAGTTGATCAATATAGTATTGATATACAAAGAAATAACATTTTTCGATCTGCGTATCGACATTGTATTAATCAATTGATCAAAGTTACCTTACCACTCCTATTTAGGATAACCAAAGTTTTTTTAAACTATGATGGGAGCTTATTAAATAAGATTTAACCATTAAAAAAACAATAATAATAAAGTGTACAAATAAATAATCAAATACATTAAGAGGACCCTTTGATCTGTGTTAAAAATTTGTGACTCATAATATAGAAGTCACTGGAAAAGGCTACTGAGTTTTTTCTGGGTTGTTTATTAGAGGGACATTGTGGATAATTGAAACATAATGTGAATTAGGGTAGGGTTGTAATAGAATTAGTAGATATAAATATTATCTATTATAAAGCTCTATGTAACTAAGGAATCATCAGTAAACAACAAGCCGCCTGTGGAGTACCCAAATTGGAAAATCACGTAAATCTTTTGTGTTATTCTTAATTCTATATCGTTTGTGTGCGTGTGTGATCTTATATTCTAACAATCTGGCTCCAAATTAACGCTTCCTCTACGTGGCATTGAGCTACTGATCCAAAAATTATGCCCTGAACTCACTAAATGACTTCCTATGGATCAACAAAAACAATTGATCACAAGTCACAACCATAGAATCAAATTTAGAAACATGGACATTATGAAAATAATGTGCACTTGTGAATTATTCATATTCAAACATAATAATTTATGTCGAAGCTTGATGTTTTGCATTATTGATCCTACATTTAGGCTTAGATAATAATTTCTCTGTTTCTAAATTAGAGATTCATTTTTAAAATTATATATTTCGTTTTTAGAACTGAGGGAGTATTAATTATTATTTCCCCCTGGCCATTTCTTAAAAGTTATTTAGTCCTCAAATCTTTGATTCAGGTAGGCGGAGAGATGGATTGAATAGGATAAACATGCATGCACAAGAATATTTGATGAAAAAGAATGACGGATGGATCCATCATCCCACAAGGGATCATGTAGAAATATTAATTTTTTTCCCATATTAGAAAGTTAATTAGAAGGAATCTAAATTAATTATGTAGATTACTTTTACTTTTCCTAACAAAGTATATAACAAGTATAATGACAGTAATATCTTAGTTAGCCTAAACAAGTAAATATACAAAACCCAGCAGTGGAAGTAATGCATATATGCTCTTTATTCTACATAAAAGGATGTTCCCTCCATAAACCGTTTCTACTTTAAAAACAAAGCAGCCCCTTTGTCCAAACCTCACTTGTTTTTTTGGCGCAAAACCAAGAAATCTCTACATTTCTGTTTTTTAGTGTACATTATATTCTACGCCCAAAATGTTAATCCCATCATATCTCTTGTCTATTTTACTTTCTATATTCTTGTCTTTATTCGTAACAGGTATATCATCCTCTAATTTATGTTCTTCCTAGTGAATCGTTTATATATTTTGTTCTATTTTTTCAAATATGTTGATGAAAATTCAAGAAAAAAAAATTATGCATTTGCATTTCTTGGTTGCAGATGGATCTCAACTCATACTAGTAAACAACTGCAAAGAAACCATATGGCCCGGAACTCAAGGCGGTGCAGGCCACCCTACCCCCAATAGTGGTGGTTTTGGTCTGAGCAGCGGTCAGGAAGTAGTGATGGACGTGCCGGATAAATGGTCAGGGAGGATATGGGCTAGGCAAGGCTGTCGGTTCGACCAAAGTGGTAAAGGTTCATGTGACACTGGTGACTGTTCTGGCCTATTACACTGCCAGGGCATGGGGGGTGTACCTCCAGCAACAGTGGTTGAAATGACACTTGGGTCCTCAAATTCTCCCTTACATTTCTATGATGTTAGTTTGGTTGATGGGTTCAACTTGCCGGTTTCAATGGCACCTGTTGGTGGTGGAATTGGCTGTGGCATGGCGGCGTGTGAAGTTGATCTAAACATTTGTTGCCCATCAGCATTGGAAGTTCAAGTTGGAGGCAAAGTGGTGGGGTGTAAGAGTGCATGTTTAGCTATGCAATCTCCTAAATATTGTTGCACTGGGGAGTATGCCAGCCCCAAAACTTGCAAGCCTACACTTTTTGCGCATCTGTTTAAGGCAATCTGTCCGAAAGCCTATAGTTATGCTTTTGATGACTCTTCTAGCCTTAACAAATGCAGGGCTTCGCGCTATGTTATAACCTTCTGCCCTCCTAAATGAGTTGTGGCATGCGGAAATTAAGGTCACAATTGATCATGGCATTATGTTGAAGTAAAAACTATTTGCTTTCCGTTTTGATTATAGGCCAGTTTGTTGGGGATTGGTGTTTTAGTATCTCTTTAATAATTAGATTATCTTGTCTGTAAATTAAGTTATGTAATCTCCTAGCAATTAAGAATTGTGCTCTTGTAAGGGTTGAGCTAGTAGTATATATCTATTTGAGTTTTGTATGTATTCTGTTTTAGATACTATCATCTGCCCTTATCTTAACCATTTAGATCAAAAAGAAGAAAGGAAACTGCATGTTTCTGTAATCAGGGGGAATTTACTTTTACTGAAAGAAGAACAAGATTCCACTTGGCTAACAAATAAACAAAATGGAAATCATAACATCAATCAAGTTCCTAAAATAGCAGTAATAATTTTTCTTTGATCTTTTTTATGAAGTCAGCAATCTGTTTGTTCAACAATTTGAGCATGGGAAATTAGGATCATGACTGATTCAAATAACAGTAAAGGTGAAACATGATGTTGCATAATAACTCCTTTATATCTGCTCTTTCCATCTTTGGATATTGAGCCTTTCAATTGCAAGCTGGTGAAATCTCAGGGATTGTTAGGATATGATTTTACTAAGCTAGGCTCAATAAACAAAGCTCAAATAGATATATTTGGAGAAGTATATATTCAATTTGTTCGAATTATTAAAATATTGCATAATAAATATTGTATTAAACTTATTTTTTAGTACGTTTATACTTGTATACTTTTCAACTTAGTTCAGAAGGGTAAAATAGTAAAAAATTATTATTCCGATGTCTCATACATATCAATTATCAAACAATTTTTTTTCATTCAGTATTCAACATTTTATTTCATTTAACCTCATTCAGATTACTTAAACATTCAGAACTACGTCGCTTTGCTGCCAAAGGCAATCCACATGTTAACGTATGAAATACAAACTACACCTTTCTAATAAGGATCTCTTACTACACAATTCCTACTAGGAATTGGGATCCTATTAAATCGATGTAGTTTATCTAAATACTAGGTACACAATAGAGACATATCATATCCATTATTAGCTTATTTGAGACTTGTTATTATTCTAACAGGGATATCTCTCGACGATTCAAGTTGTCAAGTATTTTTTGATAGTGTTCTTGGTGCAGGTTCATGTCCAAGTCGACGGTTGAATGTACGTCACGTGCTAACATAACATATTCCAACATTCCAGATTAATCTTTTAAAAGAACCCAAAAATGAGAGTCCACTTTCAAAATCCATAATCAAATCTCACCACATTTTAGTAAATTTATATAATACACGGTTGATATGTTAGAAGGTTGAGTTTCAAATTTCAAATGTGAATTATTAAAAATGCCCACAAGCCTTTATATATTCCAAGTTAATAACAACAAACTGAACCAACAAACAACAATTACTACAGTCTACAGCTTAGGCGGTATTTGATAAAATTAAATGAAATAATTTTGAATGTTTAAGTAATTTAAATAAGTTGAATGAAGTAGAATTCTGAAGAATATTGAATGAAAAATTATTTGATAATTGACATGTCTGAAATATTTAAATAACATATTTTTATTATTTTACCCCTCTTAAAAAATTCAAAAAAATTATTGTATATTTATTTAATATTACTTTATATAATAGTTAATATTATAAAAAAATATATAAAATACTTCATTCAATAGTCATTGAGCGAAAAAAATTACACTTGGTCATTCAGCCCAAAAAATCTGACCGATTCAGTTATTCATACGATTTTTATTTAAAACAAACGCACTGAATGGCTGATCGATTAATCATTCAGCTCCATTTAGTTCTAAACAAGCACCCACTTGGGGGTGTTTGATAAAATTGAATAAGATAGTTTTGAATGTTTAAGTAATCTGAAAAAGCTGAATAAAGCAGAATTCTGAATGAAAAAAATTGTTTGATAATTGATGTCTGAAACATCTGAATAACATATTTTTATTATTTTATCTTTCTGAAAAAAATTAAAATTGTTGTAAATGTTGGAAATGGGATTTGAATGAGAAAATTGACTCGGGTCGGGTCGTGGACTCGGGTCGGGTCGTGGTCGTGACGGGCGGGTTTGTGAAACTACGTCGTTTTGACGGCGGTTACATGCAAATTTTCCTATAAATAAATGGTGTGGGAAATCATTTAAGATACAACAAATTCCCCGTTCTGTCAGAAAATTCCCGTCCCGTTCCTTCCATTATTTCCGTTCTGCAGTAAGAAATTCCCGTCCCGTTCCTTCCCTTCTGCAATCCCGTTTCTGCAGTATAGAATCCCGTTCTGTTCTACCGTTTCCCGTTTCTGGCAGACTCCCGTTCTGCAGTAATTCCGTCCCGTTCTGCACTGCAAAATCTTATTTTCTGCAGTAAAATTGTACAGTAAGTTTTCTTCTGTTTTCTTCATGCATCATTATTATTAATAGTAAAAGTTCGAGTACATAACATAGAATTTGCGTTCGATGGATTCTTAATTTTGTAATGCTACTAATTAAGAATTGAAATCCGTTTTATCTTGGGAAGCAATTATTCAATTAACCCTTAGCATCTGTGGGGGAATAAATTTGCTTTAAGGAGACTTTGTGAATTCAAAGGACTCGGATTTATATTTGCATAATTTATTATTATTATATTTATATGCATTATTAAATAATACTATATATTACAGATAACAATCTTAAAGCAAATTTATTCTTCTGTAATTATAGTATTGTTTTTGTACAACAGAAATTGTTTTATAAAACAAATACACTGGTTTTACATGTTTGTATAAAATCAGAATGTATATTTTGTTATCATATGCATGATTATCCACGTAATTCTGAAAATTTATTCTGTTATTTTATATTACATGTTAAATATTTTATATGTTTCGTTATAAATTTCATGTTAATATAAGACTGCAGATTAGTCTTCTATAATACTTGGTGATGGCCTGACTTGTAAAAAAAATATTTTCCAAGTTATGTCCTCCCTGTGGGACTATTTAAAATAGATTCATAACTTGCATTATGTCATGAATTGACATAAAAGTTTGTGCATTTTTCCTCATCATAAATCAGCCGTTTTCTGCAGTATGATCCCTATGTAGACTGCATATTAATAATTGACTACATGTTAATATATATTCCGTTTAATTTTTTTTTTGTTTTTTTGCATATTAATTTGTTTGAGTATAGTTAAATAATGGGTTTTCTGTAGAGCACTAAGTTATAAAATGAAAATCGAACGTATTGTGATTTCATTTGATAACATAATTTGAATTTGAATCAATATTCATATTATATGGAAATTGAAATATTCTGTGATTGTAGTATTATTTGGTCTATTTACTTATGTGAACAAAATATCCAATTTTATGTATTATGTAAATATATTACGTAATATTACATTCATGTATTCCAAATATATCACGTTTTCAAAGACTTTCTGAAGAGAATTTGTACTTACTATTTTAAACTCCAACACTTGGGGGTAAAATATCAGTAACTAGAGAAAGATGGGTAGTCTACAAATATATGGAAATCAATGGCATATCTACAGTATACAAGGTTTTACAAGTTTTAATGCTAGACTTGGAAATCTAAAAATCAAATTACACTGATTCGGGGAAACTGTTTTATATATATATATATATATATATATATATATATATATATATATATATATATATATATATATATATATATATATATATGCGCATATATGATATATCTTACTGAAGTAGCATGTTATATATATTTTATAGTAGCATGTTATTACCGTATATTAATAAATATTGTAGCATGTTATATAGTATTCTGTTATTATATGTATTACAGAAATATTATATATATTACATGAGAGTTGATTAAAATATTCTGTTATTGTTTGTATATAACAGTTTATTATTTTAGTTGCTACATATGAGTACCCTTGATCAATAATTCAATTAATTTCCAGATACACTTGATAATGAGCATAACACCTGTATGCTAACATGAATTGCATGTTAACGTAGAAGAGGCTATCATACTCAAATAGCAGAATCAATTGCCATAATGGTAGTTTGGTGTTAGATATTTTCATTTTCTAAAAGTATATAATAAATATATTATATGTCATCCGTGTAACCAATAATTAATATTGGTTTAGTTGGATAAGAGAGGTGTGTTGATATTAAGGACTTGGGTTTAAGTCTTGCTAACAACATTTTTATATATATATTTTAATAAAATTTTATTTGGCCATCAGTAATAAAATCAACCGCAATATATAGTTCCCAACGGTAATATTAACGGGTATTGGAATTTGGGAGCCAAAATTGAGTTGGGCCAAAAGTTTTCAAAAATTAAAATCGGTTGGAATTGGGATACGTTCCAAATATTGGGATACGGCATATCCCATAATTGGGATACGACCAATTAATTAAGATACGTGCCTGCAATAATTAGGGTACGACCTAATCTATAAATAGATTAGAAATTAACCAAACAACTGCTCCTTATTCACCTCAATCTAACGGTATTGCTGAACGCAAGAACCGGACATTGAAAGAAATGTTGAATGCTATGTTAAACAGTTCTGGAGCACCCCAGAATTTGTGGGGGGGAAGCTTTGCTTTTTGCCAATTATATTCTTAATAAAGTGCCTCATAAGAAAACTCACAAAACATTTTATTAATTATGGAAAGGTCATAGACCTTGCTACAAATACTTAAGAGTGTGGGGGTGTTTAGCAAAGGTAATGGTTCCTAAACCTAAAAAGGTTAAGATAGGACCAAAAAAAAAAAAAAAAAATAATTGACTGTGTTTTCATTGGTTATGCAAATAACAGCAGTGCTTATCGCTTTCTTGTTCATAAATCTGAAATTAACGATATTCATGTTAATACATTTATTGAATCAAGAGATGCATCATTTTTTGAGAATATTTTTCCATATAATGGAAATAATGATTCAAATTCAAACAAAAGACCTTTGGATGATACTAGTGATAATCCTGAAAATATAGACAAAGAGTCTATAATGGATGAACCTAGACGTAACAAAAGGGCAAGGACTTCAACGTCTTTTGGTCTGGATTTTCTAACATTTTTGTTAGAAAACGATCCTCGAACCTACAAGGAAGCAGTATCCTCTCCAGATGCTTCTCATTGGAAAGAAGCAATAAATAGCGAAATTGAGTCCATTATGCAAAATCATACATGGGAATTGGTGGACCTTCCACCTGGTTCAAAACCCTTAGGGTATAAATGGATCTTCAAAAAGAAGTTGAAAGCTGATGGCTCAATTGATAAATACAAAGCAAGGCTTGTTGTCAAAGGCTATAGACAAAAGGAAGGATTAGATTATTTCGACACTTATTCACCTGTTACAAGAATTACATCTATTCGAATGCTAATAGCAATAGCATCTCTAAATAGACTTGAAATACATCAAATGGATGTAAAGACTGCATTCTTAAATGGTGAATTAGATGAAGAAATATATATGGAACAACCTGAAGGTTTCACTGCTCCTGGACAAGAGAGGAAAGTATGTAAACTTGTTAAATCTTTGTATGGATTAAAACAAGCACCAAAACAATGGCATGAGAAATTTGATAATGTAATGTTATCAAATGAGTTTAAAATCAATGAGTGTGACAAATGTGTTTATGTCAAAAGCACTCAAAAGGAATATGTCATTGTTTGTCTTTATGTGGATGATATGTTAATCATGGGTAGCAACAATGAAGTTATCAACTCTACTAAAAGTATGTTGTCAAATAGATTTGACATGAAAGACTTGGGGGTTGCTGATATAATATTAGGAATCAAGATTTCTAGAACCTCTGATGAAATTATATTATCTCAATCTCATTACATTGAGAAAATACTTGAAAAATTTAACAAGTATAATATAATTCTGAATAAAACCCCAGTTGATATAAATCTTCATCTAGCTAAAAATGAAGGTGAAACATATCTCAACTAGAATATTCTCGTATAATAGGCAGTTTAATGTATGTCATGAACTGTACTAGACCAGATATAGCTTATTCGGTAAGTAAGCTAAGTAGGTATACGAGTAATCCAGGTAAAGATCACTGGAAAGCAATTTTGAGAGTTTTAGGATATTTAAAACATACTCAAAAATATGGACTGCACTATACTAGATATCCAGCAGTATTAGAAGGATATAGTGATGCTAATTGGATATCTGATAATAAAGACTCGAAATCCACAAGTGGATATGTCTTTACCCTTGGAGGTGCAGCAGTATCTTGGAAATCCTCAAAACAAACGTGTATTGCAAGGTCTACAATGGAATCAGAATTCATTGCTTTAGACAAAGCTGGAGAAGAAGCTGAGTGGCTTCGTAATTTTTTAGAGGATATTCCAAATTGGTCAAGACCTGTGCCAGCTATATGTATACACTGTGATAGCCAATTAGCGATTGGAAGAGCACAGAGTCATTTATATAACGGTAAGTCACGTCATATACGACGAAGACATAATACCGTTAGACAATTGCTCTCAAATGGAATTATCTCAATTGACTATGTAAAGTTAAAAGATAATATTGCGGATCCGCTTACGAAAGGTTTAACAAGAGAGCAAGTGGAAAAATCATCGAAGGGAATGGGTTTAAAGCCTACTGTTTAAATAAGAGTCGTCATAGTGGCAACCCAACCTAGCTGACTGGAGATCCCAAGATCTAGGTTCAATGGGCAAACCGAACTATGTAGTACTCAATAAAGCACTGAGGAGATATTTACTCCTAACCATTCCTATTATGAGACAGTGCACATCTGCCGCGAGAATCAGGATAAGTTACGCTTTTAATGACTTTTATATCTTGAAATACGTTCAAGTGGGGTATTGCAGGATATTCTTGATAGAAGTCACCTACGTGAGTAAGAAGGGGGCCACTTCTGTGAGAATTATGAAGGCTGAATTCTCTAACATACTTACGGAACCAAGAGGTGTTTCAAGGCCAAAATGAACACAAACGTGAGAACCAACTATGTCTGAAGAGATATTTTGTGAATTCTATTGTCTTGGTTTACACAAAAAGCCGACGGTTCAAAGACATCAAGTCTACTGATTAGCCGAGTAAATCCGATAGATTTTACGAAGGTAAGTTCAAACCCACTAGGCTACTTAACCTGATGAAATATCTTTTCTTATGTACTCGAACTAGTGTCTGCATATTCATAACATATTTTGCATATTGTAAAGCCAATTTTACATTCATGTGGGGGATTGTTGGAAATGGGATTTGAATGAGAAAATTGACTCGGGTCGGATCGTGGACTCGGGTCGGGTCGTGGTCGTGACGGGCGGGTTTGTGAAACTACGTCGTTTTGACGGCGGTTACATGCAAATTTTCCTATAAATAAATGGTGTGGGAAATCATTTAAGATACAACAAATTCCCCGTTCTGTCAGAAAATTCCCGTCCCGTTCCTTCCATTATTTCCGTTCTGCAGTAAGAAATTCCCGTCCCGTTCCTTCCCTTCTGCAATCCCGTTTCTGCAGTATAGAATCCCGTTCTGTTCTACCGTTTCCCGTTTCTGGCAGACTCCCGTTCTGCAGTAATTCCGTCCCGTTCTGCACTGCAAAATCCTATTTTCTGCAGTAAAATTGTACAGTAAGTTTTCTTCTGTTTTCTTCATGCATCATTATTATTAATAGTAAAAGTTCGAGTACATAACATAGAATTTGCGTTCGATGGATTCTTAATTTTGTAATGCTACTAATTAAGAATTGAAATCCGTTTTATCTTGGGAAGCAATTATTCAATTAACCTTTAGCATCTGTGGGGGAATAAATTTGCTTTAAGGAGACTTTGTGAATTCAAAGGACTCGGATTTATATTTGCATAATTTATTATTATTATATTTATATGCATTATTAAATAATACTATATATTACAGATAACAGTAAATTTATTTAATATTACTTAATATAATAGTTAATATTATAAACAAAAATTAAATACAAAATACTTCATTCAGCTCATCCAACCAAAAAAATTACGCTTGACCATTCAATCCAAAAATTTGATTGATTCAGGCATTCCGACAATTTTTTTTCAAAACAAACACACTAAATAAATGATCGATTAAGCCATTCAATTTTATTCTGTTCAAAACAAACACCCCTCATCTATGCAGATAATCGTCAACATACTACACTGCACCTACTCCTCCTTTGTTTATGTGCCGTGCTAGTCTGCCAGTTACCAAACATAATACTCCTATTAAACTATTACCCACATGCCATCGCATGGTCAAATTAAATAAACAAGCTAACTGCAACACTAAACTATAATAATTAGCTATCAAATTGGACCCTGGCTCAAATTATATATATATATATATATATATACACACGATAAAGATTAAGAGCATTCTCTTTAAATAACATTCCGCCTTAAATAACATTCTTTTATTAAAACTACGTCGTTTTGGAGGGACGCGGTGACATTTTTGTAAATACAATATCACCGCATATTTACAAAAATACCACTGCATCCCTCCAAAACGACGTAGTTTTAATAAAAGAATGTTATTTAAGGCGGAATGCTATTTAAGGAGATTGCTCTTGATCCTGACCGTATATATATATATATATATATATATATATATATATATATATATATATATGAGTTTTTATTCGTGATAATCGATTGTTACAAACATTATTTTAGCAATCAAATCTTCAATCGTTTATTATAATATTCAAGAATTGAGATTAAATTCAATTTTATTCATGCCGCTAGAAAGAGCAAACTTGACTTGTGACTACACTACAAAAATTATCATAATACTTCACTTATTTCATTGTAGCGGCAGGTTTGGTCTTCTGTCTTGTATTTGTGTTTAGTGGAACAGGGGACTAGGGAGAGATGGGTAATTTCCAATAAAAGCCATCATTTCCTTGAAGTGTATTAAACCCCATAACTTGTGTATGGACACTAGGTCCAACCCCATAAAACGTCTGGTTATAATTTGTGTATTCACACTTTTTATATATGGCAAATAAATATCCATGAAATTAATTTCAGAGAAAGTTCTCCCGCCTACGTGTAGTCAATTGATCAAAATTAATTTCATACTAACCACTCCCTAAAATTACATCTATACTTAGACCTGATAGCCTAACAATAAAAGTAACTCTTCCCTAGGTTACTCCTCCTTGCGACTTGAAAATTAGAATGTATCACTAAAATTTAATTATAATAGAATACATTTAAAAATTTTATACATGAAATTTTATTATGTATTGTGAAAGTTTTCAATTTAATTATAATTACGATTTATTTACATTAATAAGATAGAGAAGAATTAAGAATGATCCTACCTAATTTATTTTATTTTATGGCAGACTTTCATGTCGATTGCGATCCAACTTCTTTCATATATTTGTCTTTTCCCTCTTTTAAGATAAGCCTACTCCCACACTAGCCAGTTTCTTGTCAATCTGAGAATCATGGTTTCTAATGATGATCAAAGAGTTGAAGAGATTGATTGTGTTGAAGAGATTGTAAAGAGGGACCCTTCATTCATTCCACAGAGATACATTTTGAGTGAAGAACTTGTAGCTAAACATGTGGAGATTTTACTTCAATCTGCAGATATTCCGATTCTGGACTTGACATTGCTTTCAAACGGGCAAGAGGAAGAGCTTAAAAGGCTTGATGAGGCCTGCAAGGACTGGGGCTTCTTTCTGGTAATGCCTTCTTTCTAATTCTGCAATCCGGTGGAGTTTTACTCATTATTGTACTGAACTGGGGTATGCCCCATTGTAATATGCTTCTTTAATTTATACATTCAAATTTAGCAAAAAAAAATAAAAATTAATGATTTGATTTGATACATTGAAATCAAAAATTTATTTCCAGTTGATCAATCACGGAATCGAAGAAGAAGTATTGCAACATCTGAAGAGTGCTGCAGCTGAGTTTTTCAAACTTCCACTGGAAGAGAAGAAGAAATATCCATTTGATTCAGTTGCCATAGAAGGCTATGGCAGACCTTACCCTATCTCTGAAGATCAGACAGTTGACTGGTCGGACTCGCTAATGTTCCGTCTCTATCCAACCCGGGGTAGGAAACTTGAGGTTTGGCCAAACAAACCAGCACAACTCAAGTATGTTTATATACACAACAAACACAGCAGACTACTAATATTTATCCAGACACTTTGTATCTTTTTTGGTACAAGAATTTAAAATGATTTGAGTTGGAAAATTTATCCAACTGCAGGGGGGCTGTTGAAGCATATGCAGATGAAATCGGAAAAGTTACTGAAAGCTTACTTGGTTCTTTATCCATGATCATGGGAATGAAAAAAGATGCTCTGCTTCAACTACACAAAGAGATGCAAGCATCTATGCGGATGAACTACTATCCGATTTGCTGCAGACCTGATAAGTGTTGGGTTTGAGTCCACACTCTGATGCATCCACCATAACTATACTTGTGCAAGATGATGATGATGTTAATGGATTACAGATTCGACATGATGGAGGCTGGGTTCCAGTAAAACTGATACCAAACTCTCTGATCGTGAATGTTGGAGATGTAATGGAGGTATTAGTCTCAACAATGTCTTCTTTTATTTTACTTCAATGGCTAGCAAAACTATGTTTTTACAAGCTTTTTCAAAAGTGAAAACCATGGGAGTGGTTAGGATGAAGCTCCCGCCTGTGTGTCAGCACTGTATTGGACATGACAATAAAGTTTACTCCATGCTAACCGGATCCGAAAACCATAGATCATCAGAAAACTATCAATAACTCTTGTTTTAAAAACAGATGTGGAGCAACGGAAAGTACAGGAGCATTGAACATAGAGCAGTGACAAATGGAACAAGGGAGAGGATCTCTTACGCATCATTTGTGGCGCCACAAATGGAAGTGGAAGTTGAACCGCTAGAGCAGATGGTAGATGCCACAAAGCAGCAAAGAATTTACAAGAAGGTCAAGTATGAAGATTACATAAAACACAATCTCCAACTAAAGCTAGAAGGAAAAGCACATATTGCAAATTATGCAGCTTAAGTTAACCATTAGTTTTTCAAAGTTCTTCCTATTCGATTATGTTAAAAGGCTGCACAAAGCAAAAAGATTCCATAAAGATGTGATCTTGTTATTAGACTGGCGAGATTCAACCAGAATTCCCAAAGTTTCAGTCGTTATGTTTTGTGTTCTTTTCTGCTCTTCAACTTCATGATTTTACTGGAGTTTATTAAACTAAAGATGCTCTATAACATAAGGAATCCAACTTTAGCAACAACTTCAGATTCAGGAGTCCCTGAAAATCAGATCATAGTCTCAATACAAGGAACTATTTCCCTTGAATAAAAGTGGACTAGATACCCCTGGGGCCTGGGTAAACATTAATCATGCCCGTCATATTCTTTTCCTGCATTAAGATTTATATATCTTGTAGAACTCCAAATCCACATCTATCTTGCACTGTATAAACAGTAAAAATATTATCTTCTAGTCTTTTTACAGCTAATTAACTTAATGCAAGGTAACACTATATAATACTATATTATAGGGATAAATCAACTTTTGGTACCTGTACTGGGACACGACTTACAATTTGGTACCCGAAGTGAAAAAAGTTACAAACTGGTGATTGTACTCGAAAAATGTTACACTCCGTTAAACATTAGGGGCACGACTTACAATTTGGTACCCGAAGTGAAAAAAGTTACAAACTGGTGATTGTACTCGAAAAATGTTACACTCCGTTAAACAGTATGGTTTCATCTTTATTCTGTTTGAAAATTAGGGTTCTCTTCTTCTGTCCTTCTTCTCTCATTCTTCTTGTCTCGATTCTCCATTGATTACTGGTTCCCATATATTTATTAAAGGGTTTTCAATATTTAATTGAAAGGATAAACTCGTCTTGGAGTGGAATCGTAAATGAAATCGGGGAAGAAGGTTGTAGTTCATGCAAAAAAAATGAATGGATTACACCAGAGTTCCCAAGTCAGTGCCACTGTGGAGCAATGGTGAGAATGTGGGAGGCAAAAAAAGATGGAATAAAACATCGAGGACATTCTTCGCGTCGACTTCACTTCTCTCTCTGTATGTTTGTCTCTCCCGTTAGATCAATTTTAACGATTATTTAAAAATTGGAAAGTACAAGCACCAGATTACAAATTTTTTTGAGTATAATCACCAATTTGTAACTTTTTTTACTTCGGGTACCAAATTGTAAGTCGTGTCCCTAATATTTAACGGAGTGTAATATTTTTCGAGTACAATCACCAGTTTGTAACTTTTTTCACTTCGGGTACCAAATTGTAAGTCGTGTTCCAGTACAGGTACCAAAAGTTGACTTATCCCCTATATTATATGCCACCCTGATTCCCCCCGTCTATCCGCCATTTCCAATTAATTGACATTGACATAACTCTATTTTTTAGAAATGCATTTACTTTATACAACTACGATTCAATAAACGTGACTTGACTGTCCTAGTCCTTCGTCCAAGGAAGTAGTAATTCTATGTAGTTTTAATCATAATGGAAGCAAATTCTAGTAATAGCAGTAAATTTTGAAGGTGTAAGAATCATATCAAATAGAAAAATCATGTGCAATCAACTTCCATAAATATATTGTAAAATTGAAGCAAACCCATGTATATGGTGACAGTTTACTTGCCTAAATTTGCAACCTTATTCGGAAGGCTTTCTATAGCCTTCAATCTCTGCTACCTTAAAGAAGACAATCATCTGCACCAGTCAAAATAATTGAATTGCATCCTTCACTTCTAATGTAGCATCCAGGCAAATGCCAGGAGGCCTGGATTACAAACACATTAAGCTAAATCTTCTTCAAATGCCTGGAGGCCCCCGTGGTATAGATTGAATTCATAGCAACAACTCTCACATGCTAGTAATCCAATAAAATATTTTATATTTAGAATACAACCATCTGTCTAGTCTGAAAAGTGAAATCAGATTAAAAGGATACAAGATAAATTGGGTGAAAAGAAGACTTCGTTCAATGATACCAAAAAATTGAATTCCAGAAGATGCAGCAAAATCCTTAAAACTGTTTAGAGTACGTTGTAGCTTCAAGTACATGTATTATATGTATAACAGCATCTGGAGCTGGGCAAAAGCTAATTTGCACGTGCAGATTCTAAGTTGGAGGACCGAGACCTAGTAATAAAGGAGCGTCTTTCTTTTCAGAGTTGGAATTTTTATTAGCTGTTGGGTTTGCAGCCCAAGCTCGAAGAGCAGGTTCAAAATGTTTGCTGGCAACATCAGGTGGTGGAGCATCTTCTCCTGGAAGAACAAGAAGTCCCTTCTGCCGAAGAGAAGATGGCTCATTAAAACAGGCATTCCAAAGGGAGTCCACAAGTTGCCTCTCTTCCTTAGCAGCACCGAGATCTTCAGTTGACATCAAGCTAATACCTTCAATGCGATCTTGAAGAATTTGCTTCAATTTTTCATCTTCTTCGCCCAAACTACCGCTGGTCCCAACTGTCCTGTCTTTAGCAAGCTCAAGTAGGCCACAAAGTGCAGCTTCTCGTACTTCGGCATCTTCACTGGAGACCAGGTGCATCATAATACGAGGGAATCCCAGCTCGCTGACTACATTACAGTCTGCACGGTTTTCGTGCAAAAGGTATTGGATCAAGTTGAGAGCTTTCCTGTAAAATTATTCACTTTGAACTATGAACAAGAGACTACTGAATTGCAGAAAAAACAAATAACTATAACAGAAAAGAACAGAGACAAGTTAGTTTGTTAATCTTGCTCTCCTCGAGTACATTTCATACAGAAAAAATTACTCTTATCCGTAATGTGTGTATATGCACTACATAAACAGGAATGATCTTCAGTAATTTCAGTTATGCTATTGTTGAAAAAAATACCTCTGAAATCTCACATTCTCAGAACTTAGAGCATCCCTAAGAGCCGCATAACCGTTTGCAAGGCGAAATGCAACCACTCCAGGCTTGTTGTGTCTGATTAAAGCTGAAAGTTGTAAAACAACATGAGAACACATCGACTCTGTTTCTAAAAAGGGGTTTTCAACCTAGAGCCAGGGTGTTTAAGTGATAAAACAAAACCTTAATTAGAGAACTCACAAGATATAGCACCAAGTGCTTTTGTGCGAACAGTAACATCAGGATCTGAAGTGAAATTGGAAAGAAGAGGTTCTAAACCATTTGCTTCCATGACCAATTGCTGACTCTTGGGATTATTCTGAACAATTGTAGATACCACCTCTGCAGCTTTTGCCCGAATATTGGCATGGGAGTTCCTTAGATAATTAAGGAGAGGGCCCAAACCGCCAATTGAGTGAAGATCTGCCAGATGGAAATATCCAGCAAAGGACGTTAACTAAAATCGCATACATTTTAGATAGTAATATCTTATCTTAGAATCAACAGAAAATTTGCAACCAACTGCAATTTTAGTCTTTAACTTATTTATACCACTGCTTCTTCTTTCCCATAGCAGAGAATTTCTCATTTCAGTAAATAAAATATTTTTAAAGAAAAACAAATGAAAAATTATCTACTATATATCCTTATAGATCGAGCACATGAGCGAAAATACGGAAGAGCACAAGGACCTCGAGAGTCTAGGGCAAAACACCTACATAACATCTATAAACACCAAGTCATTCCATAATCAAAATTTAAGCCACTCAATATCGTGGGGCACAAAGTAAGAAAACGGCTTAAGAAACCCACCATTGGCCATGTCAATCGCCTCAACATGCTCTTGTAACTCATCTAACATATCTGTAAAACATACAAGATCAACAAAACTATTATCTAACTAGCTACAATCATGTCTTAAAAAATGAAGTCCGAGAAAACTGTTTAGCTTACCTTCAATATCAGAAGAAGTAACCCCATGCTCCTCCAAAACTTGGTCTGGAGTTTGCATTACAAGAGTTATCTCTTTCATTCTTTTAACAACATCTATTGTCTGAGCTTGCATTGCTTCCATAAACCATTTTCTGTCCTCCTCACTGCCCCCATCCACAAGAATAAAATAAATACATAAACTCAAAACCCAGGCACTATTTTTGCATATAATTTAGATTTGCATGTGCCAACATATTGCCGCCAAAAATGACTCCTATCCATTATACTTCTATCGACATTTTCCCTCAATGTTGTAATTGATTCAATTAGATACTACCCCCCGCTCTCTCCTGAAAAAAGACCCATTTTGACTTGACTTTTTGAAGCCAATCATGTAAGTTTTGAAACTATTTATTTTATACCAAGTAGTATTTTCAGATAGCTTACAATAATTAACATCGTAGTAACTAGGAACTAAAGTCATTTCACAAATTAACTAAAAGGAAATTCTTTTTTTTGGAATCTAGGGAGTTCAAATTTAAATCAAATAACTAATGACATTGCTGATAATCAAAGTAATAGTACAGTTTGCCCTTTTAGGAAAATTTCAATGGTTGAATAAAACTGATCATATTCTTTCACAATGATAATTAACAGAAAAGTTAATGAAGAGGAGGCCGCCACAGAGCCTAAAATCTCAAATCTAAGCAAATATAGCTAGTATTACGTATAAAATACGAAGAGATACATCGAGGTGAGAAAGGGTACCCGAGACTACGAGAGGAGCTAGTTCCATCGGAGTGAGCTAAGCTCCACTTGAGTAATCCTTCCCAATTAGGTCCGTCTTTCGCCATTACAGTAAGAGAAAAAATCAAACCCTAATTACAAAAATTCTCCAGATATTCTTTCAAGTGCTGAACGGTTTATAATTAATTTTCGGAAGTTGGTAGAAGGTTCCTGAACAATCTAGACGAAGAGACTATTCTCACACAACAGTTGCGCGCTGAAAGATATACAACCAAACAAAACAAATGCGATATTTCTTCTTTCCCGAGTTGGAAGAAACCAAAAGCATTGCCTTGGAATAAAATAATACTATTATATATATATATATATATATATATATGGGAGCCCTTCCATAACAACTGGTTGCCATGAGAACTGTGCAACAACCCCTTTTTGTACCGTTGATAAACTTATTGGAAGACTGAGATGAAACATAAATTTACCAAGCCGTAAGAACTTGTACCGGCTTTTATTTTAATATGAGGACCCCACCACAGTCAACATGTTGTCAGTTTATACCAATAAATTGAATTTTTAATATTAAATAATGCCCGACCGGCACAGCTTGTACCGGCTGTGCCTTTTCTGTAAAAAAAAAAAAAAAAAAAATCAAAACCGGGACAAGTTCTAACGGCTGTAAAAAAAAAAAATCAAAACCGGGACAAGTTCTAACGGCTGTAAAAAAAAAAAAAAAAAAAAAAAAAAAATCAAAGCCGGTAGAGCCTCTTACGGCTTGCACAAAAAGAAGTAAAAAAAAAAAATTTACACTATCACAATGCACAACCGGGACAAGTTCTAACGGCTGTAAAAAAAAAAAAAAAAAAAAAAAAATCAAAGCCGGTAGAGCCTCTTACGGCTTGCACAAAAAGAAGTAAAAAAAAAATTTACACTATCACAATGCACGAGTGAATTTTGACAAATTATTAAGAAGGCATATGAGACTATAAACCCAAAAGTAGTGGAAAGAAAGGCAAAAAAAGTTTGGAAATTTTTTATAACTCTTTCATTTAATAACAAATAAAGAATTATAATTCAAATAAAAAATAATATCCTATTTTATAAAAAGAATTATTTGCTATTTTTATAAAAATATTTTATAAAAAATAAAGAATATAACCTATATAAAGTTTTGATTTTTTTTTTTTTTTTCCAGCCGTTAGAACTTGTCCCGGTTGGTACCTTTTTTTTAAAAAAAATTTTTTTCCTGTACCGGCCGTAGGAAGCTCATACGGCTAGTATTAAAAAAATTAAAAAAATTATGTTATTCAAGCAACTCGCTGCTAAACAGACTCGAACACACAACCTCAAACTCCACACACTCGTCATATGACCACCCGAGCACCACGGGCCTAGCTGTCAATATCAGCCAAGGAAATCTCTTTACATTAAAATTTCACCATCCCCCAAAAATCTAAATTGTTGCATTATTATTATTATAGTACGATTTATTATTATTAACAAGTCTATATAATACATATGGGGGTTTGATATTTAGAAATAAGTTAATATCTATATTTATTAAGCAATGATTATTACAAATGATTTTATATATTAAGCAATGATTTTATTATTAAGAAATGATTTTATACAATAATAAAACTAGTGAAGTATAATAATAATGTCACACTATCGAATTTATAAAAGTAGTGAAGTATTATTATAATAATAATAATAATGTGATTATCAATATTATAAGTTCTAACGATTATACCAATACTAGTACTGCATAAATATATCAAAAGAAATAGTACATATTACATGTTCATTTTCATAAAAAAGAAAAAAAAAACATAGAATGATTAATACAACCGACGCCTATATCTCAGAGGCCGGAAGTAATCTTGCGGATTTCTTGTAGAGCTCCCATGCGACGCGGTAACGAAAGATTGTGACATCTTCCAAGGACCACTTCTCTTCAGAAATATTACCGTTGGCCCTAACGAAACAGTCAACATATTTGCAGACAAAAATGCCACAGTCTGCGTTGTTGTGTTGTTTCGGTCGAATCTTTAATGTCTGCACAGTAGGATTACCGCTGGGCCACTCACGCATCGGATTACCATTTCGCAAACAAAATGGTATCAAATGTACCTGCATGTACAAAGTAGTTGGTTAATAATTTTTTAATATAATAGTACATTATAAAATTAAAATATTTTAAGACTAAACATACCGCAACTTTAACGAATTCTGAGTACATTTCATGTAACTTAATATACTTGGTGTCATTGTAGTGCGGGTCAATTATGGTAACCATCCAATCTTCAACTGAGAATAGGAACAAGACAAAATGGTGTTGATTGGTACTACACACCGGCATGAATATGTATTTGCATTCGTGTAAAGGTGGACCCACATCTTGGTTAACATACGGATCGCAAAAACTCCATGCAGTATTCACGTTAGTGCATGGCACATAGCCCTGCCCAAGATGCATGAAGAATGAATTCATGAAACCAAATTGGGACCACCTTTGTATTCCCCGCGACCTGTAGTATTCCTCTCTATCTCGTAGCAAAAGCATATACGCGTCTATGACATGCTCGAATATCCAACTCCCAGGCCCTAAGGATTGCACTGCATTGTGTTCTAATTCATATAAATGGCGCGGATGTGATAAAGGATATAAATCCCCTTCTGGTGCCACGACGTTTCCAAAAATATGTTTATTTACAAATGTCTCCTTCCAATCTCTAAGTCTTTTGGATAGGGACCCTTTTGGTCCATAAGAGATGTCGTCTCCCGCATCTTGTACCTGATTGAGACCCAAATGTACATTATTATTATATAGCAATAATAGTTAAAACCATCACTATTAACATAACTATATATACCTCCTCGTAGGCTTGGAAGGTTGGAATGTAACACTCCTCGTAGGCTTGGGTGGTGGGAATAGAGCTCTCCTCGATTACTTGTGGGGTGGGTATGTAGCTCTCTTGTACAACATAATCAGTTTGTTTCCCAAGCCCTTCACTGAGTTGTGTGTATTGCGACTGTGGTCCAAAATTTTTGGGATCCCCTTGTCGAGGTATTTGTTTACCTCTTGCTTCGAAGTCGTATAGAGCGTATTGGAAATCCCAATTATTTTTTTGTAGAACCAACTCGGGAGGCAGCTGAGTAAGTGCTGAAAATTTATCCAGTAACGACTTTGCACTCTCAACCTGTCATGTAAGATAAACACAAACAAATATTATTAACAATAAATATGAATAAATGTAATATTAAGTATTTACTCTAATACATGATTTATTAAAGAAGAATATAATTTTATACCATTTGAATAAGGTGTTGTTGGTTGTAAATGGCCCGAGGCTGATAACAACTGTCGTGGTCGCTTGTCTGTCGAGGTCGGTGGATTTTCCAACGTGTAATTTTCCTATACCAGACCATGTAATCATCTATTGGGACATAATCAGCAACTTCAGTTTGTTGTCCTTCGAGATGATCCATGTATGCCTCCCACATCGAAATATATTCCCCTCTCAAGTCCATGCAATCCTCGACATCAATAAATTTAAACTTTTTCTCCTTCCTGAGGTCACCGTGGTTTTTGGCTGGTGATGGTATGCCTTGCATGAACCCGAACTGTCTCATCACACGATCCGGCATCTGAAATTCCACAATATCAAAGTGGATCAAGGGGACCCCACCAGACCCCAACAACCTGCCTTCAAAATTAAATCCACTGATATCATCATCCCACACTATGTAAGGCCGCCAAACCACATCCCACATAGACTTAATATCTAACTCCCCTCGGTAAAATGACAAATGGTGATGAGGATTCTCACGTCTACCAGGGTAACTGTGGGTTCCAAAATAGGACCATGCTAAAGCCCTAGGTAACCATAAGGATGATTGTGGCCAAGGGTTTGGCTTTCCAATACTTACACGCTCATAAGCCCAAATTTGTAACAACGTAACACAACCATTAATGTATTTAACTCCTTTCCTAGTAGCAGTATATAAAGATCTGTACAAATATGCTAACACTGCCGCGCCCCAAGAGTAAGTTACACAATCTTCAGCGTTGGCAATAAAAGACATATATCGTGGGTGCACACTATTTCTATTCCTATTAGGGAATAATATTGCCCCGCACAACCACAACATGTATGCCTTTGTGTGTCGCCCTACAACATCTTTACTTGCATTCTCGGGACAATTATTAAAATGTTCGTGCAACCACACTAATGAAATTGCACTGCGTTTTTTTGAACTAAAATATTCACCAGCTAATTTATCTCCAAAACAATCCCTAAAATAATTCAAATTGGTGACAGCAAGGGGACCCGTTAAGGGCTTTCCCACCACCGGTAACCCAAAAATAAAGTGAACATCCTCTAACGTGATTGTTATTTCTCCACAGTTTAAATGAAAATTATTGGTCTCCGAGCGCCATCTCTCGACTAAGGCAGATATCAGACCAAGATCAGTTTGGTGTACAACACCTTGATAACTAAATACTCCAAATCCACATTTATCTAAAAGGATTTTTTGTTCTTTTGTCAAAGCCCACTGATTATATTTCTGATCAGTATATTGACTGGAGCTTAGTTTTCCCCTATCTCTCCCATGATATATGTCATCTGATACATGATCTTGTTGATCATGCAGAACACTTGGATCAATTGGCCCATATTCCCAACTATCCATCTTTTACCTAAAAAATACATCAACACACTAATTAGTATTAAGCAAAATGACAGTAATAACAATACACACTAACATGCACTAAAAATTGAACAACATGCATGTAATAATAATAATAATGGTAATAAATTAATAAAAAAGTACATAAGCCGGTACAATATTGAGAATTTTAATTTGGGGGGAAGTGAACTGTTTTAAGATATATACAAATTCAAGGCAAATTAAAACAGCTAGGCCCGTGGTGCTCGGGTGGTCATATGACGAGGGATTGATGCTTGAGGTCACGGGTTCGAGTCTGGTTAGCAGTGCAAAAATATAATTTTTTTTTTCTTATAAGCCGGTATAGCCTCTACCGGCCGGCAGGTTTCTGTTGAAACTTTAACTAGTATAATATTATTTGAAAGCCCCTTGATTTTTATTGATTCACATAAGCAAATATAGATCAAATTGATAACTCATCATATCAACAATTTTAAACCCCAATTTGTTCATGCACATACATAATATTTTTGCATAACTATATATTCTTATTTTTGTAAAAATATGTCCAATTAGTCTAATTAATATATTAAAAATAAAATTACTTTTTAATAAAATATAAAGTGATCAGTATAAATCTTGCATTATTTTGTTGTTATTATACGAAATAAATACATGCATGGTATTATATACCCTTTAATTCAGTAATAACATGCAGTGATAAAAATCATCAACAGAAATTATAAAAAACTGAACAAATAACAATAAATAAAAACTTACTTGGCAAGTACTCCCTTTCTACTGAACAAATACTCCCTTTCTACTCTCTGTTATTTTTATTTTATCTAGCTTGGCAAGTGAACTTTAGTTTAACAATATGTGTTCTCAATAGACGTTTAAATAAGCTCATGATGTCTGTCCGGTACATGAATTAATTTTGGACCATATTCAAAAAAATGGTCTCAGCTTTTTAGCTTACCGAGCTTGCAGGTTTTCTTTCCCGAGGCGATGTGGCAGAAAAGTGGTCAAAAAAATACAATGTGCATTTCCCGAGGTGATGTGAGAGTTCGGCCGGTACAGGCTTGACCGGCTGGATATAAAAATAAATATGGCATTTTAATTTCCCGAGGTGAGTGTTCGACCGGTAGAGGCTATAACGGCTGTAAAATAAAAAATATATATATATTATTAATTAACATGGTTCGACCGGTAGAGGCTATAACGGCTGGAAAAATAAAAAATAAATATATGTTTAATTAAAATGGTTCGACCGGTAGAGGCTGTAACGGCCGGTAGAGGTTATATATTTTTGCTGTTAGCTAGACTCGAACACGCGACCTCAAGCTCCAAACATTCGTCATATGACCACCCGAGCACCACGGGCCTAGCTGTCATAACTTACCTTGGATTTGGATATATCTTAAAACATTCCATCTCCCCCCAAATTAAATTTCTCAATATTTTATTATTATTATTCGATTATTATTATTATTCTATTATTATTACGAATTGAGTATAAAGCCGTTCCATATTCTATCGGCTTATGTACTTTTAATTATTTTATTATTATTATTATTATTATTTTTATAAACACTGTCTGGTGAATGAGTAGTCAAACATAATAATACAACACTATGAGAATAGAAAAAAGCTGACATTGATTTGTTGGGAGTAGTACATTAGGTTGACTTCTTGAGCATTAACCGCGACAAGATGTACAGGCTGGTCTTTTTACCTTTAAATATTGTCTGGGAAGTCTTCTTATCCTTCCATAGAATTTTTTCTCTGATATTATTTTCTCTTTTCTCCTCTACTCATAATTTGTTTCATCTAGTTGCCCACTTTCACTTCAGAAAATTGTTGAAGTTCTGATCGAGCAAAATTCATCACTATTATTCACAAGTAAGTTTTTAAAAATGTCATATAATACATCTGAATTTGTTAGTGAAGTTGAAAGTAATAAATCTGATATTGTTCCGTACGTTGGTCAATTATTTTGTACGTTGGAAGAGGTTGAATATTTTTATAGATCATATGCTCGCAAAAATGGATTCGAGATTAGAATTGCAACTAGTCATAAACATGCTAATACGAATGATATCAGATCTAGGCAGTATGTATGTAAGAAAGCCGGTACACCAATTGTTGGGAAGAGTTTACCTGATGATGAAGATAGTAGTAATAAAATAACTAGACAAAGAGACTCTATAGGACGAACAATGTGCAAAGCTAGAATATATGTTGTCCACAATAAGAAAGAAGACAATTGGCGTATATCTACTGTAGAATTAGAGCACAATCATCACTTAGTGACCCCCACTAAAGTAGATTTGATCGAGACTCACAGAAATATTACTCCTGTTGCAAGAAATTTAATTGACACTTTAAATAAGTCCGGTATTGGTCCTAGTAAGATGATGAATGTTTTGAGCACAATGGGAGGTGGGTTGCAAAATGTTCCTTTTTCTACTGCTAATGTTGAGAATGTGGTGCGAGATTTAAGGCGTGATTCTGCAGATGAAAATGATGCACAAGCTGCTGTCAATCATTTGAACAAACTTGCATCCGGATGTGCCAGCAGATTTTTTTTTCGAGTGAAATCTGGTGAAAACAACCGCATAGCTTGTATTTTGTGGGTTGACGCCCGATCAAGGTTTATGTATCAACAGTTCGGAGACGTTGTGACATTTGATAGTACATACCGGACAAATAAGTATGGCATGCCGTTTGTTCCATTTGCCGGGGTCAACCACCATTATCAGTCTATATTGTTTGGATTTGCACTGTTACGAGACGAAACAGAGGATACTTTCGTTTGGGTTTTACAGACATGGCTTGAAGCCATGGACTACAAGGCACCTACATCCATCATCACTGATCAAGACAGAGCCATGAGTAATGCTATTGCTACGGTACTTCCAACTAGTCATCATTTATTGTGTTCTTGGCATATTAGCAATAAATTTCCTGAAAAATTGCATCATGTTTATTATGCGCACCCATCGTTCAAAAATGATTTTAACAACTGTGTGTATAACTCATTGTCCATCGAGGAGTTTGAAGAGCGTTGGCATATTCTGATAAGTTCCTATGAATTGTATACTAATGAATGGCTTGGAAGTTTGTATGATGTACGACAGAAATGGATTCCAGCATATACAAAGAGATATTTTGCCGCAGGAATGACTACCACTGGAAGAAGCGAGAGCATGAATGCCTTTTTTGATGAGTATGTTAATGCATCAACAGGTATGCTATGTTTTGTACTGCAGAGTCAAAAGGCTGTAGAAAGACAGTTTATCAGGGAGAGGAAGGCCGACTACATAACAAAACATCGTAAAAGGATTATGGTACTCGGTTCATCTTTAGAAGTTCATGCTGCACAAGTGTACACAAAAGAGATGTTTAGACGTTTCCAACGTCAATTCGTCGATTCCATGAAATACAATGTTCGTAAACTTAGTGAGATGTGTGACACTGATACTAAGGTTTATGCAGTGTATAATGCAGATGCAACTGAAAGTGGTGGAAGATATAAAGAAGTTGTCAACAATCGACAACTTGGATCGGTGACATGTAACTGCCAAATGTTTTCTCACTCTGGTGAATTATGCAGGCACATCTTGAGATATTTCATAGCAAAGAGTATTTCACAAATACCGACCGACATGATCCTTCATCGGTGGACAAGAGACGCGAACAAAAGCAATGGTGAAGACTTACTCTTTAACTCCACACCTGCTGACTTCGAACAAAATCAAGGAATGCGCTACAATCATTTGATGGCTGATTACCAGGAGTTAGCGAGCAAAGCGGCTTGCTCAGTCCGAGGTTACAAAACTGTTCTTAAGCTGAATGCACGAGGAAAAGAGTTGGTTGACCAGTATGATCCGGATGAGAATATTACTGAACTGGCAGATGACGACATTGATTGCACAGTTGGAGATCCAAATCATGATATGGGATACGATAATGACGATGAAGATGCAGAGGTGGAAGAAGAAGAAGAGTTTTTGCCGCCTAATATTTCTCAAACAAAGGGCCGCAAAAAACAATCTAGATTCAAGAGTGCACTCGAGAAAATCATTCCATCTAAAACTCATCGAAAATGTGCAATTTGTGGCTTTGAAACCGACCACGATAAGCGAAACCACTATCGAGTGCTAGGGATTCCTGAGCCAAAAAAATAGGCGTCGGTTGTATTAATCATTCTATGTTTTTTTTTTCTTTTTTATGAAAATGAACATGTAATATGTACTATTTCTTTTGATATATTTATGCAGTACTAGTATTGGTATAATCGTTAGAACTTATAATATTGATAATCACATTATTATTATTATTATAATAATACTTCACTACTTTTATAAATTCGATAGTGTGACATTATTATTATACTTCACTAGTTTTATTATTGTATAAAATCATTTCTTAATAATAAAATCATTGCTTAATATATAAAATCATTTGTAATAATCATTGCTTAATAAATATAGATATTAACTTATTTCTAAATATCAAACCCCCATATGTATTATATAGACTTGTTAATAATAATAAATCGTACTATAATAATAATAATGCAACAATTTAGATTTTTGGGGGATGGTGAAATTTTAATGTAAAGAGATTTCCTTGGCTGATATTGACAGCTAGGCCCGTGGTGCTCGGGTGGTCATATGACGTGTGTGTGGAGTTTGAGGTTGTGTGTTCGAGTCTGTTTAGCAGCGAGTTGCTTGAATAACATAATTTTTTTAATTTTTTTAATACCAGCCGTATGAGCTTCCTACGGCCGGTACAGGAAAAAAAAAATTTTAAAAAAAGGTACCAACCGGGACAAGTTCTAACGGCTGGAAAAAAAAAAAAAAAAATCAAAACTTTATATAGGTTATATTCTTTATTTTTTATAAAATATTTTTATAAAAATAGCAAATAATTCTTTTTATAAAATAGGATATTATTTTTTATTTGAATTATAATTCTTTATTTGTTATTAAATGAAAGAGTTATAAAAAATTTCCAAACTTTTTTTGCCTTTCTTTCCACTACTTTTGGGTTTATAGTCTCATATGCCTTCTTAATAATTTGTCAAAATTCACTCGTGCATTGTGATAGTGTAAATTTTTTTTTTACTTCTTTTTGTGCAAGCCGTAAGAGGCTCTACCGGCTTTGATTTTTTTTTTTTTTTTTTTTTTTTTTACAGCCGTTAGAACTTGTCCCGGTTGTGCATTGTGATAGTGTAAATTTTTTTTTTTACTTCTTTTTGTGCAAGCCGTAAGAGGCTCTACCGGCTTTGATTTTTTTTTTTTTTACAGCCGTTAGAACTTGTCCCGGTTTTGATTTTTTTTTTTTTTTTTTTTTTTTTTTTTTACAGCCGTTAGAACTTGTCCCGGTTTTGATTTTTTTTTTTTTTTTTTTTACAGAAAAGGCACAGCCGGTACAAGCTGTGCCGGTCGGGCATTATTTAATATTAAAAATTCAATTTATTGGTATAAACTGACAACATGTTGACTGTGGTGGGGTCCTCATATTAAAATAAAAGCCGGTACAAGTTCTTACGGCTTGGTAAATTTATGTTTCATCTCAGCCTTCCAATAAGTTTATCAACGGTACAAAAAGGGGTTGTTGCACAGTTCTCATGGCAACCGGTTGCTATGGAAGGGCTCCCTATATATATATATATATATATATATATTTAAATACGTGCATCTTTAAAATTATTAACTAAATTTACCTAGTAATTTTTTCTACTGCTTAATTTATTCTTTTAATTCGTGCATATTTTAACTTTTGTTAACTAAGCAAATAGACTTGTGTCTCGTTATATTTCTTTTATATAATTCATATATTGACAATAACGTCAAATTTCATCGGTGCGTTTAACTATAGAATCCACGCGTTTGAACATGAACAATAACAAATCACACACGAAATTTGACGGGTTGTGTCGTCGGGGGATAGCTCCCGTGTGAGAATGAGGATAGCTCCCGTGTGAGAATAAGTACAGGTCGTTGACAAGGTTTAGCAATGAAGGTTTTAATGTTTACTACTCAAAGAACCTGTTAATTGTAACACTGACCTTGTATTTTTAGTACTCTCATCACCCTAGAATCCTTCTCTGAGTCGGTTTACAGTTACCATAATTCGGGTCCAACACAATCTCCTTAAAAGGTGGAAGTGGAATCCAATTCAAACACTACCTTTGTAGTTACCTTAATTAAATACAATTAGGACTCCAGACTCTGCGCGCAGAATTGCTCACTGCACAAGCCCAACCCAACTGAACTCACCATCGGGTCTGAGCCTCGGCCCAAAGGACTCGAGGGTCTGACCCCGAACACCATACACTAAGGTAAGGCTCCGGCCCAAAGTACTCAGATGCCGAACCCGAATACCTTCAGCTTCTCCATGGGCTTCGGCTGTAAAACCCCAACTTTTATGAATAAAGATGAATTTTTTATAATTATCATTTTTGAATATTATGGAATGAATTTAATATAATTTTATTGTTGTGGGTAATAGTTATAAATTTTGTAAAGTACGCAAGTTGTTATATAATATTCGATTGGTCGCGGAATATTCGTTTTAACAGGAAATATTCGTACGACGGCACAATCATTGGTGGACCCCCACAATGGAATTATTGTCAGATTGAGAAAATGACAAAAATATTTTATAAAAATAACGGCGGAAGTTTTATCGTTAACTGTTGAAACACCCGGTGTTAAAAGTACAGGAATACGCGTGGTTACATAGTAGCACACAGTATTGATTATTTATACTTACGTGAGAAGTCACTCAGTTTTGTTCAATTATTGCTTCAGTAATTGTTGCATAATATGTCACGTTAATTGATTCAATTATTGTCGATATTGTATATATTATTAAATCAATAATTGAGACGATGAAGTTATTAATATTATTATTTGTAATATTAACGATGTCTAGAAGTTCTACCAAGTAGAGGTTTGGTAACCTAATTGTGCACCAATAGGGAGACATCCTTATTGGAAAACCACCTCTTTCCTGGGAACGACCTGATCGATTAATAGTGTGAATTATAATAATGATGATGAAGTTTTGTTTTATTAGTATTATTAATGTAATAAAATAGAAAAACTTTTTATATAAAATAGAATACTTTTATAAAATTATTCGTTTTATTAGACTATAAATAGAATATATTATATTTTATTATGCATAGTATTTGTATAGTGCCTGCATAGTATTTGCATAATAAAATCTTTTTATAAAAACAGAATACTTTTATAAAGTTATTCATTTTATTAGATTATAAATAGAATATATTATATTTTATTTAAAAGATTTTATTTTATTAGAATATTTTATAGTAAACCAATTTGGACCGTCCGTTTAAAATTAATCAATCAGGACAGTTCAGGAATTAATTACTATTCAGTTCATTCTTCTATAAATAGAAGCTCATTCCTTCATTATTTCTTACGAATTCACTGAAACTCCAGAGAGAAAAACTATAGAGAGAAAGAAGAAAAGTATTCTGCTACTTCACTACTCCTATATCCAGTTTGTTCTAAGGTAAGGGGTATTATTTCTTTTGTATTAATGAAGAGAACTTCTGTTATTTCATTTTTTTTATTCTGTTGGAATAGCCTGTATACGCGGTCTACCCTATACTTGGTGAAATTCTTCTGTTACTCCATTCTTTATCATTATGTTGGAATAACCTGTCTATGCGAAGTACCGCATACATGGTGAAATTCTTCTGTTATTCCATTCTTTATTATTCTATTGGAACATCTTGTCTGTGCGTTTACGCATGACTTGGTTCCGTTATTTATTATTCTGTTGGAATATCTTGTCTGTGCGTTTACGCATGATCTGGTTCCGTTATTTATTATTATGTTGGAATAACATGTCTGTGCGGTCTATCGCATGCTTGGTGATTTCTTTTGTTATTCCATTCTTTATTATACTCGATTGGTTAAAGTTTTGACTTCTATACTCCATGAAATTAGTGGAATATCCTTGATATTTGCGCTTCATCCAGTATCTTTTCATGAAAATATTCTTCTGAGCATTCTTGAACTTTACTCTACAAAGAAATATCATGTTGACAATTTAGACATTATTAGTTCTTGGATAAATTAATTCTTGAACTTGTTTTATTGAATTCTTATATCATTGTCATCATCCTCATGTTTATATTATGTTGAAAGTTATATGTGGCATTTAGTGCATAGATGAACTTGGTATGATTATGACCAGAGATTATTTGGTATAATCATGACCGTAATGTTACAAATGATGTGATAAAAGTCTTCATTGGCCTATAGTGCATTGATGGACAGTTGTTGACATGATCATGACCATTGATGAATACACGAATATCCTTGGCCCGTAGTGCATGGATAATTTGTGGTTGTGATACTAATGAATATCCTTGGCCGTAGAGCAGAGATGATGTGAATTATTTATTAAGATGAGTCTCAGCGATAAAAGTGATAAAAAAACCTTTTAAATCATAAAAGATAGTAGATTTTATTCTCTACTTGACTCTTTTAATGAATTACTTATTCCGTTGCAGTTAAACTTGATGTTTGTTATATTGTATCAGTTTAACACTGTTGAAGGCTAACGATAATTTATTATGTATTATCTTAGTCATACTATTTTTTTACTGGGCTAGTTGAGCTCACCCTTTTACTTTCATTGTTCTCTTCAAGAAATGAGAACGTAGCAGGGACTAATCGGGGAACGGAGTGACGGTCCAGATAATAGCATTAGTAGTCTTCACTATTCTATTAAATAGTGTGATAATAAATATAATGAGGACTCAATTGAGTGTGGATATTGTCTAGATGATAATATTTGTATTAAAACTCATAGCATATATTTTGTCGTATTTTACACTACTGTTATATAATTAAGTTGTATTTGAATTTTGTATCATATATTTTACGACTCAAGATGGGTGATGTATACCTATTTTGGAGGCATCACATCGGTCCAATGGGCTCATAAACCCCTTCTAGTGTCAGGCCTTCGGCCCACATGAAAGTCGATAAAATGCTCCCGAACATTTCTCTTATTCGTTCATTAGACATTTGATTGAAATATAATAAGGTCATAATCATACTTGCAATAAATTACATACAACTAACTCATCACACCAAAGATATAAAATTAAGCACTATTTTCACATGTGTTTTTAGTATTTTTATATGGATCTTTCTCATATATATGTAGGTGAGACCCACAGTATACTTATGTGAAAGAGAACTATGTAAAAATATCAAAAATACATGTAAAAATATCACTTTTATGAATAAATATGTCTTGTGATTCAAAATCATAAGAACAACTGTCCATATTCGATTGATTTTAATTTTCTTCATTAATTCTTTTTTTTCCCCAAAAAAGTTCCTCAAATAGAAAATAAAACAAACATACGTATGTACACTAATAGTTTCCTACAAAAAAAATAGTGTCTTAATACCTCTTAACAGTTGTAGAGCTGGTATGTATATGAGCTGGTTTATATGTATATAAATATAGTGGTGGATAACAGTAAATAAAGTTTGTTGGTAGACTTTGTTCTCATAAACTATTATTGTTATTATAATGATGACGATGATAAACTCAATCATATTCTCATTAAAAATTATAAATCATTTTTGACAACTTTACAATTCTTTTATACACCAAAATCATTAGTACGACTTTTAGTACCTTACTCAACCTTAATCACATGAGAGATTGTGTTCATACTATATTTACTTCTTAAACGGACTTAAAGGATGGAACAATTAATTACTCCTAAAACATTAGGTATAGTGACTTTAGTATTTCCTTTTGGAAAAAAAATAAAAAATAAAAAAGAAGGAAAAGGATTTATTCTTGTTCTGTTGTTCATTGTTGTGTTCCTCGAGGTTGACCCACCGTTCAAACTTGGGCGACGAAAACCGTAACTGGTACGCACACGGACCACACGGTTTTACAGTTTTGTGTCTTACCCAACCAAAAACCCCTTTAAAATTCCACCCATCTTTTCTATTCAGCTTACCCTCCAATGTTCCCTCGTCTCTAATCAAGTCTTAACTATATTCGCTTGTTGTATCTATCTATAAACTTTGTGAAGTTTTTCTTTAAATTCCCAAATTTAACTACTGTTCTTTAGAAGCTGTTTCGTTTTCAAATAACTGAATTGAAATCTGTAAAATCTTAACATCAATTCAAAGATTTCGCCCCCTTCAATTATTTTTAACCAAAAAGATCAAATTTTTAAGGAAGTTATTTGGAGAATTCTTAACATTTCTGAAGTCGGAAATTTGTCAGCAATGGCATCCACAGCGCCATCTTATTGGTGCCACAATTGCAACTCAGTGGTCAGGGTTCGGGGCGGAGACTCCATTCTTTGTCTCGACTGCGGTGCCGGCTTTGTTGAGGAAATGAATCCCCACCGTCGATCTCACCGTCACCGCCGTCATCATCATCATCAATTTCCCGCCTCACCTGAAAATCCGGAACCTGAGCCAATTCTCAGACCCCGCCGGAATCGGAGAAATGGTACCACTGGTGGGTCACATTTCAATCCGTTTGTCGTCCTCCGGCGGTCTGAAGAAAGGGGAACTTACGAGCTGTTTTACGATTACGGTTCTGGTTCTGGTTCAGGGCTCCGGCCATTGCCCCCTAGCATGTCGGAATCCTTGATGGGTTCGGGTTTCAATCGAATTCTTGAACATTTTATTCAGTTGGATATTAATGGGTCTAGTCACCCTCCAGCATCTAAGGCTGCAATTGATTCCCTGCCCACAATCAAGATTAATTTTAGCCATGTGGTTACTGATTCACATTGCGCTGTGTGTAAAGAACCCTTTGAGCTCAACACTAAGGCTCGTGAAATGCCATGTAACCACATTTATCATTCAGATTGTATTCTGCCCTGGCTTTCCATCAGAAATTCTTGCCCGGTTTGCCGCCATGAATTGCCACCGGATGTGGTGGATGTGGAGGGATTGTTGGGTCAAAGTGATGAAGATTCCATGGGGCTAACCATTTGGAGACAACCGGGTGGCGGGTATGCCGTTGGAAGGTTTACCGGAGGAGGGAGTGAGCTGCCTGTTGTGTATACTGGAATGGATGGTGCGTTTAATGTTAATGGTGGTCTAAGGAGGGTAGTCTGGTCAAGAAGTGAAAATAGAACAAGGGGGAGGAGTGGAGTCAGTCATGCCTTGCACAATTTTATGTCATTTTTAGAAAGGTTTAGAATTTCTTCATCGCGGTTTAATATGGAATTCGGATTTAGACGAAGTCATTCTCATTCCCATTCTGTGCGGTTGTCGCACAGGAACAGTCACAGTCGGGCTGTGGAGGTGTAAGATTTCGATTGCTAAATATTTATGTAATTGTTTTGGTGATGGTAGGGAGACTTTTAGTGATACTGTTATACAAAAAGCATTTCTGTAAAAGTTGCATCTTTTTAGTGTATATAACATCAATTGGGAAAGAATAAATGAGATCTTCCTTAAAGATTTAAGTTTTGTTCACTAGATGAGTATCCCAGTTTCATTTTTGAGAGAAAAAGAATATGGGTATGGGTATGAATGTGGTGTGCTTCACTTTTATGAACCCCTTGCTTGTATTGATTTCTGACCTGATGCATTTCATTCTTCTATTCATTATTGGTATGAATGTGGTGTTTATAAGTAGAATATATGTATGAATGTGATGTGTTTTATTCTTGTGTTTGTTCAATACCCTGCTTCAGCTCACTCGGGCTTCCTGAATATATTTTGATTATCTGATCCTATGAACAGTAACTGTGGTTGGGCGATTTACTGCCATTGTGAAGGTTGGATATGTTAAGATTTGATATATTTCTAGTTCCTTTTACTTTAGTTGGATATGCTTCATTCTTATTCCATTGACTTTTTCCGGAAATTTTGGTTTTTTAAAATTTCTTGGGGGATCATTACAATGCTAAAATTAGATTTGAGGTCATGTTTTGGATGGTCAAGTACTCTGGTACAGAACATTTTCTGTGCTATAGATGCTGATGTAGTCGACTTATATTATTCATATGGGGGAGAAAAATAGGATTTTCCTGAATATATGGATGCAAACTCCTCTGCACCATTGTGATTTTTCAAAGCATTCATTAATATCTTGATGTGCAATAGTAAAACACACAAGTGTCCCCCTTCAACTTTCTTGTCTTGATTTCCTAGGAACTTCTAGTTATTTGATTTCATTAATATTTCTATTGATTTCTGCACCGGTGATCTTCTTGTCGTCTCTAAACTTCATTATATAAAGAATTCACATAGTTTTCAGGTTGCTAAGAAACAATAATACCTTGTGGCATAACTGCAAGAGAAGGGTGCTACAATCATTGTAACGACCCCAAAATCGAGACTATTTCCCTTCCCAATCTTGTGCGTTAACAATATCTTGTTATAGCTTTAAAACATTATTTAATGTTAAAATAGCTAAAAATGCAGAATTTTTTTTTTCTTTATTCCCATTCATTCATTCCCTGAATCGCAACCTTTACAATTCTTCTTTATACTAGAATCATATTTATTCTCATTTCAGAATAAATATTATTTATCCATTCAACATTTTAAACTATACATAACTGCCAATTACATTTGACAAAACTATCAATCATAAACTTATACCATTTCTAATGTATTCATTTTGCACATCGTTCAATCTTCATCATCCGTATAGCAAATAATATTGCTTAACATCATTAACCTGCAAAAAGTTTGTGTTTGCAAGATTGAGCTCGACAGCCCAGCAAATTTAACAGTCTATCATGTTTCACATAGCACACGAGTCTATATGCACCATATTTCTTTTACTATGCACATCCTACACGCATCAATAATTCCTTGCAATGCATACATTCATGCATTATACATTTCTAATTTATCGAGTTACATCATACAACATGTGTTATCACATATCACATATAAATCGAGTTCCATAACCCAATTAACTTAGTCATATTTTGACTTTAACAATTCATAAAGCAGGATATGTAACTCACCACATAATCACATTTAATCCACAAACATAATAGAACTGAAAAATTTGCCTTAATTGAGGATTACCGCAATAGTTTACTTTAACTTCTTCTCACGAATCCTACACAATCGTGTTCCCATACACGCATATTAGATAACCAATTATGTCACATGACCTGTGCACATTAAATAATCATATAAGTCATGATCATTAGTTACCTTAGCCTATAATCTTTTAAGAATATTCCTCTCTTTTATAGTAAATTCGGAACCATATGGTTTATGAATAGTTTTTAATGCACAAACATGGCTTACTACATCATTTCTTTAATTTCGGTAATTTTCATACCCTTTCGTTAGTTCATGTGTTAAATCACGTTATCGCCACATACGCGAATGCTGCACTTTATATGTAGCTTAGCTTTGCATTATTCCCGCGAATAACTTACATTTTCGCTTCGCTTGTACTTTAAATTCATACATATAACATTATGTAATTTTGTGTTCAAAATTTCCGTTTCGAACTTCAGACACTTTCGTTTTAACACTTTGAAGCTTCAATCATTTATATTCCATGTTAGGAATATCTTATGCCTTTACTCATTAATTCGGGACTTAAACATCTGATAAATAGCTTTTATAGTAAAATTCAATTTACTATATTATTTCTTTAATATAAATAATAATTTATTTTTATTTTTATTATTATTTTGCCCACTCGTAAGTCAACTCGGACCATAGTCTCATTTATAAACATTCTATGCCGCTAACACACTTACTGCATTTTCTCATGCCTTGATTGCTTGTCAGAAAATTCCCAAATTTTAATATGTTTTTCGTATCATAAAATACTATTTGGAAAAATATTAAACACCCATTCCGGGTTCGATAGGCAGCCCAAACATTTCGCCAAAAGTGGACGTTCATAAATATTTTAAATTTCGTTCCAGCTTTACCCTCTCTCGCTAAAACAGTCATAACTTTTTCATTTCAAAACATTTTTGAGCGAATCTTGAGCCCACGCGAAGCTAACTTTCGGGACTACAACTTTTATTTTTTGACATTTTCCAAATTCGAAACACAGAATTCCAGAAAATTCGTGCAAGGGACAGGTTCGAATCTGACTTCCAAATTTTGAACAGATTCGACGCACCCATTTTGGCATGTCATAACTCAACCGTCCGAACTCAGAACGAGTCCGTTCCAGAGGCTATGGATAGCTGGGATTGAACACTACAAGACCCCAGAAAATAAGAGTTTTCCAGCAAGTCTAACTAGCCGAAACAGTTAACCCAAAGCAGCCTGACACACTAATCTTCACCCAAACTTCATTTGTTTCATCTATCACAAGACAGTTTTTTAAACTTAGTTTAACTTGTCCAATCTATTTAATTATTTAAAATAGTGTATACCTACGTAGCCTTAGCCCCGGCTTCGCTTAATTCTTCATTTTTAACAAAACAGTCCTTACGGGACTTTTAACGAATACGTGGTGCGCGTTCCCTTAAAGCTCAGATTTCTTAAGGTTTGGTTTGTGTTCTAACCTCATTTTGCACCTTATTACTTCTCACAATCCAACTTAAACTCCTTGGCTCTAATTCAGATCACCCCTAACTGGTTACACCATTAAATTCATATAAACAATTAGTTTCAAAATTCGTTAGAGATTTCCCCTAGAAACATGGTTCCAAATTATTATTTTTTTCGGAGAACTCTCTCTCCCCTTTGTTGTCCCTATTTTATCCACCATATTAATTTTCATTAAGCTTTCCGAGAATCCTATCTAAATACCTACTTGTGTTACATAACACATGATTCAGTAAATAATAAACCCACCAAGCTCTATCTCTCATCCCCAAAATTGCAGATCATGTCCAACCCCTCCATCATAAAAGTTTTAATCATTTTCAGTTCATAAACTCATGCATATATGTAATTTAATCATTTTAATACTGAAAAACATGAGATTAAGCAGTAGGTCTCTTACTTTTTTTTCTTTGATTTCTTCTTTTCCCGTCGTGGTTGCTTTTTCTCTCTTCTCTTTTTTTTTTCTTGTGCTCAGCTGAGGCCCTCTTTCTTTTTCTCTTTCTCATGCTTCTACTGGTTTCTTCTTTGTAGTAACCCACTAATTCAAATGGGATGGGTCAGGGATTTGTTTTTGAAAAGGATGGATATGCGGGGGAAAGGAAAATAATGTTATTAAGCTTCTCTTTCTAGTAATCAGATTTGCTAGCTTTAGCTTGGTGTATTGGTAGTATTGGAGAGTGAATTATTAGAGAGGGAGATGGAGAGAACGGAAATAGATATTAATGAGTACTGAAGTGGTTTATGTTTTTTATCCTGGCCATCCTTTTGATTACCAGACATAGAAAATTGAGGGTGCTTGGCTTAGTGTCCCTCTAAGTTACAGCTCCTGCTTCAACAAATGACACAGCTTATTATTATTATTTTATTTTTAAATCCCAACCTCAGTTATCCATCTTGAGCAATACTCAATTAAATCCCAGCACATGACTTTAATGTATATACATATTATATATTACACTCATTATTTTTTTTTTAAAAACCATCCGTACTTATCGCGAAATATAATATTAAAACGTAACATTTCATAAATCTTTTCCATAAAAATGGAGAGTATACATTAAATAGAAATAATTTATTTAATGTAAATTATTTAATTAAAATAATTTAATCTCGCAAATTAATATACTTTGCCCACTTATTTGCCATATTTAATGCATACAATAATTTTGTATCATTAAATTTAACTACATCTTTCCTTTTAAAAATTTGCTCCTCCACATATAATAAATATATAATACTAATACATTTATTATACACAAAATCACATATTGCATAACACTAACTCCCTTATGCAATATAATCACATAACATATCATTATTTAGTAAGAATTTTATTTGTTTAATTCTTATTTTAATATCTCTCAAAAATTTTGGTTATCACAATCATATGGAGTACTAGTTCTCAGCCTCAACATATAATAGGGGTTCTGGAGGTTTCAGCGTTTACCTTCATTTATCAAAGCTTAGGATGAATATATAGAAGAAAGACCAAGCACCGGTTTGTATGCCTGCAGTTTAGTTTGAACAAGTTCAGTCTGCTAGTGTTCATGTGTGAATATGTGACAAATAAGTTCAGAGTTTGCAGCTTGATTTTGTAAGCACGCAACTGATACTACAACATCCATAAAACAAATGTGGTATAGGTGGGTATAGTTGGCTTATGGCTAGGTCAGCTGAGTAGATGGGACCATCCTTATCTTGTAATCTCCATATTCCTGATTCTGATGTGGCCTTATCCAATGTATCTATGGACAAAACATACACACATGTTGCATATAAAAAGGAGCTACTACCAAATTGCAGCTGGTATGGTTTCTACACCAATTTCAATTTATACCAACAAAATGGCATCTATAGCTCCTCTGCAAGCTTTCTATTCTACAACTTCCGTAAAGCAATCTGCAGTTGGTCCATCTCTCAGCACCGCATATGGTCAATCAACATTTTTGGGTACAAAAGTTTCATCTTGGAAAAAAGTTGAGAATAACAAGAAAAAGAAAAATAGATCTTTGACAGTGGTTGCAGCAGTTGGAGATGTATCCTCTGATGGCACTGTTTATCTGATTGCCGGTGCTGCCGCCGTGGCATTGCTGGGAACTGCTTTTCCCATCCTCTTTTCCCGCAAGGACCTGTAATTTACACTTTTATCTGCTTAAATTTCTCATAATTTGTATGTAATCTTGAGTTCATGGATAATTTTGTGCTTGTTGCAGGTGTCCTGAATGTGATGGTGCAGGTTTTGTGCGAAAAGCGGATGTTACCTTGAGGGCGAATGCAGCTCGAAAGGATCAAGCTCAGATTGTATGCGCCCGTTGCAATGGTCTTGGCAAGCTTAACCAAGTAGACAAATAAGCAAATCTTGTAATACTTACATTGATGTATTTTGTGAAAAACTTGTTACTGATGTATGCAACCTAATGCCACTGTGAATCATTGTCCAAGAAAGAATGGTGTGTTCTAGTTCTGATGGGTTTTTTTTTGTTGTTTTTTTTTTATGTTTTTTGACTGTTCTTTTATGAGAAATTTATGTTGTTTCACAAAATGTTTTACCAAGAACAACTGAACTTTCTAGTATGAAATGAGTGCCCTTACATGATAATGTCTTTGGTGGAATTTCTATTTGAAAAACAAAAAATCCATAATTTGGGTAAATTTTCGAGAATTAATAATACTTGTACAAATTTGGGAAAGATGTTACTGTACAGATGTAAAAGTTTTAGTCTTTTTATTTAATCATTGTAAATTTTTTGAAAATGAGTTTCAGTCTTTTCTTTACCCTTGAAGAGTTCATTTTCCTTATGGATATATGAGAGTAGTTAGCATGAAATTAATTTTAGTTAATTGATCAATACAGTATCGATACGCAGACCGGAAGGTGATCTCTCTCTGCGTGTCAGTTTAATTTTGACTCAAATTCTAATAAATACAAGCCAACCCAGCCTACAGTTATATTGATACAGATAAGAGGCATAACATAAGGATCCAATCGAAAAAATCTTTTACAAAGAAGCAAAACCTATAAAAATTTGTTAGTTCGGGTTGAGTTTGGATGTTCCACTTATGTTGATTTGGTTTAGAGATTTGATATTTTCACGTAAAAAAAATTAATATTTATACATAATTTCTCACACATAAATAGTGAGTAAATTCCATTTTTATGTAAAATGATAAATATTCACATGAATATTTTATTTAATTTTAATTAATAAAATGATAAATATTACTACTATAAATTATCTAAAAAGTATTACTTATTTTATGATTTATTATTTCAAAAATTTTAATAAATTATCTTAATTTTAAATTTAAAATATCTTCAATGAACTTTTAAAAGTGGACAATAGTTTTATAAATCGGAACAGAAGTATTATATAGGTCTAATTATCACTAAAAGGCTTTATAAATTATAACACGTAAATCTCATATTTTCTTACATATTAAGCTCCTATAATTTATTAATTTATTTATTTTGGAAATTGAATTTAACAATCAAAAAAGAAAGAAATATAACGACAATGAAGATGGACGAAGAATTTGGGCCGGATCGGACGATAGGGGTGGAAACAGACATGAAGATTATGAGGCCGAAAGGGATTGCGACACCACTGACAACGACGATACTTCTTCTAGTTCCTCCGCCGTCGCCGCCGCTGCCGCCCATCCCTCCAATAACGTCATCATCGATGACGTCGGCGCTGCCGATTCTTCCGCTTGGCCACAATCCTACAGGTACCTTTATATATATCATCCAGTTTCCTATATATTATCGTTCCAGTTTTGCATGCATGTAGACGTAGCTTACATATTCAAATCTTAATTTGGAGATGCCCCTTTTTTTTCTTTTTTCTTTTTTAATTTGGAGATACTCAGATGTTCGACCAATTGGTTAGTTTATTTATAGGTTGACATACCTAGCTACATGTAATGTATAGCATAATTTGGATTAAAAAATCGGTGGATATATATATATATATATATATATATATATATATATATACACACGGTCCGGATCAAGTGCATACCCCTTATTTTACTCACCCGTGCTCACCTCCCTTTAGGCGACGATTTCGGTCATACAACCGTCGTCTATACTTTTAGCGACGCTATATGTTGTCCGTCGTTAAAAGTATAGACGACGGTTGTATGACCGAAAAGGGGTGAGCACGGGTGAGTAAGATAAGGGGTATGCATTTGATCCTTGCTCTCTCTCTATATATATATAATTGAAGGGATCATCAAACATTGCAAGAATCGCCAATGAAGTCTTGGCCTGATGAGCTCACCCCCATTTAGCGATGGAAACGGCGACGGTTCGGTCATACAACCGTCATCTATACTTTTAGTGACGGACAACATATAGCGTCGCTAAAAGTATAGACGACAGTTGTATGACCGAACCGTCGCCGTTTCCATGAGTTGGATAAGGGGTGAACTTAAGATCCGGACTTATATATATATTTGTTAATTGTTGGAATGAATTTAGCTCTTAGTCTAACTTCTAAATCTAGATTTTACACGTATATTCTGTATAATTATTTTTGGATATGTGCAGGAAGTCGATGGATATGTACACAAACATGACCCCTCCCTCCCTTTGCTTCTTAACAGGCAGCTCTAGTCTGACTTCACCATACAAGAGATCTCAGCCTTTCATACCTGAATCTTCTTTGACTCAGCCTCTTTTTTCTGCAACAAGCTTGGACAAAGAAGAGGTGCCTACCTCAACGCTCCCGGTGAAGTTTTCGGCTACTTCAAGCTTAAAATTATCCCTCAGTGAATTGCTAGAGCTACAGAAGTGCTCATATTCTCAATCAGTCCTTCATGGTAACGTTACGGTTTATCTTATGTTTTCCTAAAATGTTTGTTTAATTTAATTTGGTGTCAATTAAATATAATTTTTTCAATTCTTTTAGGGACATCTGTGTCATCTATTTAATTATATTGAACTAAGCTAGTTGAAAAACAGCCCTGTGCCATCTTCTCCATTTAGTGATCAATTAAATAATTTTCTAGTTGCAGTTTGCAAAAGAACAAATTATGTGTTGATCCTTTAATTTTTCTCAATGCAGCAATAAATGTGTTATGCGGTATAGGAATACTTTCAACTCCTTATGCAGTCAAAGAAGGAGGGTGGTGGAGCCGTTCGCTTCTGGTAATTCTTGGTATCATTACTTGCTATACTGGAATCTTGTTGCAACGCTGTTTAGAAAGCTCTCCTACACTACAAAGTTACCCAGATATCGGACAGGCTGCTTTTGGGGTTGCTGGTCGTATATGTATAGCTGTAAGTTAGTTGAAAACAAATATCTAATTAATGGTTGTCTAAACAAACAATTAATAGATTAATCCTCCAGTTTTATTAGAAAAGATTATCCTATTATTTATACAGCAAGGTTAACTCTTGGTTTTGGTTGAATGCAGACCGTCTTGTACATTGAATTATATGCAAGTACATCCTCTAGTTATTCCCCTGTTGGTTAGGCTTTGATTGGCTTGTGCTCATTTTTTGTGTGAACTAAATACTAAATTCCTCTTCTCTGTAGTCTTCTTGCGTGGAATACTTAATTATGATGTGCGATAATCTGTCCGCGTTGTTCCCAAATGCTCATGTGGATTTCGCTGGAATTCATCTTGATTCGTATTATTTGTGGGCTATTATATCGACTCTTGTTATTCTTCCAACAGTTTGGCTTCGAGACCTTAGCTTGCTATCGTATATTTCAGGTTTTTCCTATCTCCTTCCTACTATTTTTAGATACTCTTTTGTGTGGAGCAATTTTTTCCATGAGACTCTTATTGTGGATACTATTTGAAATATCAAGCTAAACGATTAAACTGCCGTGGCTGATTTTGAGGTATTTTTGCTCAGTCGGAGGAGTAGTGACATTGGCGCTGGTGGTTATTTGCCTGTTATGGGCCGGAGCAGTAGATGGAGTTGGCTTTCATCATGGCGGAACAGCTCTGAACCTTAAGAACCTGCCGGTCACAGTTGGTCTATTTGGCATTTGCTATGGCAGCCATTCTGTTTTTCCCAATGTATATTCTTCGATGAAGGAACCATCGCGATTTCCATCCGTTCTTATAATCAGGTGATCATGAATTCTGGACAACTAAATTATTCCATGAAGTTGTTTTAAGTAATTATCTTAGCAATTAATTGTTGTGAAATATTTAAAGCTTATATATTATAAATAGGGTGACCGTGTGTTTTGTTAATGAATACATTTTCAGAATTCTCTAATAATTGTACACCATAGTCGATTAACCAAGTCCCAGGTCAAATATAGTTACCAATTTTCGTATGTTATCTATATGGTATAAAACATCTCATATATATCCTCCTTTTGTTATTTCTTTTCTACAGATTGGAGTTTGCATCTCCATAATATCAGTTGGAGTGATTTGTGCAATTGTTGGCACATATTCAGCACTTGCAGACGTCGCAGACAAAAGGACCTGATACAAATCGAGGGCACATTATTGTTCCTATATAAACATTCAAAGTATGAGTGAAACTCCACCATTGAAGACAAAAAGAAAACCAAAGCCACAAGAGACTCGAAAGGAACGGTTGGATAGCTTGCAAATCTTTTAGTGGTAATATCTGTATAATTTTTCTCTACAAAGTCTGTAAAGGAAGATTTTGAACTAGACCAACCTCATTCATATAATTTACTTACAAAATATTTTATGTTTTTTCTTTTACACCACAAAAAAAAAGGTTTAACTGCGATCGCCTGTACTAGATCGTAGATGTATATCAGCGATCACGGATATTGATTGCACATAGTTTGATAACTGTGTGGATACCAACTACCATTATTATCGACCGATATATCAACTTTTGACGCCCACATAAGAGCAATGATCTTAACGGGTCATTCCTAAAACCATTGTAGTTGTAATGTTCAGACTATATGAGACCAAAAAAGTATATTATTCAAACAGTTCAAACTGTAAATTTATTATCATATAAAAGTTTATTATCACATAAAATCACTTATATATGTGAATGGTTTTAACCTAGCCATGTGTACAACATATATGGTTAGATCCCATGTCAGAATAAAGACAATGATTGTAGTAGTAGCACTAGGTAGTGCCATGTTTCAACTGGAGTGTAAAGGGCAATGACACAAAGCCCAATGCGTGCATTACTATACTTTAATAGAAATTTTGATCATTTTATTTGGGAGGGCCAGAGGGGTGAGGCCGTGAGGGGGTGAGGGGGTGAGGAGGGGGGGAGGTAGTGCGTGAGCGGGGAGAGGGAATGGGTTTTGATAGAAAGGGACATTCTGTGTAAAGTTGAAAGGGTCCCAATAACGATTCTGTGCCCATGCAGCCTTCAACATGACATGTGCAACCACCACCTTCAGGTAAATATCTCTATCGTACGTCAGCCATGGGCGACCACCATGTGGCCAAATGGTTTGTTTTTTCACTGATTCTTTACATTGAAAAACATTGACAGGTGATCGGTTCGAAATAACCTACTCCAATTGTCACATATGAATTTTATTGTATTTGAGAATACAACAGATTAAATTTTGAGTCGAATTTTAAATTTAAATTGAATTAAATTTATTCAAATAAGATCTTAAATCTTATTAATATCTCTTTCAAAAGGCTATAAAATATTATTATTAATAAATTAATTACTTATATATAGATAAAAAAAATTTATATATTTTTTGATGTATAACCGGAATGTTACATAATATTAGTGATTAGATAATGAATAATGAACATAAATACAAAATTGCGTGTATAATTATATTATTTTAATAATTATTAAGTCTACTCATTTGAATTGAATGAAGGTAAAGTGGCATTTAGATCGTAATACTGGTGAATGGGTCTATTCAGAAACAATCAAATTAAATAACTAATCATACATTATCTCAAGTAAGGTTGTAAACGAGCCAACATAGTTCGGACTCGATTAAAAAAAATACGAGCGAGACTCAGATTCGTTAATAATATGATCCAAATCTGAGCATTAAAAATAATTCGAATAAAATATGAGTAGAATCTGAGCAAGGTTATACTCGACTCGTTTAACATTCAAACTACTTGAAATTTTGATTATGATTCGATACATAATCAGTTATACATATTCGATTAGATATTCGATATATTCTCTTATAATATATACAAATTTAAATTAAATTAGGATAATTAGTAATTATTTTGTTTTGTTTTTAATTTTAATTGTAATTTTATATTTGCAAAGTGTAATAATAAATATATTTTCTCATTTTTAATTAAAATAACAAATTTAATTTATAATTATATTTATTATAAAACTAATTATTATGTGGAGACTCGAATTCGAGCTTGAATTTGAAGCTCGCGAGTAGTTTAAAAAATATTCGAGTCGATTCGAATCGAATTCGAATAATAAATATTCGAGTCGAGTCGAATTTGAGTAGAATTTTTCAAATATAATTCGAATTCGAGTCGAATTTGAGTACGGATTTATTATTTCGAGTAGCTCTCTATTCGTTCTGATTTGAGTCATTTACACCCTTAATTCCAAGGACAAAATTGTCGTTTTATTAGAACACATTTTATTTATTTTTTTTAAATTTTTGGTCAATTTAGGAAAAGAAACACTTTTCAAGGTGATATTATTAATTTCAGAAAATTTGTAAAAGGGTCAACCCTCTTATTATTGCACCTTCTAGAGTAAATTGACGTTGTTGTTAGAACTTAACTAGAATTTGAAGTAGAGTCAATCAAAACAGTTGGCTTAATTAAATATAATTAGGTATAAGTAGCTATAGCTTTCATTATTATACTACTACTTATTAGTCAATCAGCTTAACCTTCCTCATTTTTTAGGTTTCTTCACATTATCACTTGAGCTTGTAAACACTACTCCCTCCATACATTTTTAAATGTACTTTTAGAGAATTATTTTTATTTTTTAACATTTATCGGTTGAGAATTTTATTTAAACATTAATTATTTAATTTTTAATATTATCTCAAGTATTAAATATAATTGTAATTCTCTAATTATTTTTTGTCGAATAAATAACACATTTTTTTTAATACAGGAATAATATAAGCAATTGACACTATATTTAATTTTATACAATTATTTTTTTAATTCTTGTGCATAATTCTAAAACGTCATATATTATGAGACAGAGGTTTAATTACTCCCCTCGTCCCTTAATATATGTCATTTTAGAATTATGTACAAAAATTAAAAAAATAATTATATAATATTTACTGTCTATAATACTTTTTACTATATACTTATCTCATACTCTATTTTTTTTATAAGAGATAATTTTGAAAAAATTATGGGTACAAAAAGTTTAAAAAAAAAGTCACATAATACGGTAGATGAACAAGAACTGAACGACGTCGTTAGAATGTCCTACAAAGTACAGTGACTCGCTCATCAGTCATCTCCTTGCTCGCTACTGGAAAACTAAAGATTCCTCCTGCACACGGCTCTGTCCCCGAAACCCACAACACATCTCACCCCATTTTCCTTCAAATACAATACATACCTTATCACATGTTCAATCTTTCTCTCTCCTCCAAATCCCACATATCTTTTCTTCTTATTTTGTATATATTATTCCCTCTGCAATTTCTGCACCGAACTGCTGATCTATACTTCCATTCAAGTTTTCCACCGCCCAAACAATGAAAGGTCTTCTCTCTCTTCTTTATCTGTATGCCATCCAAACCCAGCTCTGCTTCTGTTTTGCTACTCTTCCAGATTCACAAATGCTGGTTTTGCCCCTCAAAATCCAACAAATCCCATCTGGGTCCTTTCCAGGATCTTCAAACAAGCTCCCCTTTCACCACAATGTCACCCTCACCGTTTCTCTCTCAGTCGGAACACCACCACAGAACGTTACCATGGTCCTCGATACAGGAAGCGAGCTCTCTTGGCTGCACTGCAACAAAACCAGGGTCTCCCAACCCAATTTCGATCCGACCCACTCATCATCCTACTCACCCATTACTTGCTCATCGCCCACCTGTATGACCCGAACCCAAGACTTCCCCATACCCGCATCCTGTGATTCTAACCAGCACTGCCATGCCACACTTTCCTATGCTGATGCATCTTCATCCGAAGGAAATCTAGCGACTGATCTATTCAACATTGGAGGATCCGGGATTCAAGGGACGATATTCGGGTGCATGGACTCGGGTTTCAGCAGCAACTCCGATGAAGATATGAAGACTACCGGGTTAATGGGTATGAATCGCGGGTCTCTTTCTTTTGTATCTCAAATGAATTTCCCAAAATTCTCGTATTGCATTTCGGGTTCTGATTTTTCGGGTATACTTTTGCTTGGGAATAGCAATTTTACGTGGCTTATGCCATTAAATTACACGCCTTTGATTCAGATTTCTTTCCCATTGCCTTATTTTGATAGGGCAGCATACACTGTCCGGCTTCAAGGAATTAGAGTTTCAGAGAAAGTATTACCATTACCAAAATCAATACTTGAACCGGATCATACTGGGGCGGGTCAGACCATGGTTGACTCGGGCACCCAGTTCACCTTCCTTCTCGGCCCGGCTTACAATGCTTTGAGAAATGAGTTCTTGAACCAAACAAATGGGTCGTTACGGGTCTTGGATGACCCGAATTTTGTTTTCCAAGGAGCCATGGATTTGTGCTATTTGGTTCCATTGAACCAAACAAGTTTTTCGGTGTTACCCAGTGTGAGTATACTGTTTGGAGGTGCTGAGATGAGTATTTCGGGTAATAAGTTACTGTATCGGGTACCGGGTGAGATCCGGGGAAATGATTCGGTGTATTGTTTGACATTTGGGAACTCGGATTTATTAGGAATCGAGGCGTATGTGATTGGTCATCATCATCAGCAAAACGTGTGGATGGAATTTGATCTTGAAAAGTCAAGGATTGGATTTGCTCAGGTACGGTGTGATTTAGCAAGTCAAAGATTTGGGTTATATCACTGATCAAACGACAGCCGTTAATCATATGCAATTCATACTAATCACACCGAAGATTTGTGTTACACGTATTGAGTTGGATCGTGATGATATTTAATTCCAGGCCACGGGTCTATACCATTCAATCGATATGGCCCTCCAGCTCTATCTTACCTTACCAACTAGGGTCCAGGAGTGAAGGCCCATGAATTGAATAGCTTTTTTTTTTTTTTTTTTTTTAAACGTGGAGTATTCCGACTTGGGAGTTGAATTCAAACTTACGAGATTACGGCTGGACTCAAATTTTCTCTTTAACCAGTGAGACAAGCGAGGATGATTATTGTGTATATTAGATATTGGGCTATATGTATATACACATATGTGTATTTTACAGTAGGACTATGACGACAGATTTTTTAGGTTATAGCGATGGTAAACTGTCACCATAGTCCAGAATAACTACGACGACGGATGAAACCGTCGCTATAGCCAAAAAAACCATCGCGATAGCCTACTGTGTAATACACAATTGTGTACGTACATTTTTCCCCAAGATATTATTTAGAAATTATTTTGTTAGTTTCCTTGTTCATCCTAATAATTTTCTATCCTCTGTGTGTTTATATAGTTGATTTTGGAACCTCACATATTAGTTGTACTCATTTTAAATAGTATTATTGTATGAGTAACGTTAGAGACACAACTTATTTTATAATTTGTTGATATGACATATTTTAACTCAGTATATTGATGAACAAATTATTTCAATGTAGTTTTCGGTCTCACATAAAAACTGAGGTGAAGTATGTCACATCGGCAAATTATAAAATAGTTGTAGAATAAGTTGTGTCTCTAGCATTATTCTTATAAAATAGTAGTTTTCTCCCTTGTTCTTATAATTTTAGATATTATTATTTTGTTCTTTTTTAAAAAATTATCTTTTTATTAGTTTTCTAAATTTATAAAATTTTAATTTTATCTTACATAATTTAAACGCGTAACACGTGGGCCATCGATACTACTTTAAATAATAATGTACGGTTGTAATTTAAAGTTAAAAGAGAGGGTTTTCAAAGTTGTAATTTTGACTTTTACATCATTGAGGTCTAGTAAAGGCTTCTGCTCAACTCAATAGAAAAAAGATGGGTTCTTAACACCAATATACAACAATTAGAAAGTAATTATAAAAATAAAATACACACAACATAATTACAAAAATAATGCAATTCATATTAATAAGAAAATCTAAAATTAAGGAGAAATATCTTCCATAACTAATCATTCAAATTCAAATATTCAAATTCAAATTTCATAGGAAAGACTGCACAAATTTTGTACTTTGCAGGATGTGGCGGATGCAATTTTCAGAGGAGGTGGAAGCTTTGGAGGAGGTGACAGCTTCGGAGGAGGTGGTAATGGTGTCTTCAGAGGCGGCGGTGATGGATATGGAGGAGGTAACAATGGCGGTGGTGGTGGTGGTGGAGATGGCGGTGGTGGCTCAAGTGGTGGTTACAGAGACGGTGGAGGTGGAGGCTGGGGCTGTAGTGGTGGGAGCAACCATTTTCTGGTAGTAAAAGGAAATTCTCAAGATACTGCAGAGGAGAAGATCATTAGTAATGTCATGGTAACCAAACTTTTATAACAAGGTAATCAAACTTTTATACTAATGTATCCAAACTTTTATACCAAGGTAACCAAACCTTGGTAATTACCAAGGTAACCAAACTTTTATATTGAGTTAACAAACTTTTATATTAAGGTAACCAAACCTTTATACCAAGGTAACCAAAACTTTTATACTAAGGTAACCAAACTTTTATACTAAGGTAAACAAACTTTTATACTAAGGTAACCAAACTTTTATACTGAGGTAACCAAACATTTATACTAAGGTTACCTTGGTATGAAGGTTTGGTTACCTTGGTGTGAAGGTTTGGTTACCAACTGCACTATGAAAAAAACTGATGGTGTGGAGGTGGATTGGTTACCTTGGTATAAAAGTTTGGTTACCTTAGTATAAAAGTTTGGTTACCTTAGTATAAAAGTTTGGTTACTTTGGTATAAAAGTTTGGTTACTAAACTTTTATACTGAGATAATCAAACTTTTATACTAAGGTAAAAACCAATCAACAAAAAAAGTGATCACAAATTCATAATCAAACGCATATTTTGCATAAAATTAAGATTATAAACCCTAAATGAATGAAATTAAAGAGAAAACCTTAAAAATTAGTGCTCGAGAGGGAGAGAGAGGTAAAATAGAAGTACTTACAAAAATAGAGTACAAAGAAATATGAAGAACAATTGGAAGAATGAAAGAAATAGAAAAAATGGCAGAATGGAAGAAAATGACAGAAATGGCGTCTTCATCTTTTATACAAAAATGGCAGAAATGACGTCTTCATCTTTTGAAGAAAAAATAGCAGAATAAAAGAAAATGAGAGAGAAAATGGCAAAATGAAGTCTTCATCTTCTCTCTTCAATTACATCTTCATCTTCTCTCTTCACTCTTCAACTTTTATCTTTAAATATGAAAATGGAAGAATAGAAGTGCAGTGGCGTATAAAAAATGAAAATAGGAGGAGATGAGAGAGAAAATGACAGAAAAGAATAAAATGGCAGAATAAGAGGAGATGAGAGAGAAAATGGCACCTACCAAAACTAATTCCCTAAATTAAGGAATCTTAATTATACTAATATTGTCATGTCAGCCATTACATATTAATTCCTTAATTTAAGGACCTTTAATTATGTTAAGATTGAAAATAAAAACAAAAAAGTGTAATACTTTTGTAATTATTTTATAGGTGTATGATTTTTGTAATTATTTTTAAAAATATACTATTATATGTAATTTACCCAAAAAAGATTTGAGCTTACTCACCAAACAAAAGTAAATAATATAGAAATTTAATATTGTTCTAGATGGGCCTTTCCTGTAAGCTTTATGCAGATTTCTCAAAGCCTAATGATAAGTTGGGTCTTTTTGGGCCTTTATGAACCTGATTCTCAATTTCTGAAACATGTGTTGGGTTGGGTCTATTTAGTTACTTGATTTCAAAATAAAGGGGAATATATTTGGTGTGTGTAAATATCACCGTTTGGGGTGTGTAAATAAACTAGACTATATTTGTTTGAAAGAATTATAATATCAGGATTATATTCTTTTGAATTATAATCTCAAAATTATTAATCATACGATTAAATAGTCATAGTCACATATTTGTTTTTTCATGGAATAACTTAAAATAATTTCATGTTATGTTTGTTTTGTCCATGATTATTTAATGAATTAGATAAAAACTTACCATTTGGACTCATACTCTTACTACTAATAACAAATATATCATATTTTCATTAGTTTAAGTATAGATAGATAGGATAAGATGCATCGATTTTTTAAACAAAGTTACATGTTAATGTTAACGCCAGATTTTGTACACCTGACGAAATCACCAAAACAGCAGGTCAAAACAGCGCTAACAGTTAATGAAGTAGTTGATTGTATGTTGTGAAATTTAACTCACGAAATACACTCACATAAACATAAACAAAAAGATATACAATATGAACACAAGAATTTACGTGAAAACTCAATTAGAAGTTCTGCCGAGGTTTGGTCACCTAATTGCGCGCCAATAGGGAGAAATCCTTATTGAAAAGCCCTCTTTTTCCTGAGAACGACCTGATTGTTAAATATTATGAGTTATAATAATAATGATGAATAAGTTCATGTTGATTAAAGATGAATTTGATAGTTCCATTGTGTTGGAATTATTAGTGTTAGTGGAAATCGACATCTACCATCCGAAACATTACGATCTATGCACTACAGGTCACAGATGACTATGCACTACGGGCACAGATGACTTTCAACAAAATATAAATATGAGGATATATGCACTACGGTCACAGATGAGGCCAATGAGGACTTTTACCACATCATTTGAAACATTACGATCATAATTACACCGAATAATCTCTGGTCATAATCATACCAAGTCCATCTATGCACTACATGCCACAGGTGACTTTCAATAAAATATAAATATGAGGATGATGACAATGATATAAGAATTCTATAAAACAAGTTCAAGAATTAATTTATCCAGGAACTAATAACGTCCAAATTGTCAACATGATACTTCTTTGTAGAGTAAAATTTAAGAATGCTCAGAAGAATATTTCCACAAAAAGATACTGGATGAAGCGCAAATATCAAGGATATTCCATTAATTTCATGGAGTATAGAAGTCAAAACTTTAACCAACTGAGTATAATAAAGAATGAAATAACAAAAGAAATCACCATGCATACGGTACTTCGCATAGACAGGTTATTCCAACAGAATAATAAATAACAGAACTAGGTCATGCGTAACACGCACCGACAGGATATTCCAACAGAATAATAAAGAATGGAATAACAACAGAAATCACCATGCATGCGGTACTTCACATACACAGGTTATTCCAACAGAATAATAAATAATGGAACCAGGTCCGGCGTAAAACGCACAGACAGGATATTTCAACAGAATAATAAAGACGGAACCAGGTCCGGCGTAAAACGCACAGACAGGATATTCCAACAGAATAATAAAGAATGGAATAACAACATAATTTCACCATGTATGCGGTACTTCGCATAGACAGGTTATTACAACAGAATAATAAATAATGGAATAATAGAAGATTTTCACCAAGTATAGGGTAGACCGCGTATACAGGTTATTCCAACAGAATAATAAAGAATTGAATAACAGAAGTTCTCTTCATGAATATGAAAAAAAATAATACCCCTTACCTTATAAAGAAGAAACTGGATATAGAAGTAGTGAAGTAGCAGAATACTTTTCTTCTTTCTCTCTATAGTTTTCTCTCTCTAGAGTTTCAGTGAATTCGTAAGAAATAATGAAGGAATGAGCTTCTATTTATAGAAGAATGGACTGAATAATAACCAATTCATGAACGGTCCAGATCGATTTACTTTAAATGAACGGTCCAGATTGGTTTACAATAAAATATAATATATTCTATTTATAATATAATAAAACGAATAATTTTATAAAAGTATTTTGTTTTATATAAAAAGATTTTACTATACAAACACTACACAGACACTATGCAAATACTATGAATAATAAAATATAATATATTTTAATTATTGTCTAATAAAACAGATAACTTTATAAAAATATTCTATTTTATATAAAAAGATTTTATTATTAGCCTAATAAAACGAATAACTTTATAAAAATATTATGTTTTATATAAAAAGTTTTTCTGTTTTATTACATTAATAATACTAATAAAACAAAACTTCATCATCATTATTATTATTCACACTATTAATCGACCAGGTCGTTCCCAGGAAAGAGAGGGCTTTCCAATAAGGATTTCTCCCTATTGGCGCGCAATTAGATGACCAAACCTCTCCTTGGCAGAACTTCTAGACATCGTTAATATTACAAATAATAATATTAATAACTTCGTCATCTCAATTATAAAATATCAACAATAATTGAATCAATTAACGTGAGATACTATACAACAATTACTAAAGCAATAATTGAACAAAATTGAGTGACTTTTCACATAAACATCAATAATTAATACCGTGTGTTACTATGCAACCACGCATATTACTATACTTTTACTACCGAGTAGTTCAACAGTATTAACGGTAAAACTTTCGCCGTTATTTTTATAAAAAATATTTTTGTCGTTTTCTCAATCCGTTATGGGGTCCACCAGTGATTGTGTCATCGTACGAATATTCCCTGTTTAAAACGAATATTCCCCGACCAATCGAATATTATATAACAACTTGCGTACTTTACAAAATTTATAAATATTACCCAAAACTATAACATTATATCAAATTTATTCCATAATATTCAAAAATGATATTTATAGAAAATTTATTTTTATTCATAAAAGTTGGGGTCTTGCAATAATAAAGACGGAACTAGGTCCGGCGTAAAACGCACAGACAAGATATTCCAACAGAATAATAAAGAATGGAATAACAACAGAATTTCACCATGTATGCGGTACTTCGTATAGACAGGTTATTCCAGCAGAATAATAAATAATGGAATAACAGAAGAATTTCACCAAGTATAGGGTAGACCGCGTATACAGGTTATTTCAACAGAATAATGAAAAAAAAAAAAATAACAGAAGTTCTCTTCATGAATACGAAAGAAATAATACCCTTTACCTCAAAAGAAGACTGGATACTGGAATAATGAGGTAGCAGACTTCTCTTCTTCTTTCTCTCTATAATTTTTCTCTATAATAATTGCTCTAAAGTTTTAGTGAATTGGTGAGAAATGAAGGAAGAATGAGCCTCTATTTATAGAAAAATATAGTTTCGATAATTGCACGTTTTGGGGCTCAAAAAATTACAGTACAATACCTCTAACTTTTCTTTCATTTTTAATTTAGTCCTGCAAGTATTATTAAACTTGCACCACCTCCCCTAATAGTAAATAACGTGAATCAATAGTTCAATCATGTGACTCAATAGTTATAATCATGTTAAAATACGAAATACAGTATAATACCTCCATCTATACCTCCTTTTTTAACTTAGTCATGCAAGTATTATCAATCATGCACCAACTCCCCTAATAGTAAGTGAATGTGACTCAATAGTACACACATGTGAACAAATAGTTATATAAGCATGTTAATTAATAGGAATTAATTGCTCATTTATCCGATAAATTACCCGATTTATCAATATAACCCCCATACATCAATTATCATCGGAATAGATGTCGATTTCAACTAACACCAATAATCCCAACACAATGGAACTATCAAATTCATCTTTAATCAACACGAACTTATTCATCATTAATATTATAACTCACAATATTTAATAATTAGGTCGTTCTCAAGAAAGAGGGGGCTTTTGTAAGACCCCAACTTATTATTAATGAAATTTAATTTTCTCTATTTATGATTTTGAAATAGTAAGGGTTGGTTTGATTAATGTTGATAGTTATGGGTAAAATGCGCAAATATTTCAAAATGAGCAAGTGGTTATAAAATATTCATTGTTGTCGGAGAATATTCGTTTGGTCGTGGAATATTCTTGCTGTCGGGGAATATTCGTACGACGGCGCAGTCTTTTGTGGGCCCCATAACTGAAAGCGATTGGATGAAGAAAACGACAAGTATAAGTTGTTTATAAATAACGGCGTAGTTGTTACCGTTAACACTGTTAGAATACCCGATGGTTAAAACACAGTAATACGCGTTGTTGCACAGTAGCACACGGTATTGCACCAATTATTGATTCTTACGTAAGAAGGCACTACTCAATAATGGTTACAGTAATTACTGTTCAGTATTTTATTTTATTGATTCAATAATTGCTGCGTTGATATTTTATATTGTTGTTGTTTCAATAATTGTCATTACACAATATTTTTTATTATCGAAGCAATAATTCATATTATCTGAATAATATTATTAGATAACATTATTGGCAATGTCTAGAAAGTTCTGTCTAAGGAGAGGTTTGGTCACCTAATTGCTCGCCAATAAGGAGAAATTCTTATTGGAAAGCCCCCTCTTTCCTGGGAACTGTCTGGTTGTCAATATTGTGATTCTGTAATATTATTTGTGAATAATTAATTATTGATTCATACGATGAGGAAAATATTGATTTTATGTGGATATAGATGGAGAAAATTTTTATAGTGACAATTGTTGAAAATTGATATTTTATCTTTTTCTGATAAAATAATTCATTTAAATATATTATTATATTTTTAATAATATAATAATGATGATATTTTTACGATGAATGTGGGGTATATGAGTATATGTGGAGGAGGAGTATTTTTTACCAAAAATGTTTAAAACATGTTAAACATGTCGGTGGACCCCATTTATTGACTGAAATTTGATTATAGCCTGTAAAATTGCCCGTTTGTGGATTTCGGTCAATTTTTGTTTGGAATTTGGAAAAACTTCCTTCTGCAAAGTTGTAGAGAATTGAATTTCCTATAAAAATTCGCAAGATTCGAATTTTTTGGCGAAAAAGATATTTATTGTGAATTATTGAAGTTCCGAAGCTCCGAAATAATTGATTTTTGGAAGTTTTAATTGTTTTTAATAACAAAAACATTTTTTTTGTTTTTGTCATTATTGTGGGGCAACAAAGGTGGCTGAATTCAGTTCTACAAAAGATGACGTAGGAAAAATTTAAATTATATAATAATATTAAATTAAATTTTCTACTTTGGTGTTTTAAGAATTTTCCTATAAATAGGTGTTTAGGTTAGAATTGAAAATCACACCAGAAGTTGAAGTTTTCTCTCTCTGTATTATCGAGCGTATTCTTGTGAGTATTTTGAGTATATTTTGAGTATTGTTATACGGTGCAAGTTCAAGTCATAGCCTATATCCGGTGTTTCAACTAGAAGTACTGTCTTTTGAGGTAAGGGATGTTATTTTCTTCTCAAATGATATTATTTCTTCAATATCATTATGCTGAAATGTTTGTTGGAACTTTTTATCAAATTTGAAACTTTTTCATTTCGGGGTTACTATTCATGAGTTACTATTCACGAGTTACTATTCATGAGTTACTATTCACGAGTACTATTCACGAAACGTGATGATATTTTTGTGAAATTTCTATCTTTTGGTGTCGGAGTTACTATTCACGAATACGACATTATTCACCAAAAAATAAAATTTCTTCTTTTTGTCCAAAATATCTATTCTGGATACTAGCTTTAATTGTATCCATGTTTTGATCATTCTTGAATTTTACTTCAGTATGATTATTTATGAAGTATTTTTGAACTCAGATTGTTTAAAGTACGAATCCTTAATACTTGTTATTTTTCACTGGATTCGTTTCCTTTAAAATATTTTTCCATCATCCTCAGTCCTAAATGATGGTGTTACTGAATATCTTTGGCCTGTAGTGCAAAGATGGTTGATTTTATTATGAATATCTTTGGCCCGTAGTGCAAAGATGTACAGGTGTTGAGATGAACATGAACAATTGATGAATATCTTTGGCCCGTAGTGCGAAGATGAACAGGTGTTGAGATGAACATGACCGACTGATGAATATCTTTGGCCTGTATTGCAAAGATGAATATTTGATTTGATTTGAGATATATATTGATTGATGTTACAGGGATAAAATATTGATGATGGACTTTTAAATTCATAGATGTTAGTAGATTTTATTCTCTACTTAACTCTTCTAATGAATTGTTGTTTCCGCTGCAGTTGTTGATCTAAAACTTGTTGTCTATTGTATTCTATCAGATTTTTCCCTGTTGAAGACTAACGATAATTTGTTGTATATTATCTTAGTCATAATATTCTTTACTGGGCTAGTTGAGCTCACCCTTTTTCCTTTTTGTTCCATTTTTCTTCTCAGGATGCGAGAATGTAACGGGTACTAGTCGGGGTATGGAATGAAGGTTCTAGAGAGAGTTGTTTAGTAGTCCTCACCATTTTTGTAAAATAATATATCAATAATTATGATGGAGATTTATTTGTATGTGGATATTGTCTAGACGACAATAGTTTATATGTTGTAATAATAAAGTTGTAGTTATTTCTGTACCATGTATTTGGCGACTCAGAATGGGTTGGATGGAATGGACCTATTTTGGGGGCGTCACAGCTTTCCAATAAGGATTTCTCCCTATTGGAGCGCAATTAGGTGACCAAACCTCTCATCGACAGAACTTCTAGACATTGTAAGTATTATAATTTAATAATATGAATAACTTTGTCGTCTCAATTATTGATTTAATAATATATAAAATATTATGCAAATGATACTGTGACAATAATCGAATCAATAATATGAGAGATATGATGTAGCAATACTGTAGCAATAATTGAATATAACTGAGTGACTTATCACGTAAGCATCAATAATCAATACCGTGTGTTACTATGCAACCACGCGTATTACTGTACTTTTAACACCGGGTGTTTCAACAATTAACGATAAAAGTTCCGCCGTTATTTTCATAAAATATTTTTGTCGTTTTCTCAATCAGATAATAATTTCGTTGTGGGGTCCACCAATGATTGTGCCGTCGTACGAATATTCCCTGTTAAAACGAATATTCCCCGACCAATCGAATATTATATAATAATTTGCGTACTTTACCAAATTTATAAATATTACCCACAACTATAATATTATATCAAATCCACACCATAATATTAAAAAAAATATTTCTAGAAATTTAAATATTTATTCATAAACTTTTGGGTCTCACACCGTCCCTGAGTTTTTAAGGATCTAAAGCGATAACAAATAAATGGGTCTTTTGTGAATTGCTATTAAGATAGATATAAAAAAAGTAAGAATTTTTCTTAACAAAAGAGCATCAATACGAAAGAATATAAGTTTTCCATTGATATTTGGGCCTATTTCATTAGGCAAATTTTTTATGAACCTTTAAATTTAAACTGACGTGGGCTGAACTCTTTTGTTTGGGTATATATATACATACCACAAATACCTCTTGGGACCCTAAAAATGTGTCAATTTTAGTGGGCCTAAAGTCCGGACACCTTGGGCTTTTAACCCAGGGCCAAGTGCTGCTTATATATTGCTTGGAGGACTTATAAAATATAATCCTAACGGTATCTAATTTGAAAAATAATCTATTAGACTATTACTACTATAACATAGACCTTAATCAATGCATCAAGTGCTTCGAACCAACGAATTTTGTTCCTCAGCTATAAGCCCCTCTAGTAACACATCAAACAAATTTAAAATTTCAAAACTCAAATGCTTAATTTTTGACTCTATAACCTCTAACCATCTTCTTTCAATTGGTGAAAAAATGGTAATGCAAGATTGTGATTTTCTCTGAGCGTGTTCAAGTGAAAAGTAACTTTAGAATTTACTAGAGATAATACATACATACACACACATGGTGCGGTTTTGGTTTCATGCGTGCGATTTTGGCTAGTAACAAAATTAAAACAGTAAATTTGGTTATTCAACCCACCTAAAACCGCCGCATACGCTGAAACCGTTGGTGCAGTTTTAATTGGTGCGATTTGTGCGATTTTTGGGACGATTTTAGTTCTAATTTGGTTACTTCCTTAGCCCTAGTTATGTAGTACATAGTCGTGCTATGGTGACGGTTGAACCGTCGTCGTAGCCCAAAAAACAGTCGCTGTAAAAAATTATGTACTATACAATTATATATATATATACATATAGGGATTCCATCCACAGCAACCGGTTGTTGGGGAGCAACCCCTTTTAATTTGGCCCAGCCGCTACAAACTGTAGCGGCTTGTTACTTACTTTTTGTTTTTTTTATAAGCCGTTACAAGTTGTACCGGCTGGGCCAAAAAGGATTGCTCCAAATAATCGATTGCTGTGGATGGAAACCCATATATATATATATATAAAGTTTATTTACAACAGGAAATGGGATATGTACATGAGACGGTGAGAGAGAGAGCTGAGCTATACAAGGAGCGTAGGTATTTGGTACAACTACAGTTAGGCGTATAAGGCAATGCAATACAATTCACAACCCAATGAAAATCAAGTCCGATCGATCGATCTCCGTCCAGAGTATATCTTTTATTTTAAATTTATTTATAGTTAATTTTTGAATATATCTGCAGACCAAAAATTGATAGTTCATTTATTAAATATGTATAGTTAATTTTTGAATATATCTAAAGACGAAAAATTGATTCAAGTTCATCTGTGGATTCAACCCCTTGGTTCAGTATGGTCAATTTTTTTAAAAAAATTCATAGAGAAATAAAATAAATTATAAAATTAAATAATATTGCTCAAATATTATTGTTTTGCAATAACATTTTTTTTGAGATTTTATTGCTTGAAACTATCATTTTCAATAGTTGAAAAATATCATATATATTCAATGTAAGTTGCTAAACAATATTGAGAAAGAGTGAAGTGACCGTATGAGTAGAAATTTGAGACATTTAATAGTTTTTTAATCTAAAATTTCATATTTTCACTAAATATTTTATATAAAAAATTTGACCCCTAAAAATCTTAAAAATTCAGTAGGGTCAATTGTCCTCCGAATAAATAAGTCCAAATTAAGTTATTAATTACATATACTTCACAAAAACAAAAGGTGAAATTAAATCATGTCACACGAGCTATTTATGGTATTACAGAAGCATCCCCAATTAGGAAAAGATTTGAGAAATTAAGACAGAGAGAGAGAGAGAGAGAAAGAGAGGCAATGCAATATCCTTTGACATCACTCTAAAACAACAGTTGGTCCAACCAGCACCTAGTTTGAAGATTGTTCTCCTAGTCTATAAGTAATATATATTAATTCTTGCATCACCTAATCAACCAAACACCCTTAATTAATTAACACCAATCCTATTATCTATCTATATATATATAACCTCTAGAGCTTTGTTCAATAAAACAGCAGCTAGATTCACTCATCCCACTCTATTAGCTAGCTTTTTGTCGATCCAAACAAAGAAATTAAATGGCTGCAGCTTCCATTCTTTTTTTCTCATTGATTACAACATTGTGTCTCCTTCCTCATGACTTGGCCCTTGCAGACAATGCAGGCTCCATAACAAGGCATTACGAGTTTAACGTAAGTTATTTAATTAAATCCATGTCCTAAAATGTATACGTACACTAGTGTTTTACATTGAATCTTTATTTAATTTGATCACACTTGCATACGTATATGTCATAGATCAAACTTCAAAACGTGACACGATTGTGCCATACCAACACCATTGTTACGGTAAATGGGCAATTTCCAGGTCCTCGAGTTGTAGCTAGGGAGGGCGATCGACTAATCATTAAAGTCATAAATCATGTTCCCAACAATATTTCAATCCATTGGTAGGGGATATATGGATATATATTCCTTTGTTTAATTTGTTCATTACAAGAAATAGTTTGTTATGAAGTACTCATTTTTTTTATTATTAAAACAACAGGCATGGGATTCGGCAGCTTCGAAGCGGTTGGGCCGATGGACCGGCATATATAACACAATGCCCTATTCAAACTGGGCAGAGCTATGCGTATAATTATACCATTGTTGGGCAAAGAGGAACTCTGTTTTGGCATGCCCATATTTCATGGCTAAGGACGACTCTCTATGGTCCTCTCATCATTCTCCCAAAGCGCAACGTGCCTTACCCATTTCCCACACCCCATAAGGAAGTTCCCATCATATTTGGTAATATATATAACTTACCTACCTACCTACGTACTAGCCACAATCTAAATGAATAAAATTTTAATTTTTTTTCTATATACGACTTCCATATATAATTCATTTGCAGGAGAATGGTTCAATGCTGATCCCGAAGCCATCATTACCCAAGCTTTACAAACCGGTGGAGGTCCAAATGTTTCCGATGCCTACACATTTAATGGACTTCCTGGCCCTTTGTATAATAACTGCTCAAAAAAAGGTAGTATACATTAATTGTGTCACATAATAATAGGAGTATCGTGTGTATATAAACTGAATAGGAGAAGTAATTAATTAATTTACTTCATTATATCAATTTCTTGTGAATTAATTAATTATATAATTTTGACACAATTAATTGACAGACACATTCAAACTAAAGGTTAAGCCGGGAAAGACATACCTTCTTCGATTCATCAACGCTGCACTCAACGACGAGCTCTTCTTCAGCATTGCAAACCACACCCTCAAAGTGGTGGAAGCTGATGCAATTTATGTAAAACCTTTCGACACCGAAACCATTCTCCTTACTCCTGGACAAACAACAAATGTTCTTCTCAGGACCAAACCTAGCTTTCCAAAAGCCACATTTCTCATGACTGCTAGACCATATGTCACTGGCGCCGGAACATTCGATAACTCCACCGTTGCCGGTATTCTCGAGTACCAGTCGGTACTTCATTCAACCATCTCAATGAAAAAAGTACTTCCACTCTTTAAACCAACTTTACCTCCACTAAACGACACTTCTTTCGCCACAAATTTCTCCAAGAAACTTCGCAGCTTAGGCAATGCTCAATTCCCTGCTAATGTACCTAAGAAAGTTGACAAACACTTTTTCTTCACTGTAAGCCTTGGAACAAGCCCTTGTGGCCTAAAAAACCAAACTTGTCAAGGACCAAACGGAACCAGATTTGCAGCTTCGATTAACAATATATCCTTTATACAGCCAACAACATCTCTTCTTCAATCCCATGTTTTTGGCCAATCAAATGGGGTTTATAACCCTTATTTTCCTATTAGTCCCTTACATTGGTTTAATTACACTGGAAACCCTCCAAACAATACCTTTGTGAGCAATGGTACTAAGCTTATGGTTCTTCCCTTTAACACGAGTGTGGAGCTAGTCTTGCAGGATACTAGTATTCTTGGTGCTGAGAGCCATCCTCTTCATCTCCATGGCTTCAACTTCTTTGTTGTTGGACAAGGGTTTGGAAATTACGATCAAAATAAGGACCCTGAAAGCTTCAATCTTGTCGACCCGGTTGAGAGGAACACCGTTGGTGTGCCCTCGGGCGGATGGGTTGCTATTCGGTTTCTGGCGGATAACCCAGGTGATCAATTAATGAAAACTTATCGATATATATATGTTTTGTTTCATGCATGCAAGTATGTACGTAGTCATAAGTCATATTGGTCAAGAAGTTATTAGAGCAAATTAAACAGACTAAACCAATTGGATTTACCGGATGGAATAGACGATTGTCAATCCATGCATGCAAATAACTAAATAAAATTTGAATATATATATATATGTGCATTATTACTTCAGCCACACTTTAAATTGGAATAAAAATTAGGGTGTTTTATTTTAAGAAATTAGCTAGAGATATATGGATGTCTATAAATAAAATTAATGTAATGTATTAATTATAATTAATTAATTATATATGCATTGTGTGAACAGGGGTATGGTTTATGCATTGCCATTTGGAGGTCCACACCAGTTGGGGATTGAAGATGGCATGGCTTGTCTTAGATGGAAAGCTTCCCAATCAAAAGCTCCTTCCTCCTCCTGCAGATCTCCCCAAATGCTGATCCATTCTCATTCATTTTATTCACTTTAGAAATTCAATTCCCACCAAGATTTCGCCATTTGGTTTAATTTTTAGTCTTTAGCCTTTTCGATCGGCCAGCACTGGCTTTAATTTACCCAGTGAATTTGATTTACTTCCCAGCGAAGAGTCTGATTACTTTTTGTAACATTCTTAATTCGACATGTTTATGAATGAGGCATTAATAATAAAGTTGGATATTGTTAAATTTTCTTCAACTTCTCTTTTGGTGTTTAATCATATATATATATATATATAGAGTCCGGATCAGGTCCGGACTCCCGGATTTTGTTAAAATCCCGACCTTTTTTTTTTTGCTTTTTTTTTTGAAACAACTAAAAAAAAAATTTATGGAATTAGAATTTTTACATTATACAGTGTTTTGGGCGTGATTTGGATGCCTATAACAAAACATGTCTGTACAGTCTGGGCAGACTGTACATACATTGGTTGGTGTAGGTATTAAAAACACACCCAAAACACTGTATTATTGAAAAATTTCAGTTCCATAAATTTTTTTTTTTTTTTTAGTTCTACAAAAAAAAAATATTGTTTTTTGGTCCGGATTTTCTCCCGTCCGGGAGGTCCGGACCTGATCCATTTCATATATATATATATATATATATATATATATATATATATATATTCGAAATAATGCTGAATGCCCCCAACGTGTAACGCACATGTTTGACCCTTTGAATATATAATAAAAATTAATTGCTGACGCATGAAAAAAGAAATCTAATTTATTACTCCTTCATTTGTTCCAAAAATAAAGATACAATTTAACGGCATATTAAACTTCAAATTGACCTAAATTTATTTAATTTTAGTTGATACAATTATTTTAATTGTATTGTATGTAACAAAAATTATTACATCCCTCTAACTTAAATTTTTGACTGCCATGTCAGACCCCAAATTGAATTCAGACTTCAGAAACTCTATACGGACATGATAATTAGACATGAAAATTTTACAATTTCACCGAGAATACAAATACAAATTGATAAAACTGTAAATCACTCATGTTCAATTTTTACGTTCAATTATCGTATAAAAGGGGTGTTCAGCATTTGTGACATCAAGTCAAAGCTAAAATACTTAATTTACCATAAAGAGTACCCATTAAATCATTTTGATTCAAACACAAACTCATGTAAAAATCAAATTTTTTAATACTTTAAATAGTAGAGTTACGTCTTATATCCGTATCAATATAACCCGTTAATATTCCTAGGTGAGACTAAAATATAAATGAAGTATTCTTCTTAATTTATTCTTCATTCTCTTGTTTGTCGTTAGATGAAGAAAAAATTAAACACATTTTGGTTTGTCCCAAAATTAACTTAATTTTTTTATTCCACTCTTATTTCTAAATATTAATATAGAAGTTTGAAATGGGAGTTTTGAATTTGGAATTGGGAATTAATTCTAACTAATTTCATGTACCGATAAATTTAATAATTGTAATTTGATGTAAATTTATCGTAATACATATAAGAGTTTTTTAAAGAAAAATGATTTATATTGCGAATATTATTTATCGTAATTTATATTGCAAGTATTATTATACTAGTAATAAATTTTATAACTATAATTAGACATAAATTTTATGGGAATGCATAATAATTAATAGATTCAAAATTTAATAGAAAAGTATGTTTGGTAGAAAGTAGGAGTAAACACGAAGCGAACAGCAGGGAAACCCGTATTACTATATTGACAATCCAACGGCACCCGCCGATTCCATTTTCTATACCCGCCAGCCCGAGCAGAGCCACTCTCCACCGCCAACTGACATCAAAACCACACCGGAGACACCGTTGTAACCCCCAATACGCCGGTGGCTCCGACACCGTCCAATCACCACCTCTTGCACGAATCCCAACATGCGACCCATCGTCTTTTGTAATTATTACTCAAAATTTTAACAACTCTCGGTGAAAATGGCGAGTTTCTCATTCCCAATCACAGTTGTTGCAGCCGGCATCGCTTACATTTACTTCTCTACGGTTTTAGTTTTCATAGACAGGTGGTTCGGTCTTGGGTCCTCGCCCGGAATCATGAACGCCGTCGTTTTCACCGCCGTCGCCATCATGTGCGTCTCTAATTACGTCCTCGCCATTTTTACGGACCCGGGCCGGGTCCCTTTTTCCTTCTCCCCTGACATCGAAGACTCTCATAGCCCCATCCATGAGATCAAGCGAAAGGTACTACCTTAACTCAGCCTTTCTATCTCTCTAAGGTTTTTCTGATTTTTCAGTTCAAATTGATATTATTTTTGTTTTAATATGATGATCCAAAATTGGGCAAAATGTGGATATTGAATGTGAGTTTTAATTAGTAGAAGTTTGTTCTGTTTAATGTCTACTGAATTTTAGTTATTGGAACTAAAGTTTTAATCTTTGTATGTGTTGAGGAATGTATTATTTCTAATTTTTGTTAAGATTTGATGCAAATGATGTATGAACATTAAATTCAACTATTCATACGGTGTTAATGCAAGTTTGTTTCTGTATTAGTAATTTCTTTGGTTAAGGCTGCATATATTGTGCCTTCTTGAACACTGAAATATTTTTTTGGCAATGTTCTAATGGATTCATTAATTAGTCTCTGTTCAACAAGATATTGCATCTTGTGCTTGTATTTACTGAAATAAGTTACTGTTAATTGAGTCTTTGTTGTGTTATTGACTTATTTTAAAGATAAAATATTATGCATAAATGCATTGAAATCTTATGTTAAGTGTTGTAATGTTCAATATCAATAGTGTTAACTGGCCGAAGAGCTTAATATATTTGCTTCTGTTCCTTGTTTAGTGTTTTGCCTCTTTGTACGACTCCATTCATATTTAAAATAATTTTGTTTTTCCTCTATTTGCATCCACACTATCTAATCTCATAGGCCATTAAGTCCAGTGCATTCTCTTACTCATGGCACACACCAGCCCCGTAACCCTTACTCTACTAATTCACGGCAACAATATAGACCATAAATAGGTGTTGGTGTAGATTTCCCTCCCAATCACCATTGTTATTATGGCCAACCCTTACATATACTTCTGAATTGATGTTTTCTTTAACAACTATGATAATGTTTTTTTCATTCTTTCTGATGTTTTTGGTTTTTGTATCTATTATCTTGTGTCTATCTAGTTTGGGTCACTGTGAAGTGATGCGAGAAGTTATTTAATGTAATAATTGATTTGGTATGTAACTATGGCTCTTATGATAACTGATCTGCAAGTGCTAGCAGATATTGCATTCATGCTGTCATTGTTGAAACATTAATAATTATCACCCTACGGACTAATCGTTAGATTTTAGTTCTGCAATGTATATTGGATTTTGTGTTTGTGTTTGTATTTGTCCAAGTAAATTACTGTTTGGACTGTCATTAGGTAACTTATAATCAGTCACTGTAGACCAGCTTTCGCTAATTATTGGAGTATGAATGGCTGCATTTGAAGTTTGAACCCTTTTTAGGAAGGTAGATAGTGATCTTATCATTGAATGCTTCTTCTTCAAAGGCTGATTGGTGATGCCTTTGTCTTTGTTTGTCTTATTTAGTTTCCTCTTCTTATTTATTTATTTTTTACTTGAACTTATGGAATCAAGATGGTTTTGAAATCTTTTCTGTGCGTATTCAAACTGCTGTTTCTGTAGTGTTTATAGTTGCCTGTTGCATGTGTTTGGGACCGATAAACTCTTAGGTAACAGTCACAGTCGTTCGTTTAATTAGATTAGATAAATAAGAAGTATGTGTTTGTTGAAGGAACAGAGATTCTCTAATGAAGCACTACAGATTATGGGCCTTTATGAACTTGTTTCTTTGTAGAGTATATAAACTAATTCACAGTAACAGATAATGCATATATCTTAAGATCCTCAAATAAATTACATTTTCTTCGATTACTTATATACTACCTCCGTTCAAATTATAAGATCAATATTGATTTTTCAAAAGTTAATTTTTAAACATTTTCAAACTCAAAATTGACTTTAATTCATGTAGTTTATGTCAATACAATTATTAATATCATCAACTACTTAAAAAAGTATTACTAGTTACAAGATTTTTTGTTTTCGAAGCTTAAATGAGTCGTATCAATTTTAAAAATGTCTTAAATTGACTTTTAAAAAGTCAATATTGATCTTATAATTTTGAACGGAGAGAGCATAACATATCTAAAAAAATTCTGATATATCTGAAAAAATTAGAAACTAAGACTGGTAATCTTTGATGAACAGGATCAAGAATCCTTTTTATTTTATTGCAACACAAGAAAGAGGTGTGGAAAATTCCCTGACCAAACAATTCACTAGTAATAAAGAATTGCACAGAGTCTGAAACATTAAGCAAAAAAAGGGCTTTATGAACAATTAATCTGATATTGGACTATGTTGTATCGGTAGCTAGAGGATTGATCTATAGTCTACATGGACCTTACTTTCTGTGGATTGTCTTGCAGGGTGGGGATTTGAGATACTGCCAAAAGTGTTCCCACTACAAGCCGCCCCGCACCCATCATTGCCGCATTTGTAGAAGATGTGTTTTGCGAATGGTATGCCTAATCTATATTGTTTGTCATGCCTTATCCTAAATACCTTGTATAATGTATTAAATAGCTGACTCCTGAATTTAGGATCACCATTGCAATTGGATGAACAATTGTGTGGGCCATGCGAACTATAAGATCTTCTTCGTGTTCGTTGTGTATGCTGTTATTGCATGCATATACTCCCTGGTATGTTTGACTTTTCTTGAACATTAATTGTACATCTTCCCTGGTACATTTGAACTCCATTATGTATCACAGAACTCACCAATATTAAGCTTTTTTTCTGTTTGAGTTTTTGATTGTTCCATGTTACTAAAGTTTTGCATGGCTGTTGACCAAATGGTTCAACTGGCAGACTGCAACTTCTCCTGTTATTTTTGCTTGACCAAATGACAGTTGCATTGAGCCTACCTTTGTTTTCAATCTCTCTCTTTTACCCTGCTTTAAAATTTACAGGTTTTGCTTGTGGGTAGTTTAACTGTTGAGGCTCAAAAGGATGGGCAGCAAAGTGAAGGCTCTTTCAAAACTGTATATGTAAGCTCATTGCAATTGTGTTTAAACTCTGTTTCACAAAATCTTTTATTTGAATTTCTTTCAATTTTCACTTCCAGGTCATTTCAGGGTTGTTGCTAGTCCCATTAAGTTTGGCACTGAGCTATCTTTTGGGTTGGCATGTTTACCTTAGCTTGCGTAATAAGACCACAATTGAGGTTCATAGCCTAGAACATTATTACTTTATTCAATTGTTTAATGTCCAAGTAATTTTTGAAAATATATGGATAACTGATTTCTGATGCTCTATCTGGCAGTATCTCGAAGGAGTAAGGGCATTGTGGCTTGCAGACAAGGGAGGAGGTGTCTACTTGCATCCATATGATCTCGGTACTTATGAAAATCTAATATCCGTAAGAATATCCTTCCTTTGAGCTTCTAGTTCCTCGTTTACAAATTTTGGTAACTAACAAGAATATATCTAGTTGATGATGAGGCCTCAATATTCGGACACTGTTTGGCTTGCTCACCAGACTGAGCGGTCAAGACATCTTTTTGGGGTGGTTTAGAGCTCTTAGGGCTTCCGGTTAGAAGGATTGTTATCCTTGTATATAGGACTGGGATCCTAAAGATTTCTAAGCCCCATACAATTCTTGAATGGTACAGGTACTAGGTCCAAGTATTCTTTGTTGGTTATGCCCCACATCAAGACATATGGGTTCTGGTATTCGCTTTTGCACAGCATATGATAAAACAACTGGTGCATTGATGCTGAACTGAATATTTATTAGCTGATTTTGGAAGTAGAATATTAGTTGTGGCAGGATATTTGCTCTTCAACTCGAGAAAGGTGGATTCGTGGCCACCATGTGAGAAGAAGTTTGGCTTTCTCATGTCTAACTTGTTTTCTGTCATGGTTGGGTACCTGAGGAGGGTGATAATGCTTCTCTGAGATTGGCAGTGGACGACGTATACTGTAGCTTTTCCTTTTGTTCTTTGCTTATTCATTTATCACAAGATAACTAAATGTGGTGAATTTCCTAAGGGGCTTAGTTTTAGGTTTTGTGGATTATGTAGAGCTTTACAGCCACTGCTCTTGCTGATATCGTATAAAGGTCAGGAAACCTGCTAACCCAATTCAATCTCTAGTGAAAAAGAAAAGGAAAAATAAAAGAAATTCTAGCAAGTGAGCGTTCTTCACATGTAACTATTGAAAAGTTGTAATCTTGTATAATTGCCAATACAGAACAATGTTGTGGTTTATGAGTTCCTTCTCTATTATTTATTTATTTATTTATTTATTCCCATCACATCTGAATATCTGATACATGGATATTTGTACAATTGGCTATATCTTTATGAATGGGATCAATGAAACATGGAACTAGCAAAAATTAGTGTTTTCTTCAAAATGAGCAGGAAACAAAGAGCAATAAAGTGCATGCATTTTGTTAATTAAGATGATTAATATTCTTGCACCCACACTGAAATTATTGAAACTTTTATTTTTATTTTTTAGAATTTAAAGAAAAAGAAAAACCCCAACATCAATTTGTAAATATATAAAACGAATAATAATTGTATTCAAAAAATTGTGCACCAAGAGTAAGATGTATGTATTGCTCACCAATAAAAATGTATAAGCATTCAATTGTAGGTCTTTTTTTTTATACTATGTGCACAACTTTTTGTTTATAGTTGGTGTCCTTAACAATACTCAATTTTTTTAAATTTTTTTTTTGTAATTTGTTATTATTATTCTTAAATTCAACATAATTAGTTTTCTTAAATAGGTTCTCATCCATAGTGACCGGTTGTCACGAATAGTATTCTAGTAATCGTCTGCTCAACAGTTGATCATGATAATAAAGGGCATAAATTAAACTGAATATAATCCTTGCTGCTAGGAGTAGCGACAGTGATACTCTTTCTAGCGGTTCTCCTTCTAGTGGCAGGGCAGATGACCAAAATAACGACATTGATTCTCTTTCTATCGACGTGGCATATGACCAAAATGCCCCCAATATGACTTATTTTTGTGTGCTTCTAGAAAGAGTAATAAGACAGATAATCAAAATGCCTCCAATATAACTTATCCTTACCTGTCGCTATAAAGAGTAGCGGAAGAAGGTAATTAGAGTGTGTGTGTGTGTGTGTGTGTATATATATATATATATATATTGTAAAATCTTATCACAATTGGATAGGTAATTGGACTTAACTAAGAGAGTGTTTGATAAAAACTGAATGAATCTGAATCTGAATAAAAAAAATTGTTTGATAATTAACATGTCTTAAACATCTGAATGACATAATTTTATTATTTTACCCCTCTGATGTAAATTTATTTAATATTACTTAATATAATAGTTAATATTTTTTTAATTTCTTTTACTTTATTCAGTTGCTCATTCAGCCAAAAAAATCTGACTTAGTCATTCAGCTCAATCATCTGACCGATTCAGCCATTCAAACGATTTTTTTCTAAAATAAATACACTTAATGACTGACCAATTCAATCATTCAAATGTATTCAAATCTAAACAAACAGCCCCTAACATGCTTACTGTAACAACCCCAAAATAGGTCCATTCCATCCAACCCATTCTGAGTCGCCAAATACATGGTACAGAAAACAACTACAACTTTATTACAACAATTGTCGTGCAAAATACAACAACACATATGCTATGAGTTTGTATACAAATATATATCAACTGTGACTCATGTCCCAACCGTGGACAGCACCTCATAATGACACCTTACATAAAGGTATAGTCGAAAACTGTTTTAGAAATTAGAATCTTTGGGAAATGCTCAAGAAAACCTTCGTACATGGGAGGCCATGCATCTAGGTTATTATAGATATCATATGGCCACAGAATTATCCTTGGTTGACCCAATAGACCCCAAAAAAACAAGAAGATTACTATCATATTCTTCCCAATGGCGAGTCTTCTCTTGACATATCATTATCTACACTGTCTCTAATTGAGAGTTATATTTCAAATAGACTCCAAGATCATATAGATAGTGCTGGTAGATATACTCAGCAAGTGGATGAGCACATCCATGTCTTATGATGACAAGAGGTGGTATGTCATTAGACATCTTGTATGACAGTGACAAAACACCCTTCCAACGTTGGGTTTGCCTCACCCTAGTTGATTCGCCAAATATAACTACTAAATGATGACCACCGTTCTATTCCCCTGTTATTCCCCGCTCGACCCAGCTACACTCGTATTACCTGAAAGGAATTATGAAGCAAAAGGGTGAGCACAACTAGCTCAGTAAAGAATGTCATGACTAAAGATAAATAAATTATCAATAGCCTTCAACGGTAATAAATCAGAGATTTAGAACATATGGTATATGATAAAAAAATTCAACCATAGATGCAGCGGAACGAGCAATCCATTAGAAGAGTCAAATAGACTATAAAGTCTATTATCTTCTCTATGTTAAAAGTCCACCAATAATGTTTTATCCCTATAACATCAATCAACAATTCCTGTCCACAATCACATGTATAACTCATAATCGTAATTGTTGTTCTAAATTCCTTTTCTCATCCAGGACAAAGATAATTTTTATCACATGAAACATCAAAGATCATGGTTATACCAAATCACAGTTCATGTTCATAATCATACTAATAAATTCATCTTTGCATTACGGCCAAAGATATACATCAATAAGTCATCTTTGCACTACAGGCCAAATATATTCATCAACAAGTCATCTTTGCACTACAGGCCAAAGATATTCATCAGTTGGTCATGTTCATCTAAACACCTGTTCATCTTTGCACTACGGGCCAAAGATATTCATCAGAAATCATTCATCTTTGCACTACAGGCCAAAGATATTCAATAATTTCATCATTTAAGACTGAGGATGATGAAAAATATTTTTAAAGAAACGAATCCAGTGAAACAAAATGACAAGGATTAAGGATTAAGGATTAAGAATTCATACTTTATTTTATCAATGTCCAAAAATACCTCAAAAATAATCATAGTGGTGTAAAATTCAAGAATGATCAAAACATGGATACAATCAAAGCTAGTATCCACAATAGATATTTTGGACAAAAAGAAGAAATTTCATTTTTCGTTGAATAGTGCCGTATTCGTGAATAATGTCGTATACGTGAATAGTGTCGTATACGTGAATAGTAACTCCGACACCAAAATATAGAAATTTCACAAAAAAAACATCTTCACGCTTCGTGAATAGTACTCGTGAATAGTAACTCGTGAATAGTAACTCATGAATAGTAACTCCGACATGAAAAAGTTCTAAATTTGATAAAAAGTTCCAACCAATATTTCGGCATAATGATATTGAAGAAATAATATCATTTTAGAAAAAAATAACCTCCCTTACTATCCCTTACCTCGAAAGACAGTACCTCTGACTGGAATAACACTGAACGAACTTGCAGCGTATAGCAATACTTAAAGTATACTCAAAATACTCACAAGAATACGCTCGATAATATAGAGAGAGAAAACTTCAGTTTCTGGTGTGATTTTCAATTCTAACCTAAGCACCCTATTTATAGGAAAATGCTTAGAACACCAAAGCAGAAAATTTAATATAATAATAATATATATAATAAATCTTCTACGCACACTTGAAATCTGATTTCAGCTCAATAACCACATGCCACCTTCTAGAAAAAATAAGAAAAAACGTTTTTCTAATTTAAAATAATTTAAACTTCCAAAAATCAATTATTTCGGAGCTTCGGAACTTCAATAATTCACAATAAATAGTCCTTTTGCCAGAAAATTCGAATCTCGCGAGTTTTTATAGGAAATTTAATTCTCTACAACTTTGCAAAAGAAAATTTTTCCAAATTCCAAACAAAAATTGACCGAAATTCACAAAAGGACGATTTTACAGGCTATAATCAAATTTCGGTCAATAATTGTGTCCACCAACACACAAAATATGTGTTAAATATTTAATGCCACAAAAATACTATTCCTCCTCATATACTCACATATTCCACATTCATTATAAAATATCAACGTTAATATATTATTAAAATAATATATTTAAATGAATTATTTTATCAGAAAAAGATAAAATTTCAATTTTCAACAATTGTCACATTAAAAATTTCCTCCATCTATATCCACATAAAATCAATATTTTTCTCATCATATGAATCAATAATTAATTATTCACAAATGATATTACATAATCACAATATTGACAACCAGGCAGTTCCCAAGAAAGAGGGGGCTTTCCAATAAGAATTTCTCCTTACTGGCGCGCAATTAGGTGACCAAACCTCTCCTTAGACAGAATTTTCTAGATATTTCCAATAATGTTATCTAATAATATTATTCAGATAATATGAATTATTGCTTCGATAATGAAAAATACTGTGTAATGACAATTATTGAAACAACAACAATATAAAATATCAACGCAGCAATTATTGAATCAATAAAATAAAATACTGAACAGTAATTACTGTAACCATTATTGAGTAGTGCCTTCTTACGTAAGAATCAATAATTGGTGCAATACCGTGTGCTACTGTGTTTTAACCATCGAGTATTTTAACAGTATTAACGGTAACAACTACGCCGTTATTTTTAAAAAATTTAATTTGTCGTTTTCTTCATCCGACAGTTATTCTGTTACGGGGCCCACAAAAGGCTGCGCCGTCGTACGAATATTCCCCGACAGAAAGAATATTCTACGACCAAACGAATATTCCCCGACAACAATGAGTATTTTATATCTACTTGCTTATTTTGAAAAAAAAATTCATATATCACCCTTAACTTTAACCTTCTATCAATTTAACCATTTACTGAATTGTAATTATAAGAAAAATTAAATAATTTTATTTCATAAAATTCGGGGTCTTACATTTACAAGTACATATCAACTTTTGGGTCCCTTTATCGACTTCCATATCCAACTCTCATTATCATATACTATATTATAAAAGCATACAAAATTTTAATTTTGTAAAAAGAAGTAAACTATTCCCTCCATCCTACAAAGATGTTGAAAGTACTACTTTATTTTGAAAATTAGATTATACTTTAATTTTTTAAGTTAAATTTTAATATTTAGAGTAAGTACAATTTATTTAATTTTAATTCAAATAAACATAATTATTTAATTTTAATTCAAATAACCTAATTATTATTATTATTATATTTTTAAATTTTAGTATTTTAATATTTCATAAATTAACATTTAAATAAAATATATCTATCAAGTCCCCACTGGTTCGGTTCACTAAAATTCATACTCCATTCATGTTCGCAAGGAGCATGATATTTAGATGAATGTTTAGTATTAAACACTGTCGAATGATCAGTTTATTATTGAATAATATTAGATACATAAATTATTTTATAAATATTTTATAAATAGTATTAATGTGATATTCTCCACTTCAGTATATAAATATTAACGGATTATAAAATATTTATAAAATAATTTGTGTATGTAATATTACTCTTTATTATTTATCTTGGACGAGACATTAATTAAATATAAAATGTACGATAAAAATTTTATTTTGTAAAATATGTTTCTTATTTTGGAAAAGAAATAATAAATTTGATATATAGAAGGAAACTAAATTTTATTATACTTTCTTAATATATTTTATGAAAATAACAATCGAGTATAGAAGACCCAAAAGCTGATGCTACCGCGGATGGAACTTCTTAAATTAAACGTTTCTAGGAAGGAGATCCAATTTTTTCTCCTCATTTCAAATCTTCAAACAAATGAAATCATTTCTATTTTCCCCATTCCTCTCTTTCAATTAATTTCCATTAATTAAGGTCACCTCTGATTCAATTTCCATGGCAGAAGCCTCGGTTCCCAGCAGCCCACACATCTCATGGTCCGATTCATTTTCCGAAGGCCAGTCATCCATCGAATCTCTCTCCGCAATCCTCCCATCTTTTCCTGATTCCCTTTTCGGCTCCGAGGATCCTTCCTATTCTCTCCTCCACGACACCCAAATCTCCACCCAAATCACTAAACTCCTCCGCCAACCCAACTCCGGCGCCGGCGACAACCACCTCTGCCGCTGGCTCTACGACACCTTCCAATTCGCCAAACCCGACCTCCAATTAGTCGTCCTCAAATTCCTGCCCAACATCGCCGGCGTTTACCTCTCGCGCGTTGCCCTCCGAAAGCCTCTGGCCGGTTTCGAAGCGGTCTTATTGGCACTGTATGCCCACGAAACCAATTTCCGGAACGGCCAAGCGGTGACCGTTAACATTCCGGATCTATCGCATTCGAGTATTTATCATGAAACAAAACTTTCCTCCAAAAACAATTCGACGGAGCTTAATTTGGCGGTAATTTCTCCCGGCTTAGAGCCTTATGGAGCTGTTCGATCCACCCGAAGGTAATGATGTGGACTAGATATTTACATGCATCACAACAAATTATTGCATTTTTATCATTGGAATAATGTTTGTAACATTTTATTTTGACGGTAGTGAAAATATCACTCCAAAAGAATCATTTTAATTTGGCGGTAATCATGTTTTGCCATATTCATGTTATGTTCTGGGAACGTAAAACACGTCAGAGTCTAAAGTTATAATTCCAGTACGTCAAGAACGCTAGGATGACACAAGGTTCTTAACATGGTTTATTTTATGCTGCAGGGCACGTATTGTTGGAGTTGCATTAGAGTTGTACTACACGAAGATAAATGAAATGCCTGTGGATTCCAAGATTGCCTTCTGTGAATTTTGTGTTATTTGGGCCGGACAAGATGGGGACGTTTACAAGGAAAACGAAATCCCTGAGGAATATGCTGCTGCTGAAAATCAAGCAAATCTAGTCGAAAATGACAATGATCAAGAAGGTACGGAGGAGAATGAATTGAGCAGAGCGACCGAGAATATCGAGTCTCATCTTCCCCCAAAAATTGATAGACAATCGCATAATTCTGTACAAGAAAATAAAGGGGAGAAGGAGTCAGGAAGGATTCCTCTACCATGGGAGCTTTTGCAGCCAGTTTTAAGAATCTTAGGGCACTGTTTAATGGGTCCAAATAAGAACAAGGAGCTGTATGAAGCTGCATGTGCTGCATGTAGGAGTCTTTATGCAAGGTCTTTGCATGATATTAACTCTAGGGCTATTTTAGCCACCGGAAGTCTTCTTAGGCTTGTGAAGATGAATTCGGACGCCATTGAAGAAATTGATCATGCAGATAGAACATATGCTAATGTTATTAGTCTCTAGAGTTATGTTTCCAATGTTTGCTTGGAAATGGTTCTGATATGTAGTCGGGTTCATAAGATGTCAAATAGTTATGGGAATTTCATACATTTCACATAATGAATAAGCATTTTCAATGCTGTTTTAAGGAGGAGCTTTTCTAGGTGCATATGAAAATTGAACATGAGTGTACATCTATTTGTATTTTTACTTACCAACGAGAGTCAAAATACAAATAGGTGAAATTCAAATATATCCATGTCTACATATAATTTTTGTTTAAGGAGATTGATATTGTCCAAATAAAAATAACATTGACAAAGGAATAAGCGTAGTTTCGCTAAATATATATATATAGCAAGTATCAAGTGCATACCCCTTATCTTACTCACCCGTGTTTACTCCCCTTCAGGCGACGGTTTCGGTCATACAACCGTCGTTTATACTTTTAGTGACGCTATATGTTGTCCGTTGCTAAAAGTATAGACGGCGGTTGTATGACCGAAACCGTCGCCTAAAGGGGGGTAAGCACGTGTGAGTAAGATAAGGGGTATGCACTTGATCCGGACTGTATATATATATATATGTTTTAGCAATAAAAATACCAAATTTTATGATATATTTTGTTTAGAAATGAAGTTAACTTTGTTAACGAATGTGTGACTCTATGTACAGTCGTTAGGGCTGTAAATAGTAACCGAAAAATTCGTATTCGTTCGCATTCGTATTCGAAAAAAAGCGAATATTATTCGTGTTCGAAAAAAATGGATATATCCGTATTCGGTTTAAAGGTATCCGCAAATAAACGGATACGAATACGGATATAGGCTATGAGACCCCAGATTTTATGAATAAAGATTTAAGTATCTCAAAGTTTTTTTTTTGAATATTATGGTGTGGATTTGATATAATGATATAGTTGTGGGTAGTACACTACAAGAAAAAGGTTTATCAGCGACCGCAGACGGTCGCAGATACCCATAAGCGATCGCATGCGGTCGCTGATAGTCGTCGCACAAATTTTGGTCGCTGGGATGTACATCAGCGAACACTATTAGCGACCGACACATCTGCGACCGATATGAGCGACAGAAATGACAAATCCGGTCACTAAGCTGAGTCAACATGATCCAGAGCCAAAGCTGACGTGGTCCACGTGGCAGCGACCGGTATCAGCGACCGCATGATACCCACAAATATTTAGCCGTCGTTAATAACTATTAGCGACCACATGCGGTCGCTGATATGGAAAAAAATAAAAAATAGATTTTTGCTGTTTTGCAGAATTTCCAAAAACCAGTACCTGCTTTATCCCAACACACATACCCAACAACAGTATACACAACAATATAAACATCCATCGTCCACCAACACACACACCAAACTAGTATATAAACCTTTAAAAACCAATATGATTTGAATAAATATAATAACATTTCAAAACTTGTTTAAGTAACATACAAACATCCAAAGAATGAATATACAAGTACAAGCTTATACTATAACTACAAAACTAATCTAAAGCAGGTACGTCAAGCATCACCGCTTCCTTGATCACCCTGTAATTAACAAAATAATAAAAATAATTACAAATATATACTAACTATGTTAATATTAGTATATTACGATAATATATACAACAAATTAATTTTATACCTCATCGCCATCCCCGTGTTGTGATGTTGCTGCTGCCGCTACTGCTTTAGCTAACTCCTCAGCACTCAGAGCCCCGAGATGTCCGCCCAGTATCTTCAGAAGATCGCGATCTCGACATATAGCTCTCACACAGTCAGCCGGAGTATGAACAGCTGGATGGCTCGATGACTGTGTAGACCGGGTAGAAGAGCAGCCTGAGCCACTGAAGGATGGGCGTCGTCGTTGTCCTTGACCTTTAATGTAATTCTTTTTCACAACAGACGCCCTCTCCCACAACTCTTGATCGATGGACGGACGTGGAGTGCCTTCAGGATAACACTCATTCAATAAACGCTTATAAGTGTCCTGTCATCATGTTAACAATTAAATAGTTAAAAATAAATTAATTCTGTAAGCATTGATAAACAAGATCAAGTTGTTAAAATTTATTACCGATATCTGGATAGCCTCAGACAGACCATCACGGGTGGCCACGTATATATCCAGCCAATGGATAGGCTGACCTTGAGACTGAGACTCCTATACAAAAAATAGCATAATATTACTAAGTAAAAATGTGATATATTTTTTACAATTCATGATTATAAACATATTAAAACTTGTAAATACGTACCCTGACAGTGATATGTCGCAACTGTGAAATACTACCACCCTTGTATGTCCTTTTAGCCTTTTCGCCATCGGGTACACCCGAGGATCTGTTGGTGGCGACAATCTTTCGTCTTTTCACCCAGTTCTCAGCTCTCCATTGGACAAACATCTCAGCCCATATGGCCTGGGTGCACCACCAGGGACTATATTCGTGCATGTAATCCTATATATATATATCAAGACCCTTTTAATTGAGATTCTAATCCGATTGACCTCCCATCCGTGATCAGAAACGATTCTGAGACCAAATATATCAACTGAACTAGTGCTCATCCGTGAAGAGCGACAAATTTTCACTTTTTAACTTGGTAGTAAAAGGTAAAAGTCATTTCTTGGTAAAGAGAACTAACTAGTCTATATACTTCCTAAAATCATTAGATTTGAAGCTGTTTTGGTAAAAATTAAAATGGATAAGAAGACTCGACCAAAAAACGACATCTGAAACCAATACATAATAATACTCACGTGAAATGGGCCATGCACGCACCGTTGCAGAAGAAAATAAAGAAGAGGAGGGGGTTGACTTTTGTAGAAACGTCCGTCCAATAGAATTTGAAATCCGGTCGGTCACAGGTCCTCTACCCAACCCAACCCAACCCAACCCACCTCACCTCACCCCGTTAACTAAAGCCAAACCTAAACCCACTCTGACAGTCAACCCCGGCCCATTTGTCTTTTTGGAAGGAGATTGGTTTCTTTTTGGAATTACTCAAAAGTCAACCCAATGCATGTATATTCTTACTATATAACACCATACCTTCCCTACCTCTCAAGCAAATCAACCGCCCAACTCTTTTCAGTTTGGTCAATTGATTAATACAGAGTCGACACACATGTCAAGAGGTAATCTCTCTACGTGTCAGCACTGTATTGATCAATTGATCAACTTAACATAAAGTTAACTTCGTGATAACCGAATCCCTTTTTATGTATTTCATAATTCAGCAAGAAAAAATAAACTCAAAAAGTAGTATAATAAATCAATTTATTTCTTAAAGTACAAACTTAAAACAATTCATTTATCTTTTAAAAATAATAAATATTGTAGTTATTAGTAATTAGTCTTTGTGACTCATCAATTAAAAAAATATTTAAATGCAGGTGCTAAAACATGAATGAGAAAATATAAGAGGGAAGTTGGGAATAAAGAGCTAGTGGGAGAGAGATGTAACATAGTTTCAAGAGAGACAACTATTTTCCCATAGAAGAATATAATATTAATATTTTAACCGATTAATATTATATTGGTTGTATATAAATTTGTAATATAATATAATATTTTAACCAATTAATTTCATTACAAAGGGAATTATTTAGATGCCTACGTACTTTAAAAGTGAATTTGGTAATCTTTTTAAAATAAATAATTTGAAGATTCTCTAATAATTATAGGGCCTCCAAACCTTCCATTTTTGAAATGCCTATATATATATACATATATATATATATATATATATATATATATATATACGGTCCGGATCTTAAGCTCACCCCTTATCTACCTCACCTTGCTCACCCCCCTTTAGCGACGGACCGAGCGACGATTTGGTCCGTCGCTATATATAGAACTGTCGTCTTAACTTTTAGCGATAGACAATATATAGTGACGGACCGAACATATAATTATATATATATATATATGTATATATATGTATATATATATATATATAAATTGAATTAAATAAGTGTCTCCATCCACAGCAACCGGTTGTTGGGGAGCAACCCCTTTTATCCAGCCGGTACAAACTGTACTGGCCTTAGAATTTTTTTTTTTTTATAAGCCGGTACAGCTTGTACCGGCTGGATAAAAGGGGTTGCTTCCCAATAATCGGTTGCTGTGGATGGAGACCCATTAAATAAATGCTTACAATAATTATACTAAGGGAATAGAAATTAAAGATGGTATCTTTTAAATTCTTTTGTAGTGGTTGACTCTTGTTTATTAAGAATGTGGTGGTGATGGTTCAGGTGAACTTGGTCCACCTTAATGCATCTATCCCATCAAAGCAAACAAACAGAAAACATATAATACAACGAAACAATTGTAGTGGGAAATTGGATCTTATTAAAAAAATGTGGCAAACCATATATGATCTATATATATTACTGCCTCGAGCTGCCCCCCCCCCCCACCCCGCACCCTGCACCCTGCACCCCGCACCCTCCCCCCATTTATAATAATTACTAACCATTTTTTTTAAAACCAAATCAGCTCAGTCAAATTTTTTTAGTCGTAAAATGAATAAGTTGTTCGAGTTCGATTAAAAATTTGATTCGAGTTCGACTTAAAATATAAATGATTTAAATATGTTTTTTTTTAAGTTTTGATAAATTATTCTAGACTCATTTTAACATGTAAAAATATCATTTTTCTAAAAAAAAAATTGAGACAATAATTAACAAGAGGATGATTGACTTTTTAACCAAAGTAGAATATGATAAGAACTCACAGAAGTCAACGTAGTAATACGTACATATAAACTTTGTACACATCTCTATTTACCAAATTATGATCTATAGGGTTACAACTATATATATACGTACCTAGTATATATATATTGCTTTAAAATTGCATGTATAGCAAACCAACAAACATCACAAAATTTGATGTTCAGCTGCTCCACTCTCACTCACTCACTCACCTTTTCTTATTTCAATAACCCTCTCTCTCTCTATATATATATATATATCTTACCCACGAATATATTCATATATATATATATATATATATATATTTATCATAGACTTAATTAATTTGTAATGGAGGAGTTGATGAAGACTACGTGGTCAGAAGAGGAGCTGGTAAGAGAGCTTTTAGACGATGAATCGCCATTAATATTTATGCTACCTCAGGCTCAGGAGGAGATTACCGATGATTCCAATTCTAAATATCCTTCATCAAATGATACACTACTCCTTCATCAACCCATGTCAGACCCAGGGCCAACAATATTAGAAGAAGAAGAAGGTCATGTTAATCATCATCATAATTACTTTAACCATTCTCAACCCAGGTTGGTTTGTGCATGCCAATTAATTCATTGTTGATCCAAATTAAATCTTTTGTCATGCATTCTATTAATATATAATAATTTTAGTATTTGTTTTTTAGTGAATCACTATATATTTCACATGTGTTTTTGATATTTTCACATGGTTCGTTGTCACATGAAGATGAGACCCACTGTATGCTCACATGTGAGATCGATGATCATGTGGAAATTAATATTATATAAGTTCTAAGTATTTTTTTAATATTGAAAAAAAATAGCTTAGTTTGGCTTGATTTGTAGGAGTAGTTCAATGTTGGAAAGAGGGGTGTGTAAAGGTGAGAGTAAGTACACATTGCAAATTAAGAGCTGTGGCAATGTAATGGCTGATGATGGATATAAATGGAGGAAGTATGGCCAGAAGTACATCAAGAATAGCTCAAATCCCAGGTATATATTTATAAATTTATTTAAAAAATTTAATATTTTTACATGAAAAAGTGTCGTTTATTTATTAATTATCTCTTGTCCTCTCTCTTTCTTTCTATTTTATATGAATAATAATAAATAAATAAAAATGGCCGACTTCATTTTTGAGATTACAATGCAAATTAATTACCAATTTTTTATTTATGAAAAATAGTCCCTTTTAGATGATGGAAGTATGACTGTTTTGTCAATTATATTTTAATTTATTTTTATTTTTATATTTTTCAATGGGTTGCCTTTTGAATCAGGAGCTACTACAAGTGTACGAACCCAAGGTGCAGTGCCAAAAAACAGGTCCAACGGTCAACCGACGACCCGGACACTCTCATCATCACTTATGAAGGGCTTCACCTCCACTTTACATACCCATTCTTCTTATTGGGCCAAGCGGAATCATCACCGAAGAAGCCCAAAAAATCCATTCCACAGGTCCATGACCATGAACATGACCAACAAATTCAACAAGAAGAAGAAGGGCCGCAAAACGTCGAAACTGGCCCACCACAAGCAACAGTCTTGGCCCAGGAAGAAGTGGGCTCACAAGGGTTGCTTGAGGATATTGTACCATTGGTTATAAGAAATCCACATGTCAACACTAGTTCTTCTCATTCTTCATCTGGTTCTACTTGCCCCCCATCCCCACCTACTTCACCACCTTCTTTTCCTTGGTCCCCTTGTGATTATTCTCCATTGTCTTTTGACATTGGGGTACTCTAGCCTTTTAAGACAACATATATTTTAAAAATTAGAATCCAATAAGCCCATCTATGTGAATTATATGAAATTTTGTACCAATAACAAGCTGCTTATTGGGCTGGGCTAACTTGTATTACTTGACACAACAATGGACAAGCATTGCAAAATAAATGATGGTTTGGGCTGATTGATCTGTGTTTTGGGGTCATTTCTTGGACTAAATTTTGTATCAAACTACCATCCAATTTAGTTTAAGTAAAGAAGGGAAGAAAATAAATGATATATTAATTACAAAGCTATATCTAAAATAAAATTAAGAAAATATTAATTACAAACGTGAAAGGACAAATTAAAGAACGTGTACACAAAAGTTATAAGTCGTTATATAATATGTTAAAATCACGTCTTGACTCAAAAGGTTAACTCATTAAATTTATGGTATCCATTAGAGTATATATGCGCTCAATATTTCATCTTAAGTTCCAATGTCAAATTTTACTATCATACGGTAACTAAACCATGTAAATTTGTAATTCTTTTTCTTGGTGTGGGACTTTTTTTTTAAACTTTTATTATAAGACTTTGACTGAAGAAAGAAATGTCGTTAATTAAATTAATTGCCCTTTAATTATAAAAATATACACCAAGTATAAATTTCTTTTTTGGGCTGGTCCAAATTGTGACAAGCCCAATTTAAAACCCAAACCACAAAACAGAAGATTTCCTTGGTTGACAAATATAAATTGGAGACTCAAAACCAACTGCGTAACTAGAATGATTCTAGAAACAGTTTGGATCAATAAGGCGGTTTGTATTTATGATCGTAGTCATTTTTCTGCTTCAGCTCCTTCGTCTCCAACTCAAATATATTGATCAAATTGTGTTCCATCTTTTCTAGGGTTTCATAATCATCGTTCAGTTCATGTTTCAATCAATTTTGTAATGATATTTTCACGTATTGGAAGCTCTCTATCTCGCTCCTCTCGCTCTACATTTCAAAGAGTGAGAATTTATTCTGTTTCTTTTTCTGTCAACTTTTTTTATACAAATTTGTGACAGCTTTCGTGGTTTCTATGGTTTATTATGGGCAGAGTGCTGTTTCTGGTACATATAGAGTGAGAAATGAATCTGTGAAAGCGTGGAATGCACGCGTTGATGGCGGATTTGGGCTCGTGAGGGGATATTTAACTTCAATTGGAGCTGGGAGTGGAAGGCAAATTTTGTCTCCAACACATTTATCAGAACTTGATTCTGTTTTTAAGAACCCGAGGCTTCGTAGGCTATTTTGTAGCGAAGCTCCCAAAAGAAAGAGTATGAAATGTTTGATGATTTTGATTCCATCGTGTGTTTAGTTATTTTGTGTGTATGCAAGATGCTACTTTTTTTCCTAATGTTTTTGTGCAGACTATGAAAAGTATCATCCAAAAAATAAGAAAGAAGTGCCGAAAGGAAACAAACAGAAATCTGGGTCTAAAGGTATGATTATGTTGACTAGTCCTGAAATTTTCATACAGTTAGTTGTTATAGAAATGGAGATGTTTGTCAGAGTTAATGGTATACTAGACGAACATGCTGTGAGTGCTCATAGTTATTTTAACTTTTAAAATGTTGGTCCATTGATGTGAAATTTTGGCATTGAAATGGTTCAGTGGCATGATGACTTTGTTTGACATGGACCGTCCGTACATGTGTAGCTTAGCTCCATGTTCTGGGATCGGGCATGGGGCTATATTCTGCTTCATACGTTTCCATGATCAATGATTTGGGGGTGGGGAGACTTGGTAGTATTCAGTAGACATCTGCGTCTTGATACCGTTTTCTTTAGATGTTTATGTTTGATGGTCAGTGGGAATGTGCATTTCAAATGTTACTAGAGGCTACTATGCAGCATATTCATACATTTCAAACAATAACTGTCTTGTTAGAAGTCAACAAATTATATGTCAGATTAAATCTATCGACTTTTTTTAGACTGAATAAAGTTTTATGTTTTTACCTATTTTTAGGGTTTGTGCTCTATAAACTTTATCTACAATGTTCTATAATTTATATGCATTTATCTTCTTGTCCTTATTTACTTTTAAACTTTTTAAATTATGCGTCACGTAATTCATAGCTTATCTCCGGATGTTCTCCAGAGGACTCAAGTACAGGTGAGCATGGGAATTTTCAGGAGAACATTAAGCAGTTTCAAAATCTAATCATGCCTGGGTTGTTTATTGGGTTTGTTCTTACATCCATGTTCTTGAAGCCTCGTGAACAGAAGCAGGTCAACTCTTTAATTAAGCTTTGAAGTTTAAACATTTTGTTTAACCATTTAATGTTTGGATTCTTTGAAAGAATATAGTATCTGTATCTAAGATAACTTGTTGGCTGATTATAAATTTATATCTATCTTTTATAATTTACTTCCTAATGACAGACTAGTTCTCTAGCCAACTCAATTATTAATCTACTTTATCTGCTGTTTCAGCTGTTTCTTCTTTGTACGCATTTTGTATTCTTTTAGAGCTAGGTTGAATTAGTTTTGCGATTACATAAAGTGGAGAAAGTCCAAAGATCAGTCACATACTTGGATAGTGGGTCGGCTGACCCATCTAAAGTTTGAGAAAAATATATTAGGACCTTCTGGGTTCATGAGCAAGACCGACAGCTTGAATTCCTGTATTTGATTATTGATCAACTGGTAATTCTTTAGCATTATATTGGGCATTATTATTTTTACAGCGTGTCATCAATGTCTGATGATTTACATCTTTGTTTTATGTTTTTTAATTTCTGTTGGTTATGTCTTTGACAGTATGTATGCATCATACCTTCTATATCGTCTTTTCTGTAGTTATATTCTTGATTTTTTCATGTTTCTCTTTTATTCTCCAAATAAATTTATGATAATATTCCTCAGATTAGTTTCCAAGAGTTCAAAACCAAACTGCTTGAGCCTGGGTTGGTGGACCACATTGTTGTTAGCAATAAATCAGTAGCAAAAGTGTATGTAAAGAGCTCAAAGGGTCCTACTAATGCTACACCTAATAAAGGAAATGGGAGCCAGTATAAGTATTACTTTAATATCGGAAGCGTTGAATCTTTTGAAGAGAAGCTGGAGGAAGCCCATGCGAACTTAGGAATAGATCCTCACAATTACGTTCCTCTATACCATGTCTCTGAAATTAATTGGTTTCAAGAACTGATGAGGTTTGCTCCAACAACCTTACTTCTGGGAATTCTCTGGTTCATGGGAAGTAGAATCCAAGGGGGAATCGGTGTTGGCGGACCTGGTGGAAAGGGTGCTCGTGGGATATTCAATATAGGAAAAGCAAATTTTACAAAACTGGATAAAAATGCTAAGAACAAGGTGAGCATTGATTAATTACATCTAATTTTTTTTAGTTGAGCAATAAATTTACCAATATTGTTTATGTTCCTTCGACATGAAAGTTTATCATCTGACTAAGTTCAGGCAATCTGTATTTTATCTAATTACGCAGGTTTTCTTCAAAGATGTTGCTGGCTGTGATGAGGCAAAGCAAGAAATCATGGAGTTTGTTCACTTCCTAAAAAACCCAAAGAAATATGAGGAGCTGGGAGCAAAGATTCCAAAAGGTGCTCTTCTTGTTGGTCCTCCTGGGACTGGAAAGACGCTTCTTGCCAAGGCAACTGCTGGCGAGTCTGATGTACCTTTTCTATCAATATCTGGGTCAGATTTTTTGGAAATGTTTGTTGGAGTTGGACCTGCCAGGGTCAGGAGCTTATTCCAAGAGGCAAGACAATCTGCACCTAGTATAGTTTTTATTGATGAGATTGATGCAATTGGTCGAGCGAGAGGGCGTGGCGGCTTTTCAGGGGGCAATGATGAGCGAGAAAGTACTTTGAATCAGTTGCTGGTAGAAATGGACGGATTTGGGACTACTGCTGGAGTTGTTGTACTTGCAGGCACAAATAGACCTGATATTCTAGATAAAGCCTTGTTAAGACCTGGTCGATTTGATCGTCAAATTACAATTGATAAGCCTGACATAAAAGGACGTGATCAGATATTTCGCATTTATTTGAATAAGTTGAAACTTGATCAAGATGCATCATTTTACTCCCAGAGGCTTGCTGCTCTGACTCCTGGATTTGCGGGAGCAGATATAGCAAATGTTTGTAACGAAGCTGCTTTAATTGCTGCAAGGAATGAGACTGGCGTGATCACAATGGAACATTTTGAAGCAGCTATAGACAGAGTTATTGGAGGTTTGGAGAAGAAGAACAAGGTATCCTACTTGTCCCATGTTAGAAGTTTTACCACTGTTTATAGTGTGTTATTTCCTCCTTGAAAGACCTTCAAATTATAAAGACTTGCAATAGAAGGTTGGATGTTTTTTGTCTTAATGGAAAATGATTACATAGCTTCTAAAATTATTTGTTTTAAACCTCATCTTGGAAGTATGTTTAATTTGGTTTATTTTGGATGATTTATAATACAAAAAGAAAGTAAATGACCTTTGTACTTGAACCTTAATAGTTTGGTTTAGATGGTGTGGAAAAGATTTATCTAAACCTGTATAATTAAGGCAGTGACTAAACATTTGTTCTTTGTTGTGATCACTTTTTAAACACAATCTCACTCGGTGCAAAGATTTTTTAATATTTTATTTTCTATTTGGTTGCTGAAATGAAAACTTGGTATAATTTGGTGTATAGTTTGCAATTCAAACATGAATATTGTCATTGTTTTAATCTTAGTTTATTATTTCATACTCATCTCTATGATATAGTAAGTTAGGGATCAAATAAGCATAAAATAAAATCTGATTAGAAAAGATATTTTCAAATCTTAATGGTTATAAAATGCATGTGTTGCCAATGCTTTGAGGGTTACATGGAGGGGTGTTGTGGTGTTCTTTCTTCACATGAGAGGTTAAGATTTTTAAGATACAACAATGAAACAATAATAAAACATGAGGGCATCACTTGCCTATTCTTTGTGCAGGTTATAAGCAAGCTGGAAAGGAGGACTGTTGCTTACCATGAATCAGGCCATGCTGTTGCTGGTTGGTTCTTGGAACATGCAGAACCTTTACTCAAAGTGACAATTGTTCCTCGTGGTACTGCAGCTCTTGGTTTTGCTCAGTATGTTCCAAATGAAAACCTTTTGATGACCAAAGAGCAACTCTTTGATATGACATGCATGACTCTCGGAGGTCGAGCAGCTGAACAGGTTTGACTCCTTCCTCCTTCCCCCTATTTATGCCGATCAAGACATTTAAGTAGTGCGTTTATTCACGGTGTGAAACCTCTCAAATTGGGCCAAAAGAAATATAGTTATTTAAAAGAATATCTAATCTAGTAATCTTGTGTTTTATGTTATATGACCTTTTATTATCACTAAACAAAACATTTTCCTTATTGTTTTTTTTGTTCTTATGAAAATTTTCCATGGGGTCTAGAGGATCTCATCTGCTCTAAATGATACTTCATAAAATCTTTGATCCATCAGATATTTCAAGTTACATAGGCAAGTGTATGACTTTTTAGGACATCCGAAAATTGTTGTATTTCATGAGGTTGGTTTCTTGTATTTAGTTTTAAGTTTTTTGTTGTTTTCCAATGGTGGTGTCATCTATAAAGAAAATGGATCAATTTGTAATTGTAAAATGAGGGACTAAATGATGTAATATCACCCCCAAAGGTTACACTTGCATATCAAACAATAGTAATTAGTAGATCTTAAAAACCTCGATATTTTTTTATTTTTTAATATTCTGTTTTCTTCAGAAAAAATTAATCTATATACCGAAATCATCAATAGCTGTTGTCTTTATTGAGAAAGAACTCATTTTCTTAGAAGATAATAAATAAACTCTTGGTTCAAGATCGGAAATTTTGTTATTGATTGCCTTCTGTAGGTCAATTAGCGGCTTGAAAGTTCTAAATAACAGAACACTATTCAAGTCATCCAGTGTTACTAATTGATTTTCCTCTGTGAGTAGGTTTTGATTGGTAGGATTTCAACTGGGGCCCAAAATGACTTGGAGAAAGTGACCAAGATGACCTATGCCCAAGTCGCAGTCTATGGTTTCAGTGACAAAGTTGGTCTTCTTTCTTTCCCCCAAAGGGATGATGCAATGGAGATGACAAAGCCATACAGCAGCAAGACTGCTGCAATAATCGACAATGAAGTGAGAGAATGGGTGGGTAAGGCGTATGATCGCACAGTACAGCTGATAGAGGAGCACAGAGAGCTTGTAGCTCGGATTGCCGAGCTATTACTTGAAAAGGAGGTTCTACATCAAGATGATTTGGTTAGAGTACTGGGTGAACGCCCATTCAAGAGTAGCGAGCCTACAAACTGCGATAGGTTCAAGCAAGGGTTTGATGCATAAGATACAGAAGTAACAGGCACTCCTAAAAGTAAGAGCGAGGGGGTGAAGAAGATGGACCATCATCATTGGAACCGGAAATTGCGCCAGCATAGCTTACTGAAAGAGGTTTGTGGTTTCTATTGGTTAAAGGCACATTGAAAGTGATGAGTCATTTTTCTGCTCGGATTGTGAAACCTGCACTTGTGCAAATAACACAGTTTCTGCTTCAAAATCTGGCTCATGCTATTATCATCATCCGAGACTACTTTGTATTGTACATTTAGCATCCATAGTCTAGTCAACTTTACGAGGGCATACATATGAGGTCCTTATCGAGATTGATGATGACTGTATAAATGCAGGGAGATTATTCAAGTTATTAGTTTATAGCCTTTATTTGATTTCTTTTTTAAGTTGATGATATGCAACTCATATTTGAAGAAGCATACTTGCAAGAGCCAATGATATAGTCGTTGGGCGGCTAGGCTATATCATGATGAAGACATGAAGAGAGATCGACTGCTTTTCAAGTATTTGGAATTCACCATTATTTATTTATTTATTTTTACCTTCCTCTTATATTATTTTTTTCTTGAAAAACCAGGACCGGTGTTTTATGAGGGAGTTTTTAGTGGCCATGAGTATGGGAACGAATCTGCAAGCAGAAATAGACCATTGAAAGTAACATTATACATACTATATAATGGTGGGTGTATGTTATGTCATCTCCATTGATATAAAGCTTTCCTATTACTCCTGGATTGGATGTTGACCGAAGGCATGACTAGGCAGGCAATGTCAATAGGTTGCTAGATTTCCTCTCGTCCTTACAAGAGTGTGTGGTTGGAGTTAAAATGAACTAAAAACCAATATGAAACGAAACTCTACTAATTTGGAGCTTAAAGTAGTGTGTGTTTCTGTTTCCAAGTACCCTCCGGGCGGCCCATGTTTTTGTTTGTAATCTCGACCTGGTTGAACGTGATATTAAATAATTTTTCATAATCTCTGGACTAATAGTCTCAAGTTCAAATTTAAAAACGAATAAGTCACTTGAGATTAATAAATCTTTGCAAACAAACATAACCCTAACCATATATGGCAAAATTCTCTTGCGTTTCAATTTGAATCTCCTCATTACCAATTGAGATGGTTGTCTAAAACAAGATTCACCTTGTTGAATTTTCCATGTGACAGAACCCACATTTGCTTGATAGTGGTTGTCGGTGGTGGGACTACAATTAATACACACTACAAGGTAGTTTTGATTGATTGAAGGGGATAAGTGGGCTTACATACATACATACATACTAGTCCAGCCATTGTTGCTTTTGAGCATGAAAGGCACTCACCCCTAAACAACATGGCTAACAATGTGGAAAGCAAAGAAGAAGAAGCAATATGTTAGAATGGATTGAAAAAGAAAAGCCTTTGATTGGCGAAGGAAAACTCTCAAGGAAACTGCACAAACTCCTGTTTCTATTGCCCCAACATTTACTTGTTTAAGCTAACTTAACTTTCTGAAGTGGCCAGTTGCAAGTACTATGATATGTGAATTAATTTAGTTTAGGATTGTGGAAATCTTTTGTTTAATTAAGTTGCTTAATAATAATAATAAGCTATCCTTGGTAAATGTTAACATGAATAAAACAAATATCTAAAGCAACAATTAATATTTTCCACTACATAGCAAAAGAAAAAGGGTACAAAAAAGACCCTCAATTTAATCATGTGAGAAAGAATAGCATGTCTTTCCTGACTCAGATTTTATCTCTTAACCCTTTAAAAACTTTTTCTAGTTCTACAAAGAGGAAACCTTGAATTCCAAGTGGAGAATACTGTCCAACTTTAATTATGATTTTTTTTTTGATAATCGAGAGTTTTCCAACTGCAGTCAGACTAATCTCCACGAATCCGGGTAAATCTTTTAATACGGGTTTTACGTCTGCGTTCCTGTGGCCCCTATGAACCATATATTGTCTTGACAATTGTTGCTGGTGGTATTCGATCTCAGGACGTCCGAGTCTACGGCTCGTCCTGGAGTGTCATTCAAATCACTACGCCAATTGTTGGGTTTCTTTAATTCTTATTTGAACAAGGCATTCCTTGCCAAATTGCCCCCACCCCACCCCACCCCACCCCACCCCACCCACCCCACCCTACCCTCAGCGTAAGCTAAAAGCATTACTTCATTGTGGGTCTAAAATTTCAAATAATTCTAGCTTGAGCTAGCATTATAGAAACACTTGCAAAATATACAATTTTATATGCTCTGAAGTGCATTATTGGTCATATAGCTCCAAAGTTTCATCTGATATACTTGTTCAAATTATGCTCCTCCTCTATCATAGGATCTTATTATTAGCTTATAAGAAGAACTCGACATGTATGCATCAACAACTCAGTTCCCACCATTATTGGTCTTCTACAATAACAATATATAATTCTTTGCACAAATTTTTATAATGTGATTAAATTAGACACGACCCAAAATGAGAGTCCAATTTTTTTAAAAATAAACTAAAAACTGACGAATGCAAAATATATAATAAAATAGGTGCCACAATCTTATGTGTTGTTACTACAAATATATAATATAATTTTGCCTACAACATGAAGATTTTGATCTCCGCTGCTGTTGCTTTCTATTGAACCGAACTCACCTAATGAAAGACAGCATGCAGTCCCATAATAAACTATGTTAAAAAACTACACATTAAATTTAAAATTAAACAATGAGGGGTCATGCAGCCAGGCTGGGTGAAATAATTGAGGAATTAAGAAGAAAATTTTGCATTGTAAAATTAAGTTATAAATAAAATAGAAATGGCCCTTTCAATAATAATAAATAATATATATATATATATATATATATATATATATATACACAACGGATCAGGTCCGGACTCCCGGACCTGATCAAATCCGGACCCTATATATATATATATTTTTTTTTTTTTTTGTAGAACAGCTAAAAAAAAAAAAAAAAATTTATGGAACTGAAATTTTTCCATAATACAGTGTTTTGGGCGTGTTTTTAATACCTACCCCAACCAATGTATGTACAGTCTGCCCAGACTGTACAGACATATTTCGTTATAGGCATCCAAATCACGCCCAAAACACTGTATTATGGAAAAATTTCAATTCCATAAATTTTTTTTTTTTTTTAGTTGTTTCAAAAAAAAAAAAGCAAAAAAAAAAAAAAAAAAAAAGGTCCGTATTTTAGTAGAGTCCGGGATCCCGGACTGGATCCGGACTATATATATATATATATATATATGCTCCTTTTGTCTCGATATGAATGTCTCATTTTTTTTTTAATTTTTCATGTGTTTTTTTAAATACGTTTAAACATAGTGTTCCCATAGTAATATTTATAATTAAAAAAATTAAATTTAAATATTTTTTTTGTAGGATTTAAAAAGTTTGATGAGACTCTTTTTTTTTATTATTTTTGAATTATGTATGTGGTATGTTGTATAGGCAAGGTTCTAAATTAAACATTTTTGGACTATTTTCACCCTCTGGTGTGGAAATCTAATTATTGTCCTCCAAAAATTAAACAAATCAAGGAGTTGAGTCACATGAGGTGAGGCTGGTCATTTTCACTTAAAAAATATGGTGGCGGCACAGGCCTTAAATCAATGATTCTTTTTTTTTTTACTAGAATGCTAGTAGGCACACACACCCCGACCCTAATTCTTAAATATATTACTCCCCTAAATATAAAAGTTTGTAAAACATACAAATAAACATAGTTTTTTCTTGAATGATTTACTCCAATATTAAACTTTAAAAACTACCCTTTATTATATATATATATATATATATATATATATGAAAATAAATTGTGTATACATGTGTAATATATTGAAACACCACATTCACACATGCATCGAAACATATGTGGAATTAAGTTACTAATAATAGTATATTCAGTCATGACTTTTTGAGTTGGTTTGTGGTGGGCTAAGACGAGTCAAAAAGATGACATTCGATCAGTAGTTTAAAGTTTTATTTAGGTGGATTTGATTCGATCCCGTATTGTTTTTATATATAAACTTTGATATTAAAAAAAATCAATAATTGAAATAAGACTCTTATTTTCAATAGGAGGTCACTTTTTTTTACTAGAAAACTATTACTATAATTAGGCACATACATACACCAACCCTTGTTCTTAAATATATTAGCCATGCCTTTCCTCACATTTTTTAATTTCAGACATAGATTATTAAGTTTGTGATGATATTGCTCACCATTATGTGATCATAGATTTTCCCTTCAAATTGACTCATTTTGTGACAAAATGAGAGTTGACTTTAAATATTGGTCGTTCAAATAACATTAAATAAATTTATAAGATTTGTACTATTAAAATAATAATAATAATAATAATAATAATAAAAAATGCCAAGGAATGAAGCCACAAGCTGAAAATGAAAGTTTTACCTATTTTTGTTGACTTAATGGTTAAATATTAAAGTTCTAAAGCATACAAATAAACATGTTTTTTTTTTAATGATTTATTCCATTATTGAATTTGAAAAACTAAACTTTAATATTAGAAAAATAATATAAAAAGATATTTTGTATACACGTGTAATATATAAACCTTGATATTCAAAAATATTTCAACAGTTGAATTTAGTAGGAGACAACATTATTTTTTTTTTTTTACAAATTTTTTAAATTGTAACTCATTTTGGAATCCATAAAGTAATTAACTGTTTTGCTGACCACAATCTAAGAAACGTAATTAGTATGTTATTACTATATTGTCATTCTCATTTATATGAAGTTGAGAATATATATTATTACTCTTTCATTATTTGTCAATCTAAGTTGGAATGAGCAAGTTGTAACGGTTAAATAATTATATCGGAATGTGTTATTACATAAAATAAAATAAAATAATTAATTAAATATTTATATGAATTAAATTAAAGAAATCATTTTGTATGTATCACGCTTCCACTGTGCTTAAAGGTGAACGTCTTTAATTGTCTCTCTCAATCTTAGAATGAATGTATAAGTGCGTATAAAATTCTTGAGACGACAATTGAGATCAAATCCTAATTGTTTTATTTATAGAATAGTTAATGGTCATAATCGTCCATCAATATTATTAAACTCTAGGGCCCATTATGCCAAATTAATATTAGTAATAATATTTATGAGTCACATAATTACCAAACCCATAAATAAGGTGATTAAATTAATACAATATGTAAGCCCAATAATTCTATAAATAGTAGAGGCCAAATAAGGAAATAAAATATTCTAACATTCTCCCACTTGGCCGAAATACTATTTATATATACAAAACATAAGACTTATAATCATTAATTTGGCCAAGTATTAATTTAATATCTACATCTTGTTCAAATAAAAACACCAATGCGAATTAATACAATCTTTGTGTCACTATTAACGCAAGATTCTCATTAGTTACACAATTAGTACTTTTATTAGAACAAAGATTAACATTAAGCATAATAGGCATGAATAGAGTTTACATAAGTGGTAATAAATTAAACTCATTCATATGGTCCAAAACATAACTGTTTGTTCACAATTAGTTCTCAAGTTTGCACAATAAAGAGAATAGCAAACCTATCAGTTAAACCCATGCCGGCAACATGCTCTAAAAACAGCTTGGGTGGTAAGCCTTTCGTAAGTGGATCCGCCAACATATCATGCGTACTAATATACTTAATGACAACGCTTTAATCTTCAACTCTTTCCCTGACAAATAAGTACTTAGTGTCGAGGTATAGTCCAGCACCACTCGAATTGGTGCTGTTGAAAAAACTAACAGAAAAATCATTATCACAAAATACTTTCAATGGCCTTGAAATGGAATCTACAACCTTAAGCATTGAAATAAGATTCCTCAATAATACGGCGTGACAAGTAGCATGATAACAAGCCAAATATTTTGCCATCATCGTGAAAATAGTAGTTAACTCATGCTTATAACTTCTCCACGAAATAGGATCTCTTGAAAGCATAAAGATGTATGCTGATGTAGATTTCTTTTCATCTTTACACTTAGCAAAATCAGAATCAGAATAACTAACAACTTTAAGGTTATCTGTTTTTCTGAATGTAATCATAAAATCCTTAGTACCCTGTAAATAGCGTAAAACCTTTTTCACTGCTTTCCATTTAACTGATAATGTCCAAGCATGTCAGTTACATGCGCTATATCTAGACGTGTACAAACTTGAGCGTACATAAGACTCCCAACCACATAAGCATAGGGAATAGAATTTATTTGATCACGTTCAAGTTGATTCTTAGGACATTGATATGAGCCAAATTTGTCACCCTTAACAATAGGGGCTACAGTAGGGGAACAATTTTACATGTTGTATTTGTTAAGAATTTTGTCAATATAAACTATTTGGGACAATCCTAATATCCCACGAGACCTATCGCGATGAATTTCAATACCTATAACATAAGAGACTTCACCGAGATCCTTCATATCAAAATTTACAGAAAGAAAACGTTTGGTCTCATGCAACATGTCTAAGTTTTTACTTGTAAATAGTATATCATCAACATACAAAACAAGAACAACAAATTTACTCCTACTGACCTTCAAGTATATGCATTAATCCACTATATTTTTCTTAAAATTAAAATTACTCATCACTTCTTGAAACTTAAGATACCATTGTCGAGAAGCCTGTTTTAACCCATATATGGACTTCTTAAGTTTACATACCATATGTTCCTTGCCTTTAATTAAAAAATCTTCTAGTTGTGCCATACAGACATTCTCATGCAAGTTACCATTAAGGAATGCAGTTTTAACATCCATCTGATGTAACTCTAAATCATAATGAGCTACTAGAGCCATGACTATTCTAAATGAATCTTTCTTGGATACTGGAGAGAAAATTTTATTATAATCCACATCTTCCTTTTGAGTGAAACCCTTAGCAACCAATCGAGCTTTATACCTTTCAACGTTCTCTTTAGGATCTAATTTGGTCTTATAGACCAACTTACAACCAACAGGTTAAACATCGTTTGGTAATTCTTCAAGATCCCAAACGTTATTAAACTCCACAGATTTTAACTCATCATTCATGACTTCAAGCCATTGAGTTGATTGAGCATTCGTAATGGCCTCTTTATAGGAGATATGATCATTAATCTTACTTGAATAATAGTTAATCTCATTAAGATAGGTTATAAAATCATCAAAATTAACAGGCTTTCTAGGTCTTTCTAACCTATGTAAAGGTTGCACAATTTCAGGAATATGATTTTCAATAATGTGGGGTTCAACATTAGGTGGTGGCTCAGTTATTTCAGGGAAATCATTCGCCTCAATAGGAAGTTGTTGTGCCTCACCCTCTTGAATTATAAGATTAGGAACATAAAACCTGTTTTCTTCAAGTTCAATTTTTTTAGGCAAACCACTCCCACTTAAATTACTATTCTCTAAAAATTCTGCATGCCTAGTCTCAACAATTCTAGTGGTATATGAGGGACAGTAAAATCGAAAACCTTTAGATCTCTCAGGATATCCAATGAAATGACAACTAATGGTTTTAGAGTCAAGTTTCTTTATTTGTGGGTTAAAAAATTTAGCCTCGGCTGGACAACCCCACACCCGTAAGTATTTTAAACTAGGTTTCCTACCTGTCCAAATTTTATAAGGAGTGTTAGGGACCGATTTGTTAGGAACCCGATTTAAAATATGAGCAACTGTCTTTAATGCCTTAGTCCACAAAAATATTGGTAAGTTGGAATTGCATAACATACTACGTACCATACCCATAAGGGTACTATTTCGCCTCTCAGCTGCACCATTATGTTGAGGTGTACCGGGCATTATATATTGAGTGACGATGCGATTTTCTTAACAAAATAAGGCAAATGGACCAGTACTATGACCTGTATCGGAGTGTTTACCATAATACTCTCTGCCTCTATCTGATCTTACTACTTTAATTTTTTGGTTAAGTTGATTTTCAACTTCAGCCTTGAAAAGTTTAAACATATTTAGTGATTCAGATTTTTCATTAATCAGATAGACATAAGTATAACGAGAATAGTCATCAATAAAAGTAATAAAAGATTTGTGACCACCAATTCTAAGAGAAAATGATCCACATATATCAGTGTGAATCACCTCAAGAAGTGCACTACTTCTAGTGGCTCTTTTCTTATTTTCTTTCACAAATTTTCCTTTTATACGTTCAATACAATGGTTAAAATGAGAAAAATCTAGTGAATGAAGAATTTCATCCTTTATAAGACGTTGCATTCTATCTTTTGAAATATGGCCTAAACGTTTATGCCACAATTTTAAAGAATTCTCATTATCTAGATTTCTCTTATTTTCACTTTTAGAGGTACTTTTTATCACATTCATTGTTAACAAGGATTCAGCAAAGTCATTATCCAAATTTATCTTATAGAGGTTTCCCTCTAAGGAGCCAGAACCAATAACATGAGAGTAATGATAAATAATTATTTTATTATTCCCAAACTTAAATGAAAAACCATCAACGTCAAGTTTAGATACAGAAATTAAATTTTCTGTCATACTAGGAATATAAAGAGTATTATATAAATACAAGGTGAAACCACTCTCCAAAACTAAAGGAAGAGTTCCTACAATTTGAACTTGTTTGGGTAAAAATTGGTTTATCCTTATTCTTAAAATATTTGCCATTTTTATAAGCCTTCTTCTTATGGGATCCAGTGGTAATCAAATAAGCAACATTAGGTTTTTCAACCTTAAACCTTTCTTCCTCTTGGGCGTATATGGCGATTAACTTGCTCATCTTCCATTTTTCTTTCTGCGTATTATAATTGATCTTAAATGGATCAAATTGTCCAGGAAGATAAGTCATAATGAAGTGAATAAGAAAACCCTCAGAAATCGCCATGTCCATACCCTTTAATTTAAAGGTCATGTTGTTCATCATCATAATGTGCTCTCGCACTCCACTAATCCCATCATACTTGCTAGTAATCATTTTCAAAATAAGGGTACTTATATGAGTTTTAGAAGAACCCTTAAATTATTCCTCGACTAAAGTTAAATACTCTTTAAGATTCTCAAAGTCATGAATGGCTCCTTGAATGGCTGTCGTGATAGAGTTTTTCATAATTATAAGGGACATGCGGTTGGATCGCTCACTTTTTATAAATACACTTTTGGTCAATTGAGCTAGTAGCTGTAAGTGGAGCAGGATGATCCAGTCATAGTGCATAGTCCAAATTCATAGCACGGAGAACAATTTTTACTTGCTTTTTTCAAGCAGTAAAATTAGTTCCATTCAAGGCTTCAATTCCAGAGAGATACCTAGAAATACTAGTTGGAGTCAATGCTGAAAGCCTGAAACATAATCAAGCTCATAAGCATGCTTACAAAAAACTAAAAGAAATCCACAATGTACAACAATAATTAATAATTAATCATAAGAAAACCAACTGTAGGGCAAACAGTTAGTTACATAAAATTTATTTACAACACCCAAAAAATAGATTTTAATAAGATGTTGGTGCATAATTATCAACATTTCGTTGGTCCAATTAATAATATGCTAATAACATCTCCATAAAATAATGTACAACACATTTATCTACGCATCACCGTTAGGCAGAAAATGAAATAAACATGTCACTTATACAATAAAATTTCATTTAATAAATTTTAATTCTAATTTCTCCGTTGGGTAAAATTAAAATTGTTATTTATTAAATGTAACATTATGTAACTTTTCTTAATCCTTAATTGTTTCAATTAATAACCATCTGTTGAGCTGATTATTAATTTTAACAATAAAAGAGTCACGCATACATGTAAATTATTATGATCAAACTCAATTTTATTTAAAATAATATATTAATCAAGTTTGAAAATTAATATTATTTATAATTAAATGTAATAATTTAAAAGCCCTAATAATATATCATATCATGTTCTAAAATATGAATTGAGATATATATAGTTATGAACACGAATTAATTACACATGTAAATTATTATACAAGCAGAGTGCTTAATAAAGTCAATACAATTACTTTAATATATATATCTAGTAAGTCATGTGTTTATATTAATGGTAATATATGCATTATATATATATATATATATATATATATATATATATATATATAGAGAGAGAGAGAGAGAATAATTTTATGTGTATAAAATATGTATTAAAATTGATCTCAAGAAGTGGGCAAGCAATTCTCACCACCATCACCATAAATTGTTTCTTAGAGTTTGTTTAGCAGTGTGGTGGAAAGGAAAAAAATAATCTTAAATAATGATGCAATAAAAAACATGATAACAAAAGTAACTAATGAATCAGAATTCAATATATATGTTAATTATCGGCAGATTTACGTTACTTTCAAAAATTCCTTTTTATGAAACATACTTAATAATTTTATATTATACTAATAAAGAGGTTATGCGAAAATAAAATTTCTAGCATAACAATGTAATCAATCAATTAGATACTTACATGAATTGAGAGAAACCTTCTTGCATGTATCACGTTTTCACTGCGCTTAAGGGTGAAAGTTTTCAATTATCTCTCTCAGTCTTATAATGGATGTATAGGTGTATATAAAATTTTTGAGACGATAACTGGGACCAAATCCTAGCTATTTTATTTATAGAATAACTAAGGGTCATAATCGTCCATCAAGATTATTAAACCCTATGGCTCATTATGCCAAATTAATAATAGTAATAATATTTATGAGCAACATAATTACCAAACCCATAAATAATGTGATTAAATTAATACAATATGTAAGTCTAATAATTTTGTAAATAGTAGAGGCCGCATAAGAAAATAAAATATTCTCAAAGTAACATCCTCCCTCTTTATAATTTGAATAAAATATAAAGTGAGAGCTTCCAACTATAGTATATTGGATTCTTTGGAAAATTAATCGCACAAAAAATTTCAACATTAACTCATAACATGAATTAATGTATATTGGTTAATGTATAATGGAAACTATTTCAGCAAACGCATCTCTTACCGTTCAAAGCGAGATCTAACGGACGAGATTAATGGAGATTAAAATCTTGTCGCAACTAAGAGTAACGGTAGACAAAATGAGATTAAACTCTTACCACTACTATTAGTAGTGGCATACAATTTTATTTTATTTTACATGCCTCTACTAAGAGTAAATGCATGGAGGAATGTCCTAAATACCCCAACTTAGTTAGAATACATTGAACTTATTTAAATATAATTAAAGTGGGGAAATGTATTTGGAACATTTCTCCATGCCTTTACTAAGAGTAGAGGTAGGTAACAAAAAAATTTGTCCACCGCTATCTCACCCGTTAGATCTTACATTGGACAATGCGAGATGCATTTGCTGAAATACTGTTCATAACAATTATTTACTATGAATCACTCTATCTCTCTTTCTCTGTATATATATATATGTGACTATATATATATATATGGGGTTACATCCACAGCAACCGGTTGCTGTAGAGCAATCACTTTTTTGGTCTGTTGATTTTTTTTTGCTCCAGCCGAAATTTCAATAGGCCACCTTTAGCGACGTACCGAGCGACGGTTCGGTCCGTCGCGCATATCAGAGAACCGTCGTCTTAGCTTTTAGCGACGCATCGAACCGTCGTCATAACATATAAACTATTTATCTGTTCTATAGCGACGGACCAAACCGTTGCCCGATTCATCGCTAAAGGCGGTGAGCAAGTTATGTAAAATAAAGGGGTATGCACCAAAAATGGACTATATATATATATATATATATATATATATATATATATATATATATATATTCAAAGAAAACCGTAAAGTGAAGGTGGTTTATAGCCTACTTCTGCCTAGAGATGTAAATGAATCGAATCAAGTCGAGTATTGAGTTGTTTATATTTGATTTTTAAAATTTATCGAGTATGAAATAAGGTTTGATTGAGGCTCATTTAGCTTCTGAGACGAGCACGATCTCGAATTGAGTCCGAACAGTTTGAACTTTTCGAGCAAATGTGATCCGATTATCAATAGAAAATTATAATTTAAAGAGGTTCAAATAATTTATCAAACTAGCTTTAAAATTTGTTCATCTTTAAATCATTTATATTTCGAGTCAATTTTAAATTAAACTTTTAGTCGAACGAATACAAAATATGCCCGTGTTGGTCAACATGCTATCCTCACCCATTAATGCCCGCCTATTGAAATCCTCCTGGGCATTTTCTTGACTCCCTCAGTTTGTGGCTATAAAAGGAGACCAAATGGATGGAAGATAAACACACCAAAAACTCTCCCAAGTTTCATCCGAGAGTTGGAAGAAATAGAGAGTGGGACAGATAAGCTTTTGTGAAGCTTTAGAAAAATAGGGAGAGAAATATAGTTCAAATAAAATGGTATTTTATTTGGGTTCCATCACATAGTTATTGTGGTGAAGTAATTTGAGTTTGTACTCAAATTAATATATCTTTGTATTCTCTCATATTATTCTAGTGAATTATTCAGAGTTTTTCCCGTGGTTTTTACCTCTTAGTTTTAGAGGGTTTTCACGTAAAATCTTGGTGTCTTGTGGTTAGATTTTTTTTACTTATTTCATGGAGTAGTTATTATTTTGGTGGAACTGCAAACTAAATATGTTTGGCATGTGCTGATATTTTATCCGTCTAATTTATCAGAGACAACAGTATTTGGGAGGTAATTTTTTCCCAACAACTGGTATTAAAGCTAAGGTTATTTGCGTGGTTGTTTTTGATAAATTTTATGGAGGAATCAGTCGGAACCATGATTAAATTGACCTCTTCAAATTTTTTGATCTGGAAGCCCAGAATGGAGGATATCCTTTATTGCAAGGATTTGTGTGAAGCCCCCAAAATAGGTATACATCACCTATTCTGAGTCGCCAAATACATAGTACAGAATACAAATACAATCTTTAATATTCAACAAGAAAGCTGTGAGTTTTAATACAAACATTGTCTTCTAGACAATATCCACTCTCAGAATAAGTCTTCATTACATTTATTGTCACACTATTTAACAGAATAGTGAGGACTACTAATACTATCATCTGGACCATCACTCCATTACCCGACTAGTCCCGGTTACGTTCTCATTTTCTGAAGAGAACAGTGAAAGAAAGGGTGAGCTCAACTAGCCTAGTAAGAAATATTACGACTAAGATAATGCAGGATAAATTATCATTAGTCTTCAACAATGTTAAACTGATAAAATATAATAGACATCAAGTTTAACTGCAGCGGAACATGCAATCCATTAAAAGAGTCAAGTAGAGAATAAAATCTACTATCTTTATTGATTTAAAATGTTTTCATCACTTTTATCGCTAGGACTCAGCTTAATAAATAATCCACATCATCCCTGCACTACGGCCAAGGATATTCATAAGTATCACAACCACAAATTATCCATGCACTACGGGCCAAGGATATTCGTGTATTCATCAATGGTCATGATCATGCCAACAATTGTCCATCAATGCACTACGGGCCAATGAGAACTTTTACCACATCATTTGTAACATTACGGTCATGATTACACCGAATAATCCCTAGTCATAATCATACCAAGTCCATCTATGCACTACAGGCCACAGATGACTTTCAACAAAATATAAATATGAGGATGATGACAATGATATAAGAATTTAATAAAACAAGTTCAAAAATTAATTTATTCAGGAACTAATAACGTCCAAATTGTCAACATGATACTTCTTTGTAGAGTAAAATTCAAGAATGCTCAGAAGAATATTTTCATGAAAAGATACTGGATGAAGCTCAAATATCAAGGATATTCCACTAATTTTATGGAGAATAGAAGTCAAAACTTTAATCAACTGAGTATAATAAAGAATGGAATAACAAAAGAAATCACCATGCATGCGGTACTTCGCATAGATAAGTTATTCTAATAGAATAATAAATAACGGAACCAGGTCAGGCGTAATACGCACCGACAAGATATTCCAACAGAATAATAAAGAATCGAATAACAACAGAAATCACCATGCATGCGGTACTTCGCATAGACAGGTTATTCCAACAGAATAATAAATAACGGAATCAGGTCCGGCGTAAAACGCACAGACAGGATATTCAAACATAATAATAAAGACGGAACCAGGTCCAATGTATAATGCACAGACAGGATGTTCCAACAGAATAATAATGAATGAAATAACAACAGAATTCACCAAGTATAGGGTAGACCGTGTATACAGGTTATTCCAACAGAATAATAAAGAATGGAATAACAGAAGTTCTCTTCATGAATATGAAAAAAAAAATACCCCTTACCTTATAAAGAAGTGTACTCCGATGATAGAGCGGGGATATACTTTAAGAAACTTGCACTACGCTCAAAGCTTTCTTAAACGCCAAAGAAATACGCTCAAGATAGAAGAATAATTCTCTCTACAGTTTCTCTCTCTAGAGTTTCAGTGAATTCGTAAGAAATAATGAATGAATGAGCTTCTATTTATAGAAGAATGGACTGAATAGTAACCAATCCATGAACGGTCCAGATCGATTTACTTTAAACGGAAGGTCTAGATTGGTTTACAATAAAATATAATATATTCTATTTATAATCTAATAAAACGAATAACTTTTAAAAAGATTTTACTATGCAAACATTATGCAGGCACTATGCAAATACTATGCATAATAAAATATAATATATTCTAATTATTGTCTAATAAAACGAATAAATTTATAAAAGTATTCTGTTTTATATAAAAAAATTTACTATTAGTCTAATAAAACGAATAACTTTATAAAAGTATTTTGTTTTATATAAAAAGCTTTTCTATTTTATTACATTAATAATACTAATAAAATAAAACTTTATCATCATTATTATTATTCACACTATTAATCAACCAGGTCGTTCCCAGGAAAGAGGGGGCTTTCCAATAAGAATTTCTCCCTATTGGCGTGCAATTAGGTGACCAAACCTCTCCTTGGCAGAACTTCTAGACATCGTTAATATTGCAAATAATAATATTAATAACTATGTCATCTCAATTATTGATTATATTAAATATCGAAAATAATTGAATAAAACTGAATGACTTCTGACGTAAGCATCAATAATCAATACCGTGTGCTACTATGCAACCACGCGTATTCCTATACTTTTAACACCGGGTGTTTCAACAGTTAATGGTAAAACTTCTACCGTTATTTTTATAAAAATATTTTGTCGTTTTCTCAATTCGACAATAATTCCGTTGTGGGGTCCACCAATGATTGTGTCGTTGTACGAATATTCTCCGACCAATCGAATATTGTAAACAACTTGCGTACTTTGCAACATTTTTAAATATTACCCACAACTATAACATTATATCAAATTCATTCCATAATATTTAAAAATGATAATTATAGAAAATTCATCTTTATTCATAAAAGTTGGGGTCTTAAAATTTGTATGATCCGTTGGAGCTTAAGGGAAAGAAGCCCGCGGATAAGTCTGAGGCCGATTGAAATAAAATGAATAGGAAGACTATTGGTCACATCCGGCAATGGATTGATCAAAGTGTGTTCCACCATGTTTCGCAGGAGACGGATGCTCACACTTTATGGACAACACTAAAGTCTATGTACGAGAAGAAGAATGCACAAAATAAAACTTTTGTCATTCGAAAAATTGTGAATCTAAAGTACAAGGACGGGAGCAGTGTGTCGGAGCATATGAGTGAGTTCCAAGGTTTGGTGAATTAGCTGTCCACCATGAAGTTGAATCTTGATGATGAGATTCAGGATATTTTGCTTCTTAGTTCGTTGCCAAACAGCTAGGAAACTTTGGTGGTGGAAAAATGACTATGCAGATGGTTAAGGATAATCTTCATAATGAAGAGACAAGGCGAAATGAGCAAGGAGTAAATTTTGAGACACATGCTCTTGTCACAGAGAACAAGGGCAGAAGCAATTTTAGGGGATCTCACAAAGGAGATACAAGTCGCATCAAAAACAAAAATCACAGGAGCAAGTCAAAAACCAGACAAGGTGAAACGTATCGATGCTTCCATTGTAATAAGGAAGGTCATTACAAGAGAAATTGCAGAATCTAGTTAGATAAGCAGAAAAATGGTTAGCAGGGAAAGGTTGAGGAGAAGAACACTTCAGCCACAGTCACCGAAGATGTTGTGATTCTTTCATTTAGGGAAGAAGAATGCTTACATGTCGATGATCAGAAAGTTTATTGGGTGGTTGACACTGGTGCCTCGTATCATGCTACACCTAAAAGAGAATTTTCCACAACTTACAAAGCTGGAGACTTTGGGTATGTGAGAATGGGAAATACTGATCAGTCCAAGATTATTGGAATTGGTGATGTTTGCATTTAGACAGATGTTGGTTGCACTGTTACCTTGAGGGATGTTAGACACGTTCCAGATTTGCGTCTCAACATAATTTTTGGCATGGCCTTGGACAAAGAAGGCTATGAGAATCACTTTGGCAGTGGAAAGTGGAAGCTTACCAAGGGCTCTATGGTGATTGCAAGAGGCGTTGCTTGTTGTTCGTTGTACAAGACTCATGTGAAGGTGTGTTCTAGTGAGTTGAATGCATTTGAGGATGACTCTTTACCAAACTTATGGCATAAGAGGCTTGGCCACATGAGTGGAAAAGGGTTGTAATTACTAGCAAAAAGGTCACTCATTCCTTTTGTTAAAGGTACTGTTTTAAGCCCTTGTGATTATTGTTTATTTGGAAAACAACATAGAGTTTCTTTTAGTAGTTTAGCTAAAAGAAAATCAGAGCTACTAGAGAGAGTATATTCTAATGTATGTGGATCCATTGAGGTTGAGTCTTTGGGTGGAAATAGGTATTTTGTTACCTTTATTGATGATGCTTCGCGGAAGGTGTGGGTATTTTTGTTGAGAACAAAAGACCAGGTATTCCAGTATTTTCAGAGTTTTCATGCTATGGTTGAAAGGGAGACTGGAAAATCGTTGAAGTGTCTTCATAGCGACAACGAAGAGGAATACACTTCTAAGGAGTTTGCTGAATATTGCAGTAAACATGGCATTCGGCATGAGCAAACTGTTCCTGGTACTCCACAACATAATGGTGTGGCTGAGAGAATGAACCGCACTATTATTGAGAGAGAGTGATGCATGTTGAGAATGGCTAAACTGCCTAAGTCATTCTGGGGTGAAGCTGTTCGTACTGCTTGTTACCTGATTAATAGATCTCCATCAGCACCGTTAGATTTTCAGATTCCAGAAAAGATTTGGAGTGGTAAGGATTTGTCTTATTCTTATTTGAGAGTATTTGGGTGCAAGGCTTTTTCACATATCCTCAAGGAACAAAGATCGAAACTTGATGACAAGTCTACTCCATGTGTATTTGTTGGCTATGGAGATGCTGAGTTTGGATACCGGTTATGGGATCCAATGCAGAAGAAATTATTCAGGAGCAGAGATGTTGTCTTTCATGAGCACCAGAATTATGAGCATTTTGATAATGCTACACAGCCCAGAGATAATAGAGTTCCAGACCTCAGTGAAGTTCCATCTCCAATACAGGATGCCACAGTTGGAGAAGGAGGTCAAAATGAAGATATGCAAGATGGTGATGGGTCAGATGCAGATAGTATTGATCATGGGGAGCAACCTGATATTGAAGAACCTCAGCTAAGAAGATCCACTAGAGAACATGTGTCATTAGTCAGATATCCTTTATCTGAATATCTTTTAGTTGCTGAGGAGGGGGAGCCAGAGGATTTTCAAGAAGTCAAGACTCATAAGGAGAAAAGCAATTGGCTGAGAGCTATGCAAAATGAGATGAATTCTTTGCACAAGAATCACACCTATGAGTTGACTACACTTCCGAAGGGCAGGAAAGCATTGAAGAACAAATTGGTGTTTAAGCTTAAGAAGGATGGTGAAAAACTAGTGAAGTACAAGGCTCGATTAGTCGTCAAGGGTTTTGCTCAAAAGCAAGGTATTGACTTCGATGAGATTTTTTCTCCAGTTGTGAAGATGACTTCTATTCGAGTAGTGCTGGGATTAGTAGCTAGTATGGATCTTGAGCTTGAGCAGTTAGATGTGAAGACTGCTTTTCTTTATGGTGATTTAAAGGAAGAAATCTACATGGAACAGACAGAGGGATTTGAAGTTAAAGGGAAAGAACACTTGGTTTGCAAGTTGAAGAAAAGTTTGTACGGCCTGAAACAAGCCCCAAGGTAGTGGTACAAGAAATTTGATTCATTTATGGTGGATCAAGGTTATAGTAGAACAGTTGCAAATCATTGTGTGTATGTCAAGAGGTTCCCGGATGGTAACTTTGTTATTATATTGCTATATGTAGATGATATGTTGATAGTTAGGCAGGATACCGATATGATTCGAAGGCTCAAGGGTGAGTTGTTCAAGTCCTTTGATATGAAGGACTTAGGTCCAGCTAAACAGATTTTGGGTATGAAGATTGTTCGTGACAGGAAAGCCAAGAGGTTGTGGTTGTCACAAGAGAAGTATGTTGAGCGGGTGCTTGCAAGGTTCAATATGAGTGATGCCAAACTAGTTAGCACACCATTAGCTAGTCATATTAAGTTGACAAAGTGCATGTGTCCTTCTACCAAGGAAAGGAGAGATGATATGGCAGCAGTTACGTACTCTTCTGCTGTAGGGAGTCTTATTTATGCAATGGTTTGTATGCGACCAGATATTGCTCATGCAGTTGACGTTGTGAGCAGGTATTTGTCAAATCTTGGCAGAGAACATTGGGAAGCAGTTAAGTGGATTCTCAGATACTTGAAAGCTACTTCCAGTTTATGTTTAGGTTTTGGTGGTACGAGTCCAGTCTTGGAGGGTTTTACAGATACAAACATGGCAGGTTCTGAAGAGAAGAAGTCTACTTCGGGGTATTTGTTTACTTTTGCAGGGGGAGCAGTATCATGGTAACCCAAGTTGCAAAAAATGTGTTGCTTTATCTACAACTGAGTCAGAATACATCATTGCTACTGAAGCAAGCAAGGAGATGTTGTGGTTAAAACAGTTTCTCCAAGAGTAGGGTTTAAAACAAGATGAGTATGTGGTTTATTGTGATAGTCAGAGTGCAATTGACTTGACCAAGAATGCCACGTATCATAATCAGACCAAGTATATTGATGTTCGTTATCACTGGCTTTGAGAAGTGATGGAAAAGGAATTGATGAAAGTGAAGAAAGTTCATACTGATGAGAATCCCTCAGACTTGTTGAAAAAAGTTGTCACTCGTGACAAGCTGAAATTTTGCAAGGAATTGGCCGGGATAAAATCCAAGTGACGGGGTCACGGAGATTACCTCCTCTAATGGGTTCGGAGGGGGAGATTGTTGGTCAATATGTTATCCTCACCCATTAATGCCCGCCCATTGAAATCCGCCTGGGCATTTTCTTGACTCCCACAGTTTGTGGCTATAAAAGGAGACCAAATGGATGGAAGATAAACACACCAAAAACTCTCCCAAGTTTCATCCGAGAGTTGGAAGAAATAGAGAGTGGGAGAGAGAAGCTTTTGTGAAGCTTTAGAAAAATAGGGAGAGAAAGATAGTTCAAATAAAATGGTGTTTTATTTGGGTTCCATCACATAGTTATTGTGGTGAAGTAATTTGAGTTTGTACTCAAATTAATATATCTTTGTATTCTCTCATATTATTCTAGTGAATTATTCGGAGTTTGTCCCGTGGTTTTTACCTCTTAGTTTTAAAGGGTTTTTCACGTAAAATCTTGGTGTCTTGTGGTTGGATATTTTTTACTTATTTTCTGCAGTAGTTATTATTTTGGTGAAACTGCAAATTAAATCTGTTTGGCATATGTTGATATTTTATTCGTCTAATTTATCAGACACAACAATATTTAGGAGATTAATTTTTTTTCCAACCGCCCGAACCTTTTGATTCATAAACTTCATTTTATAGTCTTACTCCTGCCAAAGTCTAAATGCCTAATTGATTCCTCCTAAACCCATGGCAGGCCAGCTCATGAGTAGCAATTGACTGATTCCTCCTAAACCTATACCCAGCTCATGAGTAGCAAGATGTAATGAACACATGTTCAGTTCCACCTAAAAATTTAATTACCCGGAAACGAAAAACAAAACAAAAGCATTCCTTGATCATAATAAAATGAGATCCTTTTTCTTGGTATACAACTATAACCTTAATTACGATTTAGTGGTAAATGTGATGTCCTGATTCTTAAAAAAGCATTATATAGTATCCAAATGCTAATTTTGCTATATATAGAAGCTAATTAAGCCGAAAGTTTTTTCGTGGGATAGTGGAAGTCGAACTTAAGTTGTCTGAGTTTATGGTTGTTTCAAAGTTTTCTCTTAAATTACGTAGCCAAGTGGCGGCGCTGAAATATATTAAAAATATAATATGTTATAAAAGATGAAATGATTACAATAAAAAAATTGAAATCATAATTCTTTCAAACAAAATAACAGATAATCAAACATAACAATATATGTAGTGAACATTATATGAACTCTTGAAATAGAGTCATATTCATGAATCAATATTATGTTATATGACTAAACCGTCTATATATAGTTCAAGTATCCATGTTTCATGCATAACAAAAGAAATTTCAAAGCTTAAAGATTATGTTCAGACCAAGCTACTCCATGCTCATATTTGTCTCAACTAAACTAGCTTGAGTTTTAAACGTGAGCTCGTTTAGAAGTTTAATATACATGCATGCACCTACCTGTCTTCCTTATTCAACGTCCGACTTAAAAGACAAAGACGTTCTTATACCCCCAAATAATAATAATAATAATAATTCATGTTTCAGATATTTATTTAGCTCAGTTGATGTACACAGAACAACTAAGAAAAATTAGAGAACTATACATGCGATTACGCTGAATTGTTATTAAGATAACTACACTTAAATCTTTTTGAGACAACTAGAATTCTAAGTATAATTTTACTTAAATTATACCTATTCGCTATTCATGTGAGAGTGATCATGTGAAAATATCTTTCTGTTTTTTTTTTTGCTTTTTGGAAGAAGGGCTTCTTGTACATCCCAATAGGAAATAGAGGCATAAAATCTACAAATCAAAATTGTATGCTTGAGGGCAAAATGGAAATTCCCCCAAAGAAGTACGACTAGTGCTGCCACAGATCGGTCTTCATGGTAGAATGATAAATTGATTAATATAGTGTTGATATGCTCAGAAATGACCTTTCGACCTGTATATTGACAACTACATACTAACACTCTGTTTCTTAGTTTTGAATAAAAAAGAAAAAAATAGAATAGAAAAGAAAAGAAAAGAATAGAAAACTTAAAGTTTTCCTTTGTGTTGTTTCCGAGTTTTTAATAGAAAAGAATAGAAAATTTGAAATTGAGGACATGAGTTGTAATTTAAAATTTATTATATTAAAAGTTGAGGATAATATGAGAATTATAAAAATATTACTTATTCTAATCTGTTTTCCGTCCAAATCATGCCAATTTTTGACAGAAAACTTTGGCATAAAAAATGGCCAAGTTTTCTATCCATTTATTTTCTTTTCTGTTTATTAAAAAACTCAGCAACATAAGAATTGAAAAGAAAACTTAAATTTTCCATCTATTTCTTTTTTTCTGTCAATTTTAAAACTCAGAAACAAAGCTTAAACACTAACCACATGACACTACTCTTGATTAGAAATTAAAATTTAAACACGATTAAAATGACTCGATTAGAATACTATTTATCATCATTTTAACTCAAAAAAATGAAAATTTAAATGTTATTCAGAAGACGCAACAACGGTTTGGCTATTTAAATCCATCCTCAGCCTCGTATTCATTCTCCTCCTTCTCCTGCTTATTGAGTTATTTCTTTCTACAATCTCTCTGTATAATCTTTCTCTCTATATCTATACATTTCTTCTCTCTCGTACCTGCTCTGTTCCTACTTACTTTCTGCTGCATTCCGTCCACTTTCATTCTGGTACGTTCTGTTCTTCAAATTTTGCTTTCTTATGTACCCAAATGCCATTTCCTTTTCATTTGAATATATGCCTATGGGTTTTACTAAAAGTATGATATACCACCAAATTTCTTTCTTTTTAATGTGAAATTTGTGTTTTTTTTTTCTTGTTTGTTAAGTTCTGGTTTCTCAATCAAAATTTAACCACTCTGGGGTAGTGGAGTTCTTTTGTTTCTTTTGAGAATTTGATTCCACTTCATTTCTTGTTCAACTTTGCTCTTTCTCTGTGATGCCCTATTTTGCATCAAAGACTTTTTTCTTTTTTCTTTTTTAGTAAAATGGCTTTGTTTGAATATTATCTCCTCTCCACATAAGAGTCCCATTTGCAAACTTTATTATAATAATAATTTTGATTCTGTTAGTTTAATTTTAGTGGCTAGATGACAAAATTGTGACGTTAAACCGGTGCCATTGAATAAAAATGACTCATTTTGTGGAGCAAAAAGATTGACAATTGGGAAAGTTCATGGTCCACATATTTTTGGCACAGTTTGTATCTATAATGGTTGTGTGGATTTTTGTTGTATTCAGAAACTCAACAAAGGCCAAATTCAACTAGTTTGTAATAGATATAGTTGTAAACTGTCATTAAAACTAGTAGTTGCTTTAAGTAGAGAATTTTGTGAAGTTTTAGGCATCAATTTTATTCAAATTCATGAGAAGTTATAGGCTGAGAATTAAGTTGAATTTTAGTTTTAATTTAGGTGGTTTTAAATTATCTTGGTGCACAATGCTTACATCTGTTTGTTCTTTATTCAAGTTACTCTAGATAAAATGGAATACGAGAGCTGCTACAGGCAGGTTGCAAGGCCGAAATACGATTGCCTTCTTTTTGGCAAGTCTTTAATTTCAAACAATGGTTAGAAATTGCATAAACTGGGATTTATTTAAGGCAAGGACAATTAATTATTGAGTTTTATGAATTTTCAGATTTAGATGATACTCTTTATCCCTTCATTTCTGGTTTGGCAACTGCATGTCGCAATAATATTGAAGGTATTGGTGTTTTTTTGGTCCTTAAGTCTCCTTTTCGTTGTTAGATGCTTCGGTGATCTCTGATTTTAGTTTTCGATCAACTTGTCCAGGTTATATGGTTGAAAAGCTTGATATAGATAGGAGCACAATCTCCGAGTTGGGTAATCTACTATACAAGAATTATGGGACAACAATGGCAGGCCTCAGGGTATGCCTTTTACCTCATCCCTTTCATCTAGTCATGCTCTATGATTATTTGAAAGAGATCACTCATGTGGTTTTATTTTTTCAGGCTATCGGCTATGACTTTGATTATGATGAATATCACAGGTAAGGAAATCCTGCTGATAGCCAAGTCATAATTTCTTCATTTATACCATCTAGATAGTTATGTGATCAAGTTATTTTTTCTTTTCTGCAGCTATGTTCATGGAAGATTACCATATGAGAATTTAAAACCAGATCCTGTTCTAAGAAGCCTTTTGCTAAGCTTTCCTATCCGTAAAGTTGTAAGTATCTTAACACGAGTTATAGAATCATGAATAATATATCTCTGTGTATGTGTGTGTGGGGAGCTGTTATATATTGCGCTCCCTATACTGATATTATTTTTACAATTTAATTTGGGATTTAGATCTTCACAAATGCCGACAAGGTCCATGCTGCTAAAGCACTCAGTAGACTGGGGTTGGAAGACTGTTTTGAGGGGATCATTTGCTTTGAGACACTGAATCCTACTCATAAGAGCACTGTGTCTGATGACGAGGATGACATTCAGTTCACCGGTTCAACAATATCTTCCACTACCACTACTAGCAGCGCGGAGATTTTTGACATTATTGGACATTTTTCTCAGCCTAATGCTTCAGGGTCCGTATTACCAAAGACGCCAATTATGTGCAAGCCATCTGAAAATGCCATTGAGAAGGCTCTCAAAATAGGCAACATTAGCCCTCAAAGAACAGTAAGACACTAACTCTAATAATTCAAACTTCATTTTTGTATAAATTAAGCGTTGTTCTAATAGGTTTTTCATTGTTGAACTCCTATTTCAGCTGTTTTTTGAAGATAGTGTGCGAAACATACAGTCTGGAAAGCGTGTTGGACTTGATACTGTGCTGGTTAGTCCCTAATGATTCTATGGTGCCAAGACAAATACCACTCCCATATTCGGGAAATGATAGTCCTATTTAACTTCTTGACTTTTTTCTTGATGCGAATTAAGGTTTATTATGTATAATACTTGAAAAATATTTGCAGGTGGGGACTTCTCAAAAGACTAAAGGCGCAGACTATGCATTAGAAAGTATCCACAACATTAAGGAAGCACTACCAGAGCTCTGGATTTCTGTCAAGAAATCATCTGAAGCTGGCTACTCTGGCAAGGTTGCGGTGGAAACATCTGTTACAGCTTAGACTTGTCATATGTATCATTGTGATGGTGGGATCTTGTTAAATCCCTTAATTCATGTCTTTGTTAGTCAAATGATGTAAATGTTTTGTTGTTAACATCAATTAATATATATAAAATAATTTGTCTTCAAGCAAATTGTGTGACTTGCTTCCCCTTCTTGGATACTATAAATGTCTTGTACCTTTAGCTGTCATGATCAGTTTGCGATCATTATAAGGAAAATGGATGTCACGGTAATCATACAAATATATTGATGCGTGAATAATAGTGAAAACTTGAATTTTATATTCAAAATTGTTTTGACAAATTGGTGTTTATTAATTGTTTATAAGAAGCTCAATAATAAGGCTTGAATTTGATCATGCCACTGTCCTATTCATCTCAATATGTGGGTGGTACAATAACAATTTGATAATGAAATATCTGTAGAGTTTGGCAGGGATCAAATTGTAAGGTCGGGTCTGGTAAGGCCAGGACAGTTGTCTCCTACATATTATGGCCGGATTCCATTTTTCAACTAGATATATAGGAGTGACTTGATCTGTGCTTTTTATTTTAAACATGTTATATTGGTTGAGATTTGTGTTCCTGGTGGGTAGGATAAAACCTGACTAATGGTTATTATGTAATACCTTCTCTTATATGTAGTTGTTATTAAGTCATGGGGTTTCACCTTTGCAGGCTATAGGGTATGAACTTTGGTCCATGCTGGTTATAAAGCACCAAGTAGACTGGGGTTGGAAGATTGTTTTGAGGGGATCATTTGCTTTGAGACTCTTAATCCTACTCAAGAGCACTGCACTGTGTCTGATGATGAGGATGACAATCAGTTCACGGGTTCAAGAATATCTTCCACTACCACTACTAGCAGAACGGAAAATTTTGACATTATTAGACATTTTTTTCTCGGCCAAATGCTTCAGGGTCAGTATTAGTGTATTACCAAAGACTCCAATTGTCTGAAAATGCCATTGAGAAGGCTCTCAAAATATGCCCTCAGAGAACAGCAAGACACTCTCTTATAATTCAAACTTCATTTTTGTATAAATTAAGGGTTATTCTAATAGGTTTTTCATCGTTGAACTCCTATTTCAGCTGTTTTTTGAAGATAGTGTGCCTGGAAAGTGTGTTGAACTTGGCAGCACGGGCCCTGGGCTAAAGCCCAAGGTGCCTGTGCTTTAGGCCCACTAAAATTGACACATTTTTAGGGCCCCAAGAGGTATCATAAAGATAAGGTGAGTTGGCTAAAGAAGAAGATAAGAAAATCAACTTCACAAATCGGACCGATATCGGAATTTTCTCTCACCGGGCGTCAACAAGATGAATACTAATTAAGTACTCCCACATTCCTGGCATGGCTACTGTGACACGTGTCACTGTATTCTCAACCACCGTCATTTGGCCGCCTTCTTCAACTTCTCGACTGAACCCTTTTCATCAATGCCATATTAATACTAGTAATAGCAGTAGAAGGAATTTCAAAAGGTTCGCCGTTGTAGCCATGGCAGATTTGGCTCGAAGCACTGTTCTTGTCACCGGAGCTGGTGGGAGAACTGGTAATTGATACTCCGAACAGTATTTACCTAATCATTTCTCTCTAGTACCATATAATTTGTAGTGTGCAGTACGTATAAATATATGAAAATGTCAAATTTTGTGACTGTTTTGTACTTTTGTTTATTTTATTAACTGGGAATTGTAGATTAGGTTGTTTCTGAATGTGGGTTTTTACGGATTTGAGGATTCTATGGGTTAAAAACTACAATGGCACTTCACAGCAAAGAATAACCGCAACCCATTACATTAAAATATAATCTTGCACAATTGAGCAACCCGTATAGCTGATGAACACTTTACCAAAGTTCTAAGATTTTGCAATGCAGTACATTATAGATCTTTTTTAGTTTACCTGGTTGTCATACATATATTTATTATGTATACACATTAGTGTTGGGGAAATACTTCCATTGGGCGCAACATACCAGTCATGCATGCCATTGCCAAGTTATTTCACTTTGTTCGATATACCGTGTTTAGGCTGTTTATATAGTGGTGGAAATCGTCACTATATGATAAGTACTAATGCATTTATGTTGGACTGATGCTAGTTAATATGAAAACATAAGCAAATGATTACTGTGGTTTTGGTCATTTGGATATAAAATAGCACATGTAGCAAAAAAGATCAAATTTTCATTTATTTATTATGTTGTGTTATTGGAATTCCTACCAATCTTTAATTGTTACTAGAAATGAAGAAATGGTTCCAGTTTCTTTTTCAATGAATGTGATGATGTAAAAATAATTGAAATTCCTTTGTCAATGTGATAATGAGGCAACACTGTTTTGCTTTTGGATACCTTTAATTTTTTATTTTTATGGGAGGGTCCCAACCTGTTAGATACTCGAGTAATCCTCACGGACATGTAAAATCACTACGGTTCCATGCATCAGGTAATTACTAGGGAAAAACTTTCAGTAATTACTGATTAAACTTTCACAGTTGGAAGTGAAATCTTAGCCATCTCACTGAACTTTTTCCTACAACTGGGGTTTCTGTTTTTATTTCATCAAGATTAAGGTCTTTTCTTGACATAGTCCGTTGCTGCTTTATTCACACAGGCCAAATTGTTTATAAGAAGTTGAAGGAGAAGTCTGACCAGTATATTGGTAGAGGTTTGGTCAGAACAGAGGAGAGCAAAGAGAAAATTGGTGGAGCTGATGATGTTTTTGTTGGGGATATAAGGGACGCTGACAGCATTGTACTTGCAATCCAAGGTATTGATTATCTTATAATTCTTACGAGTGGCGTGCCAAAAATGAAGCCTGGTTTTGATCCAAGTAAAGGCGGAAGGCCTGAGTTCTATTTTGAAGATGGAGCATATCCTGAACAGGTAACTACTAAACTATATCTAACAATACAAACTTGGGTATTCATTTTTTTTTTTATTTTTTACTTGTCTATTGATGATTATCAATTTTTTAGTCTTCTTTTTTCTTCATATTTTTGATAAATAATTTGTTAGGTTGACTGGATTGGGCAGAAAAATCAAATAGATGCTGGTGAGGACTTTTTACTTTAACTTATTAATCAGATGTATTTTTTTCTGAGTTTTGTGATACAAATGTACAGCTAAAGTTGCTGGGGTGAAACAAATCGTGCTGGTTGGATCAATGGGAGGAACAGATCTCAGCAACCCACTGAACAGCTTGGGGAATGGGAATATATTGGTTTGTATTGCTCTTACTCGTTGTTTCATTTTCTTTATCTCATCCGGTCATCTGAATGAGGATAAGGATTCATGGTTCCATGCATGAAGTTCTTCTATTGTTGTTTTGTGATGAAGAGAGTTGTTTTTCTGATTGTGCGCCTGTACCTCATCTTTCTTATTCCTTACAAGCCATAATATGAGTGCCTCTATGAATACTTTTTGTGTTTTTCTCCAACTTTTTATTTTAGAAGAAGCTGTGCCAAGGTCTTGTTAACACATGACTTTGTTGTCCATACATGGTTGACTATCCTAAATGAAATTATATTCATTTAAAACTTTAGTAGGTGCTGAAAAGTGAATTGCAGTTGTTTTGAAGCAGAGAATATTGCCTATAGGTCACTTCAAACTTAATGTTGATGTCCTGCATCTTTTATGACAGGTGTTTGTGGGCCATTTTGATGCCCCTTTTTTCACTCTCCTTTTTATGTTTTGCTTTCCTCTTGCTAAAAATGCTTAGATTACAAGAATCACTTCAAAGAAGTTCAATTGGTCATGCTACAGGTATGGAAGAGAAAGGCTGAGCAATATTTAGCTGACTCTGGGGTTCCCTACACAATTATAAGGTATGGTCATCATTCTTTCTTGTATTTTCATAATAAGAAGTTATTATTTGAATATGGATGCCTAGATGAAAGTTCAAGATAATTTATGTGATAAGGTGTCATTCTTTTTACTATTTCTTTCTCATTGCAATTTGGGATGAAAAGGGGTGAGGTTCTATAGCACCCAATGTGTGTTTTATATATATAAAAAATTGCCTTTCAAGATTAAAGAGGCTAACTGCCCTATTACAAGCAGTATTTTAAAAATTCTTCTAGGTCTGCTTAGGCGGAATTGGTCCTCAGCCTCGATTAGACCCTAGTCGCTTACATTGACACTTGATTACTTTTACTAGGTCATGACCGTAAAAAATTTCAACTTTTTATTTTAAAAATTATTAATTGCATTGCATCCTTTGAATATATTTTTTTATAATAATTAATCAGGTTATTTAATTTACAACTCTAAAACCTAGACCATTTCCTTAGTTTTCTTAAGTGCCCAATGAACTGTACCAAAATAGTAGATTTAAGATTAAAGTCAAAAGAATTGTCTAACAAATGACTGATTGACTACTAATATGAATTTAAAATGATGACTAATAATGGTATTTAGTAAATGCTTTCAAGCTCTACAATCTTGAAATGAATTTATAATGCCTTATAAGATTGTTTTTTGGGTAATATTTTTATATACTGCGACTTTTCTCAACTGTTGATCCCATTTTTGTTATATATTATTCAACACTACCTAGTTTATTAAGATCTAAGATTAACTTTAACCAATATGCAAGATTATAGAACAATACTTTTTGGAGAAATTAAAGTACATTCATTTTGGTTCTATATCTTGTGTTTTACTTTTATCTTTCAAAGCTTGTCCAATAAAATGGAAGTGCAAGATTAACTGTCCATACATTTGTTATTCCTTTAGTTCATGTAGTCTAATTCTGAAAGTATATTTTTCACTCACATCTCTTGCAATGGTTCAGGGCAGGAGGATTGCAAGACAAAGAAGGTGGTGTCCGCGAATTGCTTGTTGGAAAGGATGATGAGCTTCTTAAGACGGAGACAAGAACTATTTCCCGGGCAGATGTTGCAGAAGTCTGCATTCAGGTATTTATTTACAAGTGATGTGCTTGTGGAAATATATATGTTCTTCTGCTTGTCACATAGCATTGCTTTGTCTGATGGCACATTATTTGTTCTTGAACAGGCACTACAGTTCGAGGAGGCCAAATTCAAAGCATTTGATCTGGCCTCGAAGCCTGAGGGAACTGGAACACCAACTAAGGATTTCAAGGCTTTGTTTTCCCAAATTACTACTCGTTTTTGAAGTAAAATGCCCATAATTATAAATTAGGGAGCATGTCACCTGCTAAAGAGTTAGTTATTTATTTATTGATATGGTTTCTACCTTTACACTTTGAATTATCAAGGAATTAGCTGTTTTAAGCAGTGGAACTTTCGTCAAACCTACATGTTGCTATGTACTATTTATTGGTGAAATCAATGCTGTGAAATTGATAACATGGCTATGTAGTTTTTTGTTTTTCTTTATATTGTTCGCCAGACATTTTAACTGAATAGCATTCTAAACTTATGCTGTTATATTATGTCGAAGGATCGCTTTAGCCTCGGATAGTGTTTGGAGTATAACTACTGTGAGAGGTTAGAGGTACTTCAAGAAAACCAACTTTAGGCATTTGAAGTAATGTCATTTCATTTAGTGGATGGAAACTGGTGATGTAATGGATTTGCAGTTCAAATATTATACAATGTTTGCCAATTCACTTGTATGTTGAAAACCTGTCCTGTCTTTAATTCTCTTTGTTAGGTGAGGACTTGCAAAGCCTTATATTTATTTATTTGCAATTGATGCAAAAAGAGTTGGCATATTTTTGTTTCCATTCCAATTGTCATGAGACTCGTGACTAATGCACATTCTGTTCCTTTTCTACTATAGGAGTATCACTTTTTGAGTAACTGCTGACAATTTTTGTATTGCAGATTCAGCAATTGGGGGTTCTCCAGTGTTTTGAGCCCAAAACTGTAAAAACAGATGACTTTCTTCTTTTATGCAATTTCCCAAAACAATAATTAATGGCCTAATACAGGCATATAGCTGTAAATTATATACTTACTACTGTAATTTCCGAAGTATTGCTTGTAATTATGTGCACTTTATATCTATATATTAAATAATAGATAAAAAGATTTTTTTAAACATTGGGAATATCGCCTTTTCCACTATATAAGGCATCTTTGAGATACCCTAGCTACCACAAGTTTTTCTTTGTTTGTTCTGCAGATGGTTCACTCTTTCTTGGCAGCGCGACTATGGGGTAGGGTTTCAGAAATTTGTAAGATTAGGATATGGCTTGATGTTATCAGTTCAAATCCAAAGTGTAAATGTTGGAAGAACACTGAGGTATACTCCTATTCATCTAATGGTCTTGTAGATTGGCCGTATACAAGTGATCAAATTCTGTTTGTGCATGTTTCTTCGCTTAGTGTTGGTTAAGTCTTGAACATCTGGTCTCAAACAATATCAAATTTGCAATAATAATCATTTAACAACTAATCATCTACTCACATTTGTCCATCACTCCATCGAATCTTTTGTTAATAATTTCTTTGATTTTGAAAGTTCTATTCTTAGATTTGTTTCTTCTAATTTGTGAATTTATTATTTGTTCAGACAAGGTATTCTTTTGCATCCTCACAAAAATCTTGTGGTAGATCTATTTTAGCCAAGTATTACCAAATTTGTCATTTCTTTAAACCATTTCTCTTCATTTTAAAACTTTCCAAAGCAATTGAGATTTAGGCTTGGTAGTGTATTTAGTGTACAATTCTATTCCTTTTAGACTGGCGGATTAGCTAGGGAGATATATGACTCTCTTTGCCTTTCCTACTTCCTGTCCAAAAATTTTCTGTGTTCACATGACCCTTGTGTCATAAATTTTAATGTGGAGGTGGATTTTCTTTGGCATATGAGATATAAACTGTTTTTTCAGACTTTGTTCTGTTAAGTGGTGCACGTGCCGATGCCCCCGGACTTATAAGTGTTATGAAGCTTTTTAGTAATGTAGAGTGTGATTTAAATTGTTCAAGGTTGCTTTTTTTTCATCATTAAACAGATTAGGGACTGATTATGTTACCCATCTTCATTATCTGATTCCTCTCAATGGCTCATTTCCCAATCTGCGATTGATAGACAGAAAGTTTATTAATCAAATGACCTTTTTCTTGTATGTTGAAGGGATAGCGTCTTTCTCTGGAAAGAATAAAAAAACATTTAAGATTTAGTTCTATTATAATTCTTGGAATGCCATAATAAAAGGATTTAAGTACCAGCAAAATATATTCAATGAAGTGATAGCTAATGATATGGATCTCCCTAATCCTAGTAGTATTAACAGCTGTACTTATCAGTGAAAACTTCCCATTTTTCCCTTGTACCTTTTTTTTTGTTGCATCCTACTTACTTGTTTTCTGATGTTGTACTAGGTATGTTCAATTCAAGCAGTAATTGCCTTTGTGACACAGATCACCGACCAAATGAGTAGTGACGAAGCTTCCAATCACAAGACCTAAGACGGTTTCTTCTAGCAAGTCAAGAATCTTCTGTCAAGTGGTCTCGACAATTAGACATGGAAGCCAGGTCAGGAAGTTTCTAGGCATAAGGGGTGATCAGACACCTGCATCCGACATTGTGTATTTTGCTCGGAGACGGAGAAGTTGCAGCCCATCTTCCCAACTTTCCCTTTGTTCCTGATGGTGGCAGGATTTGATCTTGATCCTTGTTACGGTATGAAGGCAGAATTCAGTACTAGGCCTCTGATGCAACAGTCTGGTATTTTTATCAGCTAAATTAATTAAGTTATAGCTTTTCTATATAAAATTGAAATGTTCTTAGATTTTTCAAATTTGAAGACGAGATTTCTTCTAGTTGTATGACATGATTATCAAGGGACATTGTGTCAAGTTTACTGTAGTTTTCTGGTTTACATGTCCAATTTTTGTAGTGTTTCTGATGCATGTTCATATTAAAGTCAGCTAGACATGCCAACTTGGTTTACTGTCATCTGGCAGAACTACATGTAACGAAAATAAGGACTTGCATTATTATCCGAAATGTTATACAAGAAACAGAAGAATATGTTGCATTTCCAAATTAATGTAAAAAATACTGGGCTAGCCTAAAAGCACATGTTGCTTACGGCAACATGTTGCTTACTGGTCTTTTACCAGTTTTTGGGAATTATAATGCACTAGTTTGGTGTCCCAAACTTTAGACTTGGATTACATCAAAAAAAATATTACATTCTCAGATTAGTTGAGTAGCAATCGCAAGCTTAAATACTGTACTACAATAAATAAACCAAAACGATAAGCAAGCAAAATCCTCTGCATGCAAACCTTTGAACGGTTTGATGATTTCTAATGCTAATAAGAATACAACATTTGGAAAGAAGTTGAAATATAAATATAAATGGGGACCAAAAGCAAAACAGGTATCTCATTCTGCAGCCAAGTCATCAGCATATTGCCAGGGGTTGAACTCTGTTGATCTGACATCAACCTCTTCGATACTGTCTGAACTATCAACAGCAGCCCGATGTTCGGTATATTTGCCATTGTAGCTATACACTTCTATGTCACCCCAAGGTGTAGGAGAAACTTCACTTGATTGCTCAAACCATCTAGGGCTAAATTGATGACCCTTGGCCTCTCTGGCTCGCTTTTCAGCTCTCTGCCTCTCTTCCAGACTGCAAATGCAAACACTGAAAGAGTCATTCGCTCCCTTACACTTTGTCACCGAACCACTATTTCAGCTAATATTCATTCAAGGATTGAGTTTTTCTGAAATGGTCCATATTTGTTGATTAAACAGAGATCTGATGGCTACGAAGCCTTGTTTTCCATGTCCTACATTGTGTGAGGTCTTAATTATTGAAGGAAATAATTTCCATATGACGCAGAGACTTGACGTAATTATTAATTGATGAAAGCGAAGCTGAGACAGCTTTCATGATTTAAAATGAATAAAAAGGCACAATAGGGAAAAAAATAGTATACTTGGCTTAAATAACCAATTAGCACCTCCAAGGGGCACACATACTAATTGAACACTGTATCCGACGAGCTTCAAATTCCAAGGTTTACCACAAAGTGTAACTGTAACTAGTAGATGATGGTGTGTGTGATGAATCCCCCCCCCCCCCTTCCCCAAAAAAAAAACCCCCATGACAAAAAAAAATCAGGGTGCCTCCAATACACCCAAAAAAACCAAAAAAAATAATTAAATATGAACCCCAACAAAAATATAAGGAAAAATATACCTCTGGTGATTTCTTTTTCTAAGCCATTTCCACAACGCGCACACACACACACATATACTCATGTATATACACACACACACACATACATATATATATATAGAGAGAGAGAGACCTGCTCTTTTCTGATCCAGCTTTGGATAAGTCACCATTCTCAAGTGCGTATCTATCCGGACGTAAGCGGGAGTCTGAGGCCAATAACTTCTTCGGTGCAGTGTCAAAGCTGTTTAATTTATGAGCAAAATATGTATACTGATATTTGTCATTCTGTGGCACATCAGCACGTTTCCATACCTGCATAGCAGAACCAACAAAATAATTTCCATTAATAAATTCATACTGAAGTTTCTCTAATGAGATCAGTAATCAGTATTTTGAAACAAAAATACGAGGAAAAAAGGATATACTCAATTAATTTTACGAATCTCTTTTAGTGGAATAACATGCACAACATCACAATCATATGAAGCTTGACAATGTGATGTATATACATTGAGGAAAGTCCCAAGACATAATAACAGATTACAAACAAAATTGTCAAATTATAGATATCAAGTAAATGGTATGTACTTAGCAAAGACTTTTGCATGGTCATCTACTTTACTTGGTATTGAACTGAAAACTAACATGATTCTACGAACTTTTAACTTGATAGCTCCCAGACCATGCTTGAGGCAGCCTCACTGTTTTAAAGACTACCCTAGCAGACCAACAAAGTGGTGGTGTCCCTCACTGTTCTAAAAAACACCATAGCAGACCTTTATAACCGTAGCAAAGGAATTATGGAAAACACCAAAAATCAGTCCCTGATTCCCAGAACTAGGCTCCTCTACATCCAAATCTTTATCATTTTAAACTATCTAAACACCATAAAAGAATATAATCATATTGCCACTCAATTTAGGCCTAACACATTACCTACACAATTTACTATTTTTAGTTGCTAACATTACTGGCACAAAAGACAGGTGCCACTATCAAGAACATTTACTGGAGCTAACCTCTTTCAGTTCGGTGCCTGGAAGGGGCTCCCCTTCCAAGTCACAAAGTTGATAGCTCATTGACTCGCTCCATTTTCCGGTCATCAATATTTTTGGTTCTTCAGCAGCATTATATACGTATCCATCTACTTCATAACGACCAGCGCTGCAAACAGGCACAGGTGCATAGGTTGGCATGAGAATAAGAAAATCAATGAACTCCATTTAAAAATACAGTAGAAAATAAAACAAAGAGATTCCTTAAAAGCTCCCAGGCCCCACATTTAAAATTAATAATCAGGCTGTCATAACGCATTACTTTTTGAAAATTGTATCCATACCACAGAAAAAAAGAACTTCATGAAGTCCAATTAACATTTTGTCACTAAGAGCACAAGGTGATATCAGCTCCAACTTATAAAGGAAGGACAAGATAAAAGACAGGTTTGTAACAGTAGCATAGCCAACAGAGATGGTTGTGAAAAAAGCACTTCCCACCCTCATGCAACTGTCAGCCCTTTCTCTTGATTATTTAAATAGGCAATATATACTTGAAGATGGTGACAGGACAATTATCGACAAAAGTATTATTTTCATACACAAAATGTCAATATAGAAAAAAGTAAGAATCTATTTTAGCAGCCGTTAAACTGGGTACAGTTAGGCATGTTCAAACACATAAAAAGACACAGTGATATTACACAGAAAATGATATCCAACATAAGCATCAAATGACAATTAAATATACACATTGTAGTTCATTTTAGTGGTTATAGACTCGTACCCAAACCAACCGCAAGGTTGAAAGTAAAGCACAACTTTGTCCCCCGTTGTCAAGTTAGTCAAAATCATCTCCCCCGGTGAATCCACCCATGTACGACCAAATATTAGATTGTTAACTTTTGAGGGAGGGGGCACCAACTCTAGCTCTACACCAGCCCTCTTAAGGGTCAGCCTCGTTCTGGAAAAAAAACAAAGTATGATCGAGTAGCAAATACATAGTTCACACATAGAATGAGTACAGATTCATAAAAATGTTAAGCATAAAAAGTGTTTGAGCAGATACGTTTACCGTGTTATATATGTGCATCAATGAAAATATATATAGGCATTTTTTTTAAATGTATCACCATCGCTTAGATGGAAAGGAAAGGTGTCTTTCCTCCACACCAGATTCATTTTCAAGCAAGTTCAGTTTCTATCAAAATCTAGGGTCCTACTAAACTTTCTTTCAAACCTCACTAAGCAACTAATGTAAAAGTTTGAGCCAATGTAGAAGTTTTACCTTCCAACAGGATAGATATCAAGCGAGTTCCCCAAAAATTTGGTCTTGACCTTCGATGTTATATCATAAATGAAATGCTCACTTTCAGCATGTGCAGCACCCATTGGAGGGTGATGACTGACCTGAGATCAAAACCAATTGTCAACTATTGCACAAATCAATGCAATCTCACCATCACAAAATGAAAGATAAAATAAACAAGATAAGAGAGTACAATACAATGTTTGTAGTTGGAATATGTTAACCCTCCATTGGAGCTTAACACATTAACAGAAATTAACCAGAATTTGATAGGAATGAAGAATAATTCAGATGAGAATAAGATGAGAAAAAATGGGGCTGAGAAATCAAATGAATAAGAGAGAGAGAGAGAGAGAGAGAGATAAGAGCCTCAAACGAGTACTCAAAGTTCAATTTATTTCATATGCATGACCCTTACAAGCTAGCTATCAGGTATATATGCCGATGTGCTCCGAAAAGAAAATGCACCCTACTACTAACAGCCATCAGGCCCATCACATGGTTTGCACTGCTTCTAGAAAGTGATAAGTAATTTGGACTTTCCTAATCATCCCTATATTGACTGAATACCACTTACAAAGTTTCTTTATAGGTTGCCTTAAAAAAATTACTCAAAAATTTGCTGCTCCTTTGGGCACCACTTGGTAAGAGTGGAAACGTTAAACTGCCTATACAGTCTTGTGAGAAGAGTGGACCTTTTTTTCATAGAGTAAAATAAAGTAAGGCCAAGTAAATAACAACTATAAGCTTTTGCTTCTTAATAAAACCTACACCCATTAGAATGAGAAAGTTTTTCCTATAAAGGGAAACAACCAGCACCCCTCCTTGTTTTTGGTTCGAAAGTCGATAAATATGACATGAAAAAGGGGTGTACTCATTATCATACCCATGTACAGGGGAAAATGGTGTTATTTAAAGGTAAAAAACTCAGATAAGTAACCCTATCCCACTTTCCATCCTTACTTCTAAAAGGGACCAAAAATGGTAGCCAAAAAGGGAAGATGCATACCATCAACCAGATAGACCATCAGAGTCGATACCATGACAACAAACATAGCAGCCAAAAAGAAGATAAAAAACAAAATAATATCTGGAAAATGTGATCCTTCAAAACCTCACCTGTTCTGCAATAAATGTAATGCCGCCATGATTGGTCATTTCATAAGTTTCACCAAGAATTGGGTTAAATGGCTTCCAGGTTCGCTGCATGGCATAATATACGGATATAAACCAGCAGGCTGCAATACAGAATAAATTTTAGATCCACCACTATAAAATCAACAAGAACTAGAGAGTAGAGACAAAATATATAGAGAGAGAAGGAAAAAGTAATACAAAAGAACCCTTACAAGCATATACTAATTGCATGTGTGGATCCTCACATTCATCTGCCAGATCTAACAGGTAGGAGTACTCCATCAACTGTAGTAGAAATTCAAAATACTAGTATAAATTTACAGGCAGGTAGCAGAGAAAAATATGAGGTGCAGCTGACACACACACCTCGGCCATTTTCTGAAGCATCGACATAGGCTCAAAAATGAGAACTGGGAGGGTCACCATTGATGTGACATCAGAACCTATATACTTGTGCATCATCTTCCAGTAACTATCGCGATCCTGCAGGAACAAAAGGGTGCATAAAGATACAGTATAAACATCAAAGTTGAGATTGTGCTCATATTAATTAACAGTTCGATGTATACTATGTAGTATCTTTACTCTGCCGCATGCAACATGCAACATCTCATATTTAGACTTAGGACATAGCGGAGAGGGGAACAGAGTTGCTTCATTCTTGTTACAGATGTAGATTTAGATATATTATGTGTGCTTGTGTTTGGAGATTGAGACAGAGACGGGGAAGAGGGACAAAACAGAGAACTAGCACAAATAAGGAGTAGTATTAGCTACACCAAACGGAAACACATTGCAACCACATATAAATCAACTTGAGCCGAAAGAAATTCGAAAAATATTTCCATCTCTTGTCAAACTTCAGGATCAAAACCCAATCAAACCCAAATATGTAGGACAGCCTTATGTGCATTAGCCAATTAAATTGCATTGGAACAAGAAATATCCCAAAAAAAATAGCTATTCTCCATAAGACATGGAAAGATACCAAAATAAAGTATGACATGAAAGAAAGGGAGAGAAAAGAGAGATGGTTACCTCTTGCTTCCATCTTCCTCTTTGTGCTTCTACTTCAGCATCTTCAGTGCCTCCTTCAGGATTTATAACTTCCAATCCTTCATAACCAAGCAGACTACAAAAAATATAGGTAAAACCATATTCTTCAGCACATAATGAAAATATCAGATAAAACAGATAACAATTTAGGTAAAATCAAGCATTAAAGTGATGACATTAACTACTAAATTAGCAAGTAATTATTATATAAGATAATAAATATTAAAAGTGCACACCTTTTTTATGGAACTTATGTTTAGTACATGATGACCACCCATGCATTCTAAAGAAAGAACAATAGATGACAGAATTTGTGAATTTAAAAGACATGAATACAAGGATATGTACACACACATATATATATAAACATTTTCAAAGTAACTTGGCTTGAGAAAATCTCAGAGGCTCTACTCTTCCATAAGTGAATCCCAAATCTTGCCAAAGCAATGGAGATCACATGCATGAGCAAATGTGTTGCCTTAAAATTCTAACTCTAAAAAATTAGTTTCAGAATAGTATTAAATACTAACCATATTAACTCTGTTTTGTCTAGCTCTATTTTGTATCTTATACTGGTGATTGATTGTGTGTCTAGTGTTATCATTCCGTACCCATCAGCCTATAACATTCCCGAGGAGACGACAGAGTCACAAAGGCAAGTTGGATAGTTGATGGAGAGAGGTATCGTGAAAGTAAGCAAGAGTTTGTGCCCGTTCATGATTATGAGATCATAGTACCTAAAAAGGATAGGACGTCAAACATGTGTGTTGATTTTCAATTGGTAAACAAGTATCGATATTCTTTTCTTTGCTTAGATAATATGCTAGATGAATTGCATAGTAATTTTGTTTTGTCTAAATTTGATTTGATTAGTAGTCATCATCAAATTAGCATGAGAGAATGTGATGGATGGAAAGTCGCATTAACTTGTGATTTGTATAAGTGGTTAGTTAATTCAGTTAGATTAACTAATGCATCTAATGTTTTTATGAACAAGTTTTGCATGCTTCCATTGATAAATTTGTTTTTAACTATTTTGAAGGTAGAATCATCTTTATCATAAACTATTATGGAGGATATTTGATATATGTTGAATTAGTTTATGATCATACTGTTTATTCTCGTTTTCAATGTTCTTATTTTCATAATATTCATCTAGTTTTTCTTGTTAGTATTTTTGTATTCATACTGTTTAATCTATACATAAGTTGTCGTTATTTAACATTGGTTGTGATCATGTCTTCCCATTAGAGTTATCATCATTATATGATTTTCAGTATGCTAACGTAAATGGAGAGGAGATGATTAAAATTGATATGCAGATACAGGAAAAGATTAGATTCAACGTTGAGAGTGACGTGGAGAAGTATGCAAACCAATCGGAACGATGCATAGAACATCTATCTAAAGGGAAGTGTTTTGATTTTAATCTAGTAGACTGCATATAAATTTGAGTTTCTTGAGTTCTTAGTGATTATACAAAAGATACAGGTTGATTGGTGTTGTTTTGTTTTTGACCCAGGTGAATTGAAGTGGGTGTATTTGCGAATTGACGAAATCATCATATTGACTTTTAATCCAAGAATTCGTAAATGGGTGAATATACAACATGAAGGGTTCTACATCCTGAATTTTGATCCAGGAGGAGTTGAAACTTTTCAAATTATTGCTTGTGTTGCTGATATTGCTTATACATTTAATTTGTCAGGTGAGACTTGTGGTTATGTTTTGTTTGGTGTTATAAACTTAATTTGTTTTGCTATAGGGCCAGATTTGTGGACAAATTATTTTCAAGAGTGATACAATCCTAAAAAGGATACTAACCCAATTCAAGTCTCAAGGGTTCATCAAGTGATTTTAAGTAATTGGGGTGAAGTTTATTCAAGGATGCTTAAAAAGGAGCTCAATTCAAGCCCAACTCTAGTCAATTTCAGCGAACCGCGAGGGGGGGATAAATTGTATGATTTTGGTCTTCTAAACTAAACATATTCAGCAATCCCAAATCAAGGCAAGCCAATTCATCAAACTCGTGTTCATTTATATTGCCTAATTCTTAGCAAATTTATGTTCCAATTCATGGAGGGTTTAGCATTCACGCAACAATGTGAATTTCCAAACACAATTAAGGAGATTACAAACTATCACGCGGTAACATAAGTTTGTAAAGCACATAATAGAGGAAAAAGATTCAAACTACACGGCAAGGCAATTAGGAAGATCAGCAGCAGCGCACGCAAGCAGGCCAGCGCACCCCAATACGAGTGTGCCAGCGCCCCAGCACGCCCTAGCGCGCACCCAGCGCCGCAGCATCGAGCTACTACATAAGCAGCGCCGTAGCACTCCAATCGCCCGACCCCGATTCTAGAATGTTCCAAATTGATTTTTGCTATGTAATTTAGAAAGTTTTGCAATTCTACTGTAATTAAGAAGCTTATTAATTTGCTCTTATATAATTTATTCCTTATAGAATTAAGGCTACTTAGAGTAGTATAAATAAGGATCAAAGTTGATGTAATTCATACATTCAGATTCATTATTAATAAAATTACTTGTGAGATTGTTTTCTCTTTTGGTTCTTTGAGAACTCTTAAACTGTTCATAGTTTGTTCATAGTTTGTTGTGAAGGTTCAATTTGACTTATTATACAACGATTTATAATTGTGTGTCTCAATATAGGTCGAGGTTCCATTAACACAAATTTCATTACACCATCGATTGTACCAAGGTTCTCACTACGATATAAGTGAAGGGTTGCGGTGTTATTGGTGTTCCGCCAATACAACTCTGCTAGAAACAATCAGGACGATGATCTCATGCAAGTGTGCCATGGAGTTTATCAACTATTATTTCAAAAGTGGTGAAACCCACAACGACTAAAATTTCCCTGTTCATGTTAGTAGTCCAAACTTAAACAAAATGCTAAAGATAACATGCAAAAGCAAAAACCTTTAGAATAACTAAAAGGGAAACATAATTGAAACAAAAGAACAAACTTGTGAAATACCAAAATATAAATATATACAACTTTATAATTTCAAAACCACAATACAACAGCACCAACCAAATAATGGATTGAACCAATAGCGAAAGTATAAAGTGAGGAAATTTTTGTTTCTGGGACTATACCCGTTAACTGATTTGTGCATAGCGCTGCCGAAATTGGACAAGCTAGAAGCGATAGAGGCAAAGAAACCTCCGCCACCGCTTGGCTTCTGATCCGAATTGTTAGATGAAGCCATATCTCAAACCCTAATCTTAAAAAAAACACAAAATTGACACTTAAAGCACTGCCGATCTATTCGAATCAGATCTCGAATTCAAATATAACACTAACGGATCGAATCAGAAGGATGGAGAAAAGTGATAAAGAGAATATATGTACGTTGATTTACGATTATAATATTGCGGAAAAACAGCTAGGACGTGGGGTGATTTTCGTTGGCGGGTTCTTTCTTTTGTTTTAAGTCAAAAAAGATGATCAGATTTTCTCCGTCAAAATTACTGCTGGTAAAAGTGGTGGTTTGATTTTTGGAGTGACAAAATAATATAATTGGCTATCAAAGGCGGCTGAGGGTGGTCGTATGCGTGCCGGCCCTAGTGCATTATCGGAAAAAAAAATAGATTATTTGATAATATTATGGTAGCAAAAATAAAAAATTACATTTTTTTAATTTGACAAGGTTGATCTATTATAATTGTGACGGCCCCAAAATAGGTATACATCACCCATTTTAAATCGTCAATAACATGGTACAAAACAACTACAACTGTAGGACCTCGAATTTTATGAAATAAAAGTATTCAATTTTTCTATTCAATAAATGGTTAAATTGATAAAAGTTAAAGTTAAGGGTGGTATATGAAATATTTTTCAAAATACGCAAGTGGTTATAAAATATTCATTGTTGTCGGGGAATATTCGTTTGGTCGTGGAATATTCTTTCTGTCGGGGAATATTCGTACGACGGCACAACCATTTGTAGGCCCCATAACAGAATAACTGTCGGATGAAGAAAACGACAATTAAATTTTTATAAATAACGGCGTAATCGTTACCGTTAACACTGTTGGAATACCCAATTGGTAAGATAAAGTAATACGCGTTGTTGCACAGTAGCACACGGTATTACACATTATTTTTGAATTATTGATTCTTACGTAAGAAGGCACTACTCAATAATTGTTACAGTAATTACTGTTCAATATTTTATTTTATTGATTCAATAATTGCTGTGTTGATATTTTATATTATTGTTGTTCAATAATTATCATTGCACAATATTTCTCATTATCAGATCAATAATTCGTGTTATTTGAATAATATTATTAGATAGCATTATTGGTAATGTCTAGAAAGTTCTGTCAATGAGAGGTTTGGTCATCTAATTGCGCGCCAGTAAGGAGAAATTCTTATTGGAAAGCCCCCTCTATCCTGGGAACGGCCTGGTTGTCAGTACTGTGATTCTGTAATATTATTTTTTATAATTAATTATTGATTATTATGATAAAGAAAATATTTATTTTATGTGGATATAGATGGAGAAAATTTTTAATGTAACAATTGTTAAAAATTAATATTTTATCTTTTTCTGATAAAATAATTCATTTAAATATATTATTTTAATAATATATTAACGGTGATATTTTACAATGAATGTGGGATATATGAGAATATGAGAATGAAGAGTATTTTTGTGGCATTAAATGTTTAACATATGTTTTGTGTGTCGGTGGACATAATTCTTGACCGAAAATTGAGTATAGACTGTAAAATCGTCCGTTTGTGGATTTCGGTCAATTTCTATTTGGAATTTGGAAAAAATTTCTTCTGCAAAGTTGTAGAGAATTGAATTTCCTATAAAAAAATCGTGAGATTCGAATTTTCTGACAAAAGAGCTATTTATCATGAATTATTGAAGTTTCGGAGTTTCGAAATAATTGATTTTTGGAAGTTTTAATTATTTTATTTAAGAAAAACGTTTTTGTGGTTGTTGGCACATGGGTGGCTGATGTTTTTGACCAAAGATGGCTTTCAAAATTGGTTGGTGAAGGTTGGTGTAGAATAAGAAAAAGAAAATAATATTTTATTATTTTAGTCTCCTTTGGCGTTTTAGCATTTTCCTATAAATAGATAGCTAAGTTAGAATTGAAAATCACACCCGAAACATAAGTTTTCTCTCTACTTCTCTCTCTATATATCAAGCGTATTCTTGTGAGTATACTTTGAATGTTGCTATACGGTGAAAGGTTTCTTCGACTTTTCATCCGATATTCCAGTCAGAGGTACTGTCTTTCGAGGTAAGAGATAGTAAGGGATGTTATTTTCTTCTCAAATGATATTATTTTTTCAATATCATGATGATGAAATATTGGTTGGAACTTTTTCATGTCGGGGTTACTATTCATGAGTTACTATTCATGAGTTATTATTCACGAGTTACTATTCACGAGTACTATTCACGAAACGTGATGATGTTTTTGTAAAATTTCTATCTTTTGGGTGTCGGGGCTACTATTCACGTATACGGCACTATTTACGAATACGACACTATTCACCGAAAAATAAAATTTCTTCTTTTTGTCCAAAATATCTATTCTGGATACTAGCTTTGATTGTATCCATGTTTTGATCATTCTTGAATTTTACTTCAGTATGATTATTTATGAAGTATTTTTGAACTCGGATTGTTTAGAGTACGAATCCTTAATACTTGTTATTTTGTTTCACTGGATTCGTTTCCTTTAAAATATTTTTCACCATCCTCAGTCCTAAATGATGATGTTACTGAATATCTTTGGCCTATAGTGCAAAGATGAATTATTGATGAATATCTTTGGCCTGTAGTGCAAAGATGAATTATTGATGAATATCTTTGGCCCGTAGTGCAAAGATGACATGTTGTTGAATATCTTTGGCTAGTAGTGCAAAGATGAACATGTGTTGAGATGAACATGACCAACTGGTGATCCAAATGAATATCTTTGGCTGTAGTGCAAAGATGAAATTATTAGTATGATTATGAACAAGAAATGTGATTTGGTGTAACCATGATCTTTGATGTTTCAGGTAAAGATAGGTGATGAAAATTATCTTTGTCCTGGATGTGAAGAGGAATTTAGAACTACAATTATGATTACGAGTTATTCATATGATTGTGGACCAGAATTATTGATTGATGTTACAGGGATAAAACATTGTTGTTGGATTTTTAACATGGAGAATATAATAGACTTTATAGTCTATTTGACTCTTCTAATGGATTGCTCGTTCCGCTGCAACTATGGTTGAAATTTTTTATCATCTACCATATGTTCTAAATCTCTGATTTATTATTGACGAAGGCTATTGATAATTTAATTATCTTTAGTCATGATATTCTTTACTGAGCTAGTTGTGCTCACCCTTTTGCTTCACAATTCCTTTCAGGTAATAAAGGTGTAGCTGGGTCGAGCGGGGAATAACAAGGGAATAGAACGGTGGTCTATAGATGTTGAGGGTGAGGTGAATTCAACTTTGAAAGGGTGTTTTGTCATACAAGATATCTAATGATATACAACCTCGTATCATCATAAGACAGGGATGTGCTCATCCACTTGCTGAGTATATATATGAGCACTACCTATATAATCTTGGTGTTTGTTTGGAGTATAATTCTCAATTTGAGACAGTGGAGATAATGATAAATCAAGAGAAGACTCACCATTGGGAATAATATGATAGTAATCTTTTCGTTTTTCTTTGGGGTATATTAGGTCAACCAAGGCTAATTCTCTGGACATATGATATCTACCGTAACCTAGACGTATGGCCTCCCATGTACGAAGGTTTCCTTGAGCACTTCCCAAAGATTTTAGTTTCTAAAATAGTTTTTGACTATACCTTTATGTAAGGTGTCACTGTGAGGTGTTGTCCACGGTTGGGACATGTGTCACATTTGGTATATATTTGTATCCAAACTCACAGTATGTGTGTTGTTGTATTTTGCACGACAATTGTTGTAATAAATTTGTAGTTGTTTTCTGTACCATGTATTTGGCGACTCAGAATGGGTTGGATGGAATGGACCTGTTTTGGGGGCGTTACAACAACTTTATTAATACAACATGAAAATTGTGAGTTTAAATACAAATATTGTCGTCTAGACAATATTCACACCCAAATAAATCTTCATTATAATTATTGATACATTATTTTATAAAAATGGTGAGGACTACTAAAATAACTTTCTATATTCATCATTCCACACCCCGACTATGACTCGTTACATTCTCGCCTCCTGAGAAGAAAAATGGAACAAAAAGAAAAAGGGTGAGCTCAACTAGCCCAATAAACAATATTATGACTAAGATAATATAAAATAAACTATCGTTAGTCTTCAACACGGAAAAATCTGATAAAATACAATAGACAACAAGTTTCAGATCAATATTCGCAGCGAAAATAATAATTCATAGAAGAGTTACGTATATCTATGAATTTAAAAGTCCATCATCAATATTTTATCCATGTAACATCAATCAATATTCATCTTGAATCAAACATTCATCTTTGCACTATAGGCCAAAGATATTCATCAGTCGGTCATGTTCATCTCAACACCTGTACATCTTTGCACTACAGACCAAAGATATTCATCAAAAATTCATTCATCTTTGCACTACAGGCCAAAGATATTCAGTAATACCATCATGTAGGACTGAGGATGATAAAAAGTATTTTAAAGAAAACGAATCGAGTGAAACAAAAGAGCAAATATTAAGGATTCGTACTTTAAACAGTCCAAGTTCAAAAATACTTCATTAATAATCATAGTGAAGTAAAATTCAAGAATGATCAAAACATGGATATAATCAAAACTAGTATCCATAATAAATATTTTGGATAAAAAATGAAAATTTATATTTCCTGTGAATAGTGTCGTATTCGTGAATAGTATTGTATACGTGAATAGTGTCATATACGTGAATAGTAACTCCGACACAAAAAGACAAAAATTTCACAAAAAAAATCTTACCAATAATCCGATATAATGATATTAGAAGAAATAATATCATTTAAAAAAATTCTCTTGCCTTGAAAAGACTGTATTTCTAGTTGGAATACCGGATATAGTGCTGAAGGGAACTTGCACCGTATAGCAACACTCAAAGTATCAGAATACTCACAAGAATATACTTGATAATATAGAGAGAGAAAAGGAGAGAAAACTTCAGTTTCTGGTGTGATTTTCAATTCTAACATAAGCACCCTATTTATAAGAAAATGCTTAGAGCACCAAAGCAAAAAATTTAATAAAATATTATTATTAATTACAAAATTCATACGCATCCTTTGAAATCAGATTTCCCTCATGCCCGCCTTCTAGAAAAAGTAAGAAAAATATTTTTCATAAAATAAATAATTAAAACTTCCAAAAATTAATTATTTTGGAATTTCAATAATTCATAATAAATAGCTCGTTTGTCAGAAAAATTCGAACCTCATGTCCTTTCCATAGAAAATTCCATTCTCTACAACTTTGTAAGTTTAAGTTTTACCAAATTCCAAACAGAAATTGACCGAAATCCTCAAACGGACGATTTTATAGGCTATAATCAAATTTCAGTCAAGAAATGGGGTCCACAAACATGAAAAACATGTTTTAAATATTTATTGTAATAAAAATACTCTTTCTTCTCATTTATTCATATATCCCACATTCATTGTAAAAATATAACTATTATTATATTATTAAAATATAATAATATATTTAAATGAATTATTTTATCGAAAAAGATAAAATATCAATTTTTAACAATTGTCACATTAAAAATTTTCTCCATCTATATCCACATAAATCGAATATTTTCCTTATCATATAAATCAATAATTAATTATTCACAAATAATATTACAGAATCACAATACTGGCAACCAGGCTGTTCCCAGAAAAGAGGGGGCTTTCCAATAAGGATTTCTTCTTACTGGCGCGCAATTAGGTGACCAAACCTCTTCTTAGACATAACTTTCTAGATATTGCCAATAATGTTATCTAATAATATTATTCAAATAATATAAATTATTGATCTGAGAATGAAAATACTTTGTAGTGATAATTATTGAAACAATAATAATATAAAATATCAATGTAGCAATTATTGAATCAATAAAAAAAAATATTGAACAGTAACTACTGTAACAATTATTGAGTAATGCCTCCCTACGTAAGAATCAATAATTGATGCAATACCGTGTGCTAATGTATTTTAACCACCAGGTATTTCAACAGTATTAACGGTAACAACTACGCTGTTATTTATAAACAACTTATACTTGTCGTTTTCTTCATTCAATCGATTTTCGTTATGGGGTCCACACAAGGCTGCGCCGTCGTACGAATATTACTCGACAGTAAGAATATTCAACGACCAAACGAATATTCTTTGATAAAAATGAATATTTTATAACCACTTGCATATTTGAAATATTTGCGCATTTTACCCATAACCAACCACATTAATCAAATCAACCCTAACTATTTTAAAATAATAAATAGAGGAAATTTGATTTTATTTATAATAAGTTGGGGTCTTACAATAATTATTATTAAAATATTTAATATAATATAAGAAAATTTAGTATCAGTCACATTTAATTATAAAATTAAGGCAAAAAGAATAATTCATTGTATAAGTTATTATAAAAAAATATCATTTTATATAATTAAATACATTCTCTATAAAAAAAAGAGTATTTATAATTTTTTAAAATATTATTATTATAAAAGCACGTCGTCATTGTTGTCTTCAGCTCCGACCCAGCAGAGATTAAACATTTCAAGAAATGGGTACCCCTTCTTAAAATGCTACTTATAGTAAATAAAAATTCCATGGTAAAGTAACCTCTTGATATACATTTTCATTTTTCACATGTACTTTTGGGAATTAAGAGATTGGTATATATATATATATATGTTCATTATTCATAACATATACTCCCTCCGTCCCAAATTAATTGCTCAGTTTTGACTTTTTAAAATCAAATTGACCATTTTTAAAACTAATCGTTTTACTATTTTTGCTAAAATATAGGTGAAGAGATTATAATCAAAAGAAAGTATATACAATTTATTACAAATCCTAACTTTTTATAATTTTAGAAATATATTTATATATGCTTAATTATTATTTCTAAAAATAGTCAATTTGACTTAAAAAGGTCAAAATTGAGCAATTAATTTGGGACGGAGGGAGTATTTGGAATTGATCGGCATACAACATTTCAAAATAGGCATACACCATATCTATCGTTCAATATAAAAATCAACGGCGGATATTAATTCACGTCCATTAAGATTAATTTATGTCCGCGATCAGCTAATATTAATAGCGGACGTAAATTAATTTCGGTCATTGGTTCCTATATTGAACGATAAAAATTGTGTTATTACATATTATGTTTCATTCCCAATATATATATATATATATATATATATATATATATATACACACATTGATGTTGACCTAATTTTGATGTGCATTATATCAATGTGATTGACCTAATTTTGATGTGCATAATATCAATGTGATTCTAGCTGTCTCAGAAAACTGGCAACCAACTCAGTTTAACGTGCCCATACAACAGTAAAACCAATACATACATACACATTGTTTTAATTTTTGAAGGTGAGGATTGCTGATGGTAGGCCCAGCAATTCAGAAAAGGCAGTTTGAAGGAACAATTACATTTTATAGTGCATTTAAAAACATAATTACAATAAAAGTGCACTCATTAAATATTTACATAACTAATACACTTTCATATTTATTTACATATTATAGTATAATTAGGATTCCTTAATTTAGGGAATTATAATTCAATTAGAATTCCTTAAAGCCATATCGTTTTTCTAGGGCTCTTCTACAAAATTCAAATAAGTATAATTTCTTTATCATCGTTTGTTAAAAAAACTTCAAATTATTAACTCAACAGGATTTGTAGTACTTAAACTAAATAGGGGTTTTGGGAGAGATCAGTTGGTTCGATTGAATGGCGACGGAATCATCGGAGGGAGAGGAAGAAGCGAAATTGATCGGAGGGAATCAGCAGCTGGTGGTGGATGATGACCTTCGGGAGATGGCGAAGAAGGCTGCGTGGAGTGTCAGCTCTTGTGTGCATAACTGCTTCTACCCTTGGGTCAAATTATTAAGGCTCTTCATTGCTATAGCTCTAGTATTGGGTAGAGTTCCTTTGAAAATAGAGCCAAAGCTGCCTTCGCCAAGTTTTTGGGAGAAATCCCTTGTTGCATTTCGAATTTCTTTATACTTGAATACCATCAAAGCATCCTCAACTGTCCCACTAGATGTGTGAACTTTTTGTTTCCTCCGCCGAATAATTACCAAGAATGCCACAACTATGAAAACTATGAAGGGTTGGTTACCTTAGTATGAAGGTAACCAATTCAATTTTATTAGGTTACCAATGTATTTTGATATGATGCAGTTTGGTAACCAAACTTCATGCAGTTGGTTACCAAACAGTCATACCAAGGTAACCGAATCTTAATATGAAGGTTTCCTTGTTATCAAGGTTTGGTTACCTTGGTATGAAGGTAACCAATTCTGTTTTATTTTATTACCAATTTTATTTTAAATGTGATGCAGTTGGTAGCCAAACTTTGTATAAAGGTAACCATTTAATTTTTGTAGGTAACCAAATCGTCAAAAAAATCAGAATAACAACTCCGGTTAGATAGCGGTGGTGGTGGCGTAGTCGATCTAGCGGCGGCGGGAGGCGAATCTAGACAACGGAGATTCGCGGCGGCGGTGTAGCGGAAGAATCAACGACTTGGCCATTTTCGGATACTTTTCTCTCTCTGCAAAGTCACTCTCTATAGTGAGGAAATAAATACTTTTGATGAATAAAGTTCATTATGTTCCTGGATCAGAATTTGTTTTTGTTGTTAGATTTCAAATTTTTGAATTTGAATTTGAATTATTAACAGTTATTTCTCCTTGATTTTAGGTTTCCTAATTAATGTGAATTGTACTATTTTTATAATATGAGTCCTAACTACACTATTTTTGTAATTATTTAGTTGATGCACTTTTCTTGTAAATATTTTTTATTTGTTGTATACTTATGTAAAGGACCCCAGTTTGAATTTGTGGCTCTTAATAGCCTTTTAAAGCTACTTAACATGGGCCACCCTTTCCGGATTGGCCCAGAGAAAGCAATTTGTAAAATCTTGACCCAGGTCAAAAAAATTCTTCCAAGAAAGAAACCAGTACTCCAGCCCGCATCTATAAAAGAATGAATGTTAGGCCATAACACACTGGTTTGGGCCACAAACACTGAAATTAAGTGATGGAGGTTAGAGAAAAAAATGGGTCAAAACTAGTTAACTGGTTTGGGCCTATATTTTTTGAAAAAATATAAGTCCAAATTTTAACCAATTTAAAGTGGGGTCCTTTACATAAGTATACAACAAATAAAAAGTAATTACAAGAAAAGTGCATCAACTAAATAATTACAAAAACAGTGTAATTATGACCCATATTACAAAAATAGTACAATTCACATTAATAAAAAAACCTAAAATCAAGGACAACTAACTGCCATAATTAATAATTCAAATTCAAATATTTGGATCTAACAACAAAAATAAATTCAAATTTAAATATTCAAATTCAAATCTTCTCTCCCTCACATACACTTTGAAATAATAGTCCACCGCTACACCGCACATATTCCGTCGCTACACCGCCGCGAGTCTCCGTTGTCCAAAACGCCAATGAGAATAAGAAGAATATTCGGCTTACAAAAAATTTAAAAATAAATAGATGTAACTTTTAATGTTCTGAATTTTTTTTTATATAACTATTTTGATACTCATAAATAATAAAATGGTTACCTTTCTATGAATAGTTGGCTACCAACTCCATCACATTCAAACGAAATTGGTAACTTAATAAAACTGAATTGGTAACCAAACTTTTATACCAAGGTAACCAAACTTTTATACCAAGATAACCAATCTACCTTCACACCTGCAGTATGAATTAGTTACCTTGGTCTGAAAGTTTGGCAACCAACTGCACGAAGGTTTGGCTACCAACTGTATTACATGCAAAATAAATTGGAAATTTAATAAAACAGAATTGGTTACCTTGGTATAAATGTTTGGCTACCAACTGCATTTTGAAAAAACTGCAGAAACAGAGCTACGATGGTAACGTTCTTCCCTTCTCCTTAGTCTCCACCCTCATCCCCGGTCCTTCATATTTGCCGAGTCCATTGCACCGTTTCAAAATTCCGTTTTGGACCCGGACATGGCTTCAGATCAAAAATACATTTGAGGTAAGATTCAAGATTATGTTTGGTAACCTTCAGTACCAAACATTTGAAACATAATACTGGGTTCATATCAACATGGCTTACCGTTTCAAGATTTCGTTCATCACAGGGAGGGGGAGGGGGAGGGGGAGGGGGGGGAGGGGGGAGGGGGGAGGGGTGGGGCGTGGGCGGGGGTGGAGAAGGGAGGCGGAGGAAGAGGAAGGAGAGGGTGTGGGGCTGGGGCTGGGGCTGGGGCGGGGGCGGAGGTGGGGTGACTGCTGGTGGACCAGTGGCGGGGGTGGAGGTGGAAGAAGGTTGCGGAAGAGGAGGAAGAAGAAGGCGGTTACTCCATTGATTCGTTAGATAAAAATATGGAGGTTGATGAGAGAGATAAGATTTAAATCCCTACAATCATGGACCATTATCAATAACTCATTAAATCAGTCAACTAAATAAAAGGGATAAGATTACACTTTTTTGTAATTAAATATTGCATATGTACTCTTTTTGTAATTATTTTGTTTGTACACTTTTTTTGTAATATTTTAATAAAATATACTCCCTCCGTCCCAAATTAATTGCTCAGCTTTGATTTTTTTAAGTCAAATTGACTATTTTTAGAATTAATAATTAAGCATATATAAATATATTTCTAAGATTATAAAAATTGGGATTAGTAATAAATTGTATATATTTTCTTTTGGTTATAATCTTTTCACCTATATTTTAGCAAAAATAGTAAAAAGATTAGTTTTAAAAATGGTCAATTTGACTTTAAAAAATCAAAACTGAGCAATTAATTTAGGACGGAGGGAGTACTAGTTATTGTAATTGTTCCTTTAAAGGGTTATGCGTTAACCAACCCAAATAGTTGTACTTAATTTGAGTTTGATCCACCAATACGATACTATATAGATGGCATAAGACGGAGGTTCAATCTATCCTAGATTAAATAATAATAATAAAAAAATTTAATTTAATTTGGTTGCAGCAGCTCATTTCTGGAGGCGTTTGTCCGTCGGTGCACATGCCATACAAATATTAAGAAAAGTTGGTCAAGGAAGAGAAACTTGACTTGTAATCTTGTATGGTAGGTAGGTATTATATGGCATGGATAGGAATAGGAGGATCCTTTATCTCTAACCAACCCAACAAACCTCATGGATGGGGGGTGGGGGTGAGGGGTGGGGCGTGGGTGTGGGGGTCGTTTCCCATTTTGTGAATTGTGATGGTTTAATTTAATTCTTGTTGACACTGCCATTATGGTGATATATACGACCACATCTTTTTTTAATTTGAACCTATTCCACCATGCGTAAAAATCAAACTATTTATCATGTTTGGTCCAAAGATAGTTCTTCAACTTTCATCATTATTCTAATTGTTAATATTTATCTATGTATTGGATGTGCTCAATTAGTTAGGAGGCTGCATGTTAGATGGTGACGACTCAATATTTGTGTATGGATAAAAATTAATTAATTAATTCAATTGAAATGAAATGATATATATCTCCATTTCATTTATTTAGTCCTTAATTAACTTCTCTCTAGTCCCTATTCCCTAGTCCTAGTCCCTTCACACAAATTATTCATCTGAATGTTTTGGGGGTGAAGTTAATTCCATTAATTTTCATGTGGTGGGTGCCCTCAAAATCTGAACATATATATTTGGTGTTGGCATGCAAATAAATGGGGTGAATTGATGATGCATTCGGTTTCTATCTCCTCTTGTCTCCTTTCCCACCTTCATTCCACATGCATCTTTTATTCATCCTTCCTCTCAAAACCCCATGCATGCATGCATGCATGCATCGATCCATCGACCATCCTTGTACCCCTCACCCCTTCACATGCATTCTTCTTTGCTTGCTTGCTTTCTACAAATATATATATACTAGCAGGGTCCCGTGCCTCCGGCACTGTATAGACAATATGATTTATTTCAAACTTTTGAACGATCAAAATAATTTATTGAGTGAGCGGGAAATTTAAAGTCATTTATATTTTATTAAATTATTATTAGATTATTAGATAGATAGATGTATTTTATTAGATAGATGTATGAACGGTGAGATTTATCTCAAACTTTGGACGGCTCAGATGATTTATTGAGTGAGCGGAAAATTCAAAATCATTTGTATTTTATTAGATAAATATATATTATTTGTTGTAATACTAGAGTTAATGCATGCTTTTAACAGGTCTGTGAGCCTAGCTAGATCTCTCTATGCTCCTTGATTGACTTCCAAGTTACAATAATTAAGTCGGCTATTAGTAATAATCTATCATGATGTTAATTAATTTTAAAAGGAAATATATAATCAAAAATATGATTAAGGACAGAAGGCTTTTAATTAGTCCCAGTAATATTACTCAATTCATGATACTAATTATTATTAGTTTGAGCCTTGACATGTCAGGATGAGGAATGTGAGTTTGTTAAATTAACAATAAATAAATAAATGGTCAAAGTCAACATATATATTAATACCGGAACAAATATATATTATATATATATATATATGAAAAAAATGTATGTACACAGCTATGTATTACACAGTCAGTTATGGTGACAATTTTTTGGGATATAGCGACGGTTTCACCCGTCGTCACAATTATTCTAGGCTATAGCGACAATTTATCGTCACCAAAATTCAAAAAATTCGTCGTCAACTGTATAATACACAATTATGTATATACATATAGGCTTATATATATATAGTTAATCGATAAAATCTTATATTAAAAAACAGTGAGAGTATATACTACATGTATATGTAGCTTACCGACAAAGTACCGGGACTTATAAATTAACTGCAATTGCTTGGCTACATGAGAATTCAGTTGCTAATCATGTGGTACGGAACAAATGGAACCTATGACTTCGAGTACAGTCCTTCGCTTAGATTACAAACTGAGATGCCTACGGAATTAATTAATTAATCTATCAACTTAATTTAATAAGTGAGTACTATATATTTGACAGTTTAATTAAAGGTTAATCATTTAATTTATCAATACTTTAATGAACTTCATCTACATTCTACGTTCATATTACTTGATTACCCCTTCACCCTACTTATGTATTGTATCTCATAATCAAGATACGGAGTATTAGGAGTTGTTTGATAAAAATTGAATTAATCTAAATCTAAATCTGAATTTGAATGAAAAAATTTGTTTGATAATTGACATGTTTAAAACATCTGAATAATAAGTTTTTATTAGTTTATCCCTTTAAAAAATTCAAAATTATTATAAATTTATTTAATATTACTTAATATAATAGTTAATATTGTAAAAAAAAACTTCATTCAGCTCATTCAACTAAAAAAATGACACTAAATCATTCGGTCCAAATTATTTGAATGACTGATCGATTTAGTCAATCAGACAATTTTTTTTTCTTCAAAACAAACGCACTTAATTAGGGGTGAACATGGTGCGATTTGAAGTCTAAACCGCACCCGAAACTGCTTAAGTGCGGTTTGATAAATTTAAAATCGTACATGAAACCGCTTGTGATTGGCGAGGTGCGATTTTAATTGGTGCAATTTCGGTTCCAAAATAAATTGAAATAACAAAAATGTCTAAGCCTTTAATAGAATTTAACACAAAGCTCACATCGAGCAATTAACTTAATGACAGAGTCGATAATTATGAGAATCATATCAAGTATAGAACCAAAGTTTCTTCTGCCAAACATGTCAAATTCACCATCAAATTATAGAACAGTGAGACACATAAAATAGCTTTAGTTTATAATAAAGGAATGATGCTTTAAAACTAAAACATACGCTATATAAAACAACGGATACCATATATTCGATAACAAGAAAGAAGGTTTATCTAGTTTCCCAAAAAGTAAAAATATATATTGGAGATATAATGAATCTTATATATTATAGGGATGACTTATAGAATATAACCCTAACTGTATCTAATTTGAAAATAATCTATTAGATTATTATTACTATAGCATAGACCTTAACTAATGCATTAAGTGCTTGAACCAACGAATTTGGCTCCCATCTATAAGCTCTTCCAGTAACGCATGCATCAAACAAATTCGAAATTTCAAAACCCAAATGTTTAATTTTTGACTCTATAACCTCTAACCATCTTCTTTCAATTGGTGAAAAAATAACAATGCAAGACTGGATTTTCTCTGAACGTGTTCAAGTGAAAAATAACTTTAGAATTTATTAGAGATAATACATACACACATGGTGCGATTTCGATTTTATGCGTGCGGTTTTGGCTAGTAACCAATTATCGGAACCGTAAATTTGGTTATTCAACCCACTTAAAACCGTCACATACGTCGGAACAATTGGTGCAGTTCGTGCGATTTTTGGTATGATTTTGATTCCAAATTGATTACTTACTCAACTTTATACTTAATGACTTATCGATTCAGTTATTCAATGTTAAATAAACAACCTCTTAATAAGATAGCATTTGATAATCACTTATTAACTCACTTTTCTCTCTCTCACCCCTCACCCCATCATTCACCACCACCCATTACCAACCATCATTACCCCACCATTTGTATTAATGAACCTAAAAATGGAGAGAGTAATCTCAAATACTATGCGAAGATAAATAATCTCCTTCGGCCTTTTGGCCACCCAATAAATTACTAGAAAGAATTAAATTATGACTTCAAAATTATAGGATCTTTCACTTATAGAGAGAACAAGTACTGATTAAACTTGCCTAGAGGGCATTTGTCTTTATTCGAATTTTAAATGTATACTTTCATTCGATTAAAAAGATAATAAAATTCTTGGAAAAGACTTTAGCCATATAAATATATATATATAATATGTTATATTTATTTGCAAAAAATATATTTAGGATTAAACTATTTGTCTTAATTTAATACTATTTTGAATTATTTAATTATTTAAAGAAAAAATATTAGTCCTTTTGTGTGGGACTATTAGCCCCATAAAATCATTTGATAGCTTAAAATGGGAGTGGGAGTGGGAGTGGGAGTGGGAGTGGGAGTGGGGGTGGGGGAATATTAATTGTTGGGTCGTTATATTTCCTATCTTTGGGCCGAGTATATTAGGCCTGCTCATTTAATCAATTGGGCCTTTAGTATTAATCTGTGAAAGACGTTGGCCAGTAATCATATTATTTCCGTTTTAACCTTTAAGATCAGGTTATTTCAGTGGATCGACCCATTAGATATTTTAATATCTGTTATTTTGACTTGCAATGATGAAAAAGAATGACGGTTGACTAAAACTCTTGCCATGCATTAATGTGGATGGGATCATAGCCGGCCGGCGGTAGAAAACAGTGGCCAAAGGCAGTGGATAAACTACAGGCAGTCGGCAGAGCCCATCAGATCAGAGGGGGTGTCAGGTAGTAGTGGGTGGCACAGTAATCCAGGCAGGGATAATATAACCTAGCAAGTAAGCCTTCACTAACAGGTACGTTCACACACCTCTTTCTATATTCATATTCTCTCACATACACACAACCAGGGATTATTATCTCTCTAGACACTAGACATTGCATTCCTCCATTGTTAACCTTGTGAACACATACTAATTCTCACGCCTGAGCTATCCCCCGACGGAACAGCCGTCAAGCTTGTGGTGTTTATCGTGTTTACTGTGCAGGATCAGGGCGTCTTACGTGATTGGGACGTGGCAGAAGATCTTGGTGTTAACATTAATCATATATTCATCTTGAAATTACATAGTTTATCATAAATTACCTTAGAAATGACAAAGAAAATAGTCTATAGAGTTATTTAAAGGATTATTAATCTTCTATCATAAAATAAAATATTTTGAAATATTGTTAAATTAAGATAAATAATTTAATCTCAAATATACTTTTTATAAACAAAAACTCTATGGGGATATGAAAATTGGATAGAAAAATTAAACCGAGTGTATTTGAATTTTAGCTATTTATATTTTGACCCTTAATGAAAATAAATATATTCAAATACACTTGGGTCCAATTTTCTTTTTTAATTTTTTTGTCCGCTAGTAGAGCTCTTTTAAATAAACATAGCGCTCATTAAGGTAGGAAAGGGGGAATAATAATTAGACTTACTAAGAGCTTGTTCAACGGTGACTTATAAGTAGGTCAAATCAATTTATAAGTCATTTACCACTATTCTCCTATTTGACAATGATTTTTTTCTACTTATAAGTTTATTTTTAAGTCAAAAAAATAAACAAGTATTTATAACTTATTTTAAAATGATTTATAAGTGATTTTAAAATAATTTTGTTTGAACAAATATAATATTTATTATGCCCCTCTTTTTATTAATGTCTTTTTAGTAATCTTTATATTTGATTTTAACTTATAAGTCGAACACTTTTATAATTTATTTTAATTTAATTTCTAACTTATAAGTTAAATTAATATCAAAAACTTTTACTTATAAATTATAACTTAAAATAACTTATAAATTAACATATATTTTAATTTTAAATTATTTTAAAATAAGTCATTGTTCAGCTGGCTCTAAAAAGGGTCCATTATAATCTAAAAAGCAAAAAATATGGATCCAAAACCTCAGCTTAGGGGACTACTTCTTTTAGAATAAGTCTTGGCAGACATTTTTATTGGACATGAATATTGGACATTTTTAGTTTTTAGTTTTTTTTTTTGGCTTTGTGACTCTCAAAAAATGCATATTATTTGTAAAATCCTAAATTTTACGAATAAAGATTAAATTTTCTCGAAATATTTTTTTCAAAATTATGGTGTGGATTTGAGATAATGTTATAGTTGTTGGTAATATTTATAAATTTTGAAAAGTATGCAAGTTGTTGTAAAATATTCGTTTGGTCGGGGAATATTTTGTTAGTCGGGGAATTTCCGTACAACGACACAATCATTGGTGGACCCCTCAACGGAATTATTGTCGGATTGAGAAAACGACAAAAATATTTTTATGAAAATAACGGCGGAAGTTTTTCCGTTAAAACTGTTGAACTACTCGGTAGTAAAAGTATAGTAATACGCGTGGTTCCATAGTATCACACGAGATTAATTATTGATGCTTACGTGAGAAGTCACTCAGTTTTGTTCAATTATTGCTACAGTAATTGCTGCATAGTATCTCACGTTATTTGATTCAATTATTATCGATATTTTATATATTATTAAATCAATAATTGAGATGATAGAGTTATTAATATTATTATTTACAATGTTAACGATGTCCAGAAGTTCTGCCAAGGAGAAGTTTGGTCACCTAATTGCGCGCCAATAGGGAGAAATCCTTATTGAAAAGCCCCCTCTTTCCTGGGAACGACCTGGTCGATTAATATTGTGAATTATAATAATGATAATAAATGTTGTTAAATATATTGAGGTGTCTTTTTATGAAGTCACGAAAGTTTATATATATATATATATATATATATTATATATAAATTTTTTTTATTAGTATTATTAATGTAATAAAACAGAAAAACTTTTTATACAAAACAGAATACTTTTATAAAGTTATTTGTTTTATTAGACAATAATTAGAATATATTATATTTTATTATGCATAGTATTTTGCATAGTAAAATATTTTTATATAAAACATAATAGTTTTATAAAGTTATTTGTTTTATTAGACAATAATTAGAATATAATATATTTTATTATGCATAGTGTTTGCATAGTGCCTGCATAGTATTTTACATAGTAAAATCTTTTTATATAAAACAGAATACTTTTATAAAGTTAATTATTTTATTAGATTTTAAATAATATATATATATATATATATATATATATATATTGTATTTTTTTGCATAGTATCATTTATATTTTTCTATAAATAGGATGTTTAGTTAGAATTGAAATCACACCAGAAATTCATAGAATTCTCTTCTATAATCTTGTGCGTATTTCTTTAGAGGTTTAAGAAGCTTTGAGCGTTGTGCAAATTTTCTTCAAGTATATCCCCACCTTACTTGTCGGATCGAGTACTCTTCTTTATAAGGTAAGGGATATTATTTGTTGTACTCGTAAGGGGTATTATTTCTTTCGTATTCATGGAGAGAACTTCTGTTATTCCATTCTTTATTATTATATTGGAATAACCTATCTATGCGAAGTATCGCATACATGGTGAAATTCTTCTGTTATTCCATTCTTTATCATTATGTTGGAATATCCTGTCGGTGCGTATTACGCCTGACCTGGTTCCATTAATTATTATTCTGCTGGAATAACCTGTCAGTGCGGTCTATCGCATGCATGGCGGTTTCTGTTGTTATTCCATTCTTTATTATTTTGTTGGAATATCTTATCGGTGCGAATTTCGCCTGACCTGGTTCCGTTCTTTATTATTCTGTCGGAATATCTTGTATGTGCGTTTACGCATGACCTGGTTCCATTATTTATTATTCTGTTGGGAATAACCTATCTATGCGAAGTACCACATGCATGGTGAGTTCTTTAGTTATTCCATTCTTTATTATTATGTTGGGAATAACCTGTCTATGCGAAATACCACATGCATGGTAAATTCTTCAGTTATTCCATTCTTTATTATTCTGTTGGAATAACCTGTCTATGTGGATTACCACATGCATGATGAATAATCCTTTGTATTCATTCCTTATTAAATTATGGAAATGATCTGTTTACGTGGATTATGATGAAAGTCATAATATAAGCATTGGACTGTTGATTATGATGAAAGTCATAATAAAAGCATTGGACTGATGAAAATCAAGGGTATATGCAGTATTAGTAAGTGTTACGATGAGTTATGTTGGTTATTATGTGAAAATATAAAAGTTTCTTAGAAATCACAAATAGTTGAAAATAAGATTTTTGGTGAAAATGGAACATGAAATTCAATTGACCATATCTCCTATTATATTTCAAATTTTTGAGTGTGGTCAAGTTTTAGAGTTAGACCTATGAGTTTTCTAACTTATCCAAGTGGAATCACTGAAAAAGGTATTGTAAATTTTCGTGTAGACTGATTTTAGCAAAGGAGATAAAAATTGTAAAGTACCAAAAAGCTATTGCCCATAAATTTAAAAGGGCATTTTCGGCCTATTAATTTGCGAGAAAAATTTCGACCTTTTTGGGACATGAAAATTTATGGTATAAAGTACCTCCTGTCCAAAAATGAGCTCATTCTGACTTAAAATGAGTAAGTTATGACCATTTCAATATTTAAATTTTTCCAACGAAAAATGCTATAACCGGAGTTCTATAACTTCGATGACCATGAAATTTAAACTGGAAGCTCACATTAACATGTGTAAGATCCTGCCAAGATTTGGGAATTTCTGGAGTTAAACTTGAGGTAGCTAATTTCTTAAAGAATTAATTAGAAATTGATTTTTGAAAAATACTTAAGAGAGTTGAAAAATTATAAAAAAAAAATACTTGTTGTGTATGAAATTTATGTATATATGTTTCGACAAATGATAGAAAAATAATAAGTTGATTTGGTAATTTTCATAAAAATGGTTTAGTTTCAAACATATGAGTTAAATATGTTATGTGAAGTTGAAGAATTGGTAAATAAGATTTTAGGGCTTGAAAATCATATATAAGGTGTATGCAGATTTTTGATAAGTGATTTGATCATTGGTGATGAAATCTTATGAGTATGACATTTTTGAATAATTAAATGTATTATTTGGTAAAGTGTAAACAATTAAATTAAATTGTTTATAAATTTATGAAATGATTAAAATATTGTATAATATTAACAATTTTAGATTATGAGTTATTTAAGTGATGAATAATATTTGGATAATATTACGAACGGACTGCGTCTCTACGGTATCCACATGAATGCTCCGCGAATCGTCGTACGATCGATTAAGAAAGCTCGAAACGATGTGATCGAATCTCCAACGCAATTTGAACGGATTGCGTCTCTACGGTATCCATACGAACGCTCCGTGAATCGTCGTACGATCTGCAGAAGAAGGAAACGCGGTACTAGCCACCAAGGATGAGGATTTTCTAAAAATATTTTCTCTCTAGTCTCTCTCTAAGAGCGACTAGGGTTTTGGTTAATGAAAAATACCTAAAATGGCTGCTACATATCATATATATAGCGATTAAAAGGAATTATTCAAAATCTAATTTAATAAAATCCGAATTTATATATATCTTAATTAAGTCTTACTTAATCAATATAATTATATATAAATTATCCTATTAATTTAAATTCATAATTTAAATACTATAAATCATATTGACATAATTAAATCTTTATAATTTAAATTAATTCCTTTTTAATTACGTTCTATGTGTGTGACCCTATAGGTTATTATTACGTTGGAAATAATTTTAAAATTATATTATAAAATTATAAACAGTGAGCGGCATCTAGTAATGCATCACTGCTACCCAAGTAATAATAAGATCGATGATTCGATGCTACCTTTTCGTGACCAATGTTTCAATGTAATTTAATTCTTTGAACCTTAATATCCTAGATTAAACTCGAGTCAAGGAATGTGTCATACTCTTCATAATTTAATCTGAGTTTTCTTGATTAATGAGTAGACTATATGAAATAAATCACTATTTGAGCATGGCCATGCATTTCATAGTCCTACTCAATCAAGTGGCCTATGAATATCATCCCTAATATATAGGAGGGTTAAATTCCATCTAGATCACTTATATATCTCACACGATTCATGATGTACCCAATAATCACCTTTATAGTGCACCCTATTAAAGGTGACATTTGATGATATCAAAGTACATAAATTCCTGTGTAGTAATATAGTGATTCCAGGTCGCATAATGCTCCACATATAATTTTCAAGGTGGGTCTGTCCAGTACATCGTTGTGACGCCCCCAAAACATGTATACATCACCCATCTTGAGTTGCCAAATACATGGTACACAATTTAAATACAAACTTAAATATACAACTATCGTGTAAAATACGACAAAACATAAAATAAAAATTTAAACAAGAATAGTGTCTTCTAGACAATATCCACTCTCAATAGAGTCCTCATAGACAGTATACAAACTCAATTTCAGTCCTCATTACGTTTATTGTCATACTATTTAACAGAATAGTGAGGACTACTAATGCTATCATCTGGACCGTCACTCCGTTTCCCGACTCATCCCAGCTATATTCTCATTTCCAGAAGAGAACAGTGAAAAAAAGGGTGAGCTCAACTAGCCTAGTAAGAAATATTATGACTAAGATAATGCAGAATAAATTATCATTAGTCTTGAACAATGTTAAACTGATAAAATACAATAAACATCAAGTTTAACTGCAGCGGAACAAATAATTCATTAAAAGAGTCAAGCAGAAAATAAAATCTACTATATTTTATGATTTAAAAAAATTTTCATCACTTTTATCGCTGAGACTTAGCTTAATAAATAATCCACATCATCAAATCATCCCTGCACTACAGACCAGTGATATTATTTAGTATCACGATCACGAATTATCCATGCACTACGGGCCAAAGATAATCGTGTTTTCATCAATGATCCTGATCATGCCATAAAACAATTCATCTTTGCTCCCTTGGCCGAAGAGAATCCATAACCATAATCATACCAAAAACTGTTAATCAATGCACTACGGGCCAATGAGGACTTTTTCCACATTACTTGTAACATTACGGTCATGATTATACCGAATAATTCCTGGTCATAATCATACCAAGTCCATCTATGCACTAAAGGCCACAGATGACTTTCAACAAAATATAAACATGAAGATGATGACAATGATATAAGAATTCAATAAAACAAGTTCAAGAATTAAATTATCCAGGAACTAATAACATCCAAATTGTCAACACTCAAGGGTTATACCTCAAGAGTTAGAATCTGAAATGAAGTCAAGGTATCATCACCTCTTCGGCATACCAGGTACGTACATAAATTTCGAGGGCAAAATTTCACAAGGAGGGGAGATTGTGAGACCCCAAATTTTATGAATAAAGATTTAAATTTCTCAAAATATTTTTTTTAATATTATGGTGTGGATTTGATATAATGTTATAGTTGTGGGTAGTATTTATAAATTTTGAAATGTATGCAAGTTGTTATATAATATTCGATTGGTCGGGGAATATTCTTTTTGTCAGAGAATATCCGTACGACGGTACAATCATTGGTGGATCCCACAACAGAATTATTGTCGGATTAAGAAAACGTCAAAAATATTTTATGAAAATAGCAGCGAAAGTTTTACCGTTAAAACTGTTGAACTACTCGGTAGTAAAAGTACAGTAATACGCTTGGTTGCATAGTAGCACACTGTATTGATTATTGAAACTTATGTGAGAAGTCACTCAGTTTTGTTCAATTATTGCTACAGTAATTGTTGCATAGTATCTCACGTTATTTGATTCAATTATTGTCGATATTTTATATATCATTAAATCAATAATTGAGATAACAAAGTTATTAGTATTATTATTTATAATATTAACGATGTCTAGAAGTTCTGCAAATGAGAGGTTTGGTCACCTAATTGCGCGCCAATAAGGAGAAATCCTTATTGGAAAGCCCCCTCTTTCCTGGGAACGACCTAGTCGATTAATATTGTGAATTATAATAATGATGATAAATGTTGTTAAATATATTGAGGTGTCTTTTTATGAAGTCACGAAAGTTTATATATATATATATAAATTTTATTTTATTAGTATTATTAATGTAATAAAACAGAAAAGCTTTTTATATAAAACAGAATATTTTTATAAAGTTATTTGTTTTATTAGACTATAAATAGAATATATTATATTATATTATGCATAGTGTTTTGTATAGTAAAATCTTTTTATATAAAACAGAATACTTTTATAAAGTTATTTATTTTATTAAACAATAATTAGAATATATTATATTTTATTATGCATAGTGTTTGTATTGTAAAATCTTTTTATATAAAACAGAATACTTTTATAAAGTTATTTGTTTTATTAGACTATAAATAGAATATATTATATTTTATTTAAAAGATTTTGTTTTATTAGAATATTTTATTTATACTGCATAGTAAATCAATATGGACCGTCCGTTTAAAAGTAAGTCAATCTGGACCGTTCATGAATTAGTTACTATTCAGTCCATTCTCCTATAAATAGAAGCTCATTCCTTCATTATTACTTTCGAATTCACTGAAACTCTAGAGAGAGAAACTATAGAGAGAAAGAAGGAAAGTATTCTACTACTTCACTACTCCTATATCCAGTTATTTCTAAGGTAAGTGATATTATTTCTTTCGTATTCATGAAGAGAACTTCTGATATTCCATTCTTTATTATTCTGTTGGACTAACCTGTATACGCGGGCTACCCTATACTTGGTGAAATTCTTCTGTTATTCAATTCTTTATTATTATGTTGGAATAACCTGTCTATGCGAAGTACCGCATACATGGTGAAATTCTTTCGTTATTCCATTATTTATTATTATGTTGGAATAACCTGTATATGCGAAGTACCGCATACATGGTGAAATTCTTCTGTTATTCTATTCTTTATTATTCTGTTGAAATATCCTGTCTGTGCGTATTACGCATGACCTGGTTCCATTGTTTATTATTCTGTTGGAATAACCTATCTGTGCGGTCTATTGCATCTCTGGTGAAGTCTTTTGTTATTTCATTTTTTATTATTCTGTTGGAATATTCTGTCTGTGCGTTTACGCATGACCTGGTTTCATTATTTATTATTATGTTGGAATAATTTGTTTGTGCGTTTACGCATGACCTGGTTCCATTATTTATTATTCTGTTTGAATAACATGTCTGTGTGGTCTATCGCATGCATGGTGATTTCTTCTGTTATTTTATTCTTTATTATTCTGTTGGAACAACATGTCTATGTGGATTATCACATGCATGGTGAATGATCCTTTGTATTCATTTCTTATTAAATTGTGGAAATGATCTGTTTAAGTGGATTACCGCATGGCGGACGAAAATACATTTGCAGTTTTATATATTCTCTTATACTCAGTTGGTTAAAGCTTTGATTTTTATACTCCATGAAATTAATGGAATATCCTTGATATCTACGCTTCATCCAATATCTTTTCATGAAAATATTCTTTTGAGCATTCTTGAATTTTACTCCACAAAGAAGTATCATGTTGATAATTTGGACGTTATTGGTTCTTGAATAATTTAATTTTTGAACTTGTTTTATTAAATTCTTATATCATTGTCATCATCCTCATGTTTATATTATGTTGAAAGTCATCTGTGGCCTGTAGTGCATAGATAGACTTGGTATGATTATGACCAGGGATTATTCGGTATAATCATGACCATAATGTTACAAATGATGTGGAAAAAAGTCCTTATTGGCCCGTAGTGTATTGATGGACATTTTTTGGTATGATTATGGCTATGGATTCTCTTCGACAAAGGGTGCAAAGATGAATTATTTTATGGCATGATCATGACCATTGATGAATACACGAATATCCTTGGCCCGTAGTGCATGGATAATTTATGATTATGATACTAATGAATATCCTTGGCCGTAGTGCAGGGATGATGTGGATTATTTATTAAGCTGAGTCTCAGCGATAAAAGTGATGAAAAACCTTTTTAAATCATAAAAGATAGTAGATTTTATTCTCTACTTGACTCTTTTAATGGATTGCTTGTTCCGCTGCAGTTAAACTTGATGCTTTTTATATTTTATCAGTTTAACATTGTTGAAGACTAATTATAATTTATTCTATATTATCTTAGTCATAATATTTCTTACTGGGCTAGTTGAGTTCACCCCTTTCTTTCACTGTTCTCTTCAGAAAATGAGAACGTAGCCAGGACTAGTCGGGGAACGGAGTGACGGTCCAAATGATAATATTAGTAGTCCTCACTATTCTGTTAAATAGTGTAACAATAAATGTAATAAGGGCTCCTAGTTTTTTAAAATTTTAATTGGACATATGTAACAATCCGAGTCACATTTCGAGTTTAAAACAAATTTCAGGTCAAATCTCAAATTCAAATTAAATCAAATACATTCAAAATAAGGTCTTAAATCACTAACCTAATGATATATTTCTTGACTCACCCAAAAAATAATAATTAAAAATATTATTATTAATAACTTAATTCTTTATATACATACAATTTTTTTCACATCTTTCGATCTCATTTCATTGATTACAAATGAACAAAAATAAGTGGATAATATGATTGAAATTGATATCCAAATGGTTACACGTGGACATGAAAAGGGTTGGAGCGATCTTGGTGGCACCTTCACATGTCTTGGCATGGCGTAGTTGGGTTGGGTGAGGAAGTATAATCGTTGCTAGCTACTTCAATCCTTTGATGACCTGGCAGATTTGCTAGATCTGGTTGGTCAGACAGTGGGACCCTTTTCTAGATTTAGCTCAGTTCCTCCTACGTGTTAATAAAGTGCACCTTCCCCCTTAACTGTATAGCCAACAACCCTTTGATTATTGAAAGCAAATTGAGAGCTGAGACATATTAATGAAGTGCAGTTTATTAAAAAAAATCAAATAATTTATAGGAAGTCAAATTTTGTACCAAAACTAGCTGGGTCCCGTGCCTCCGGCACTGTATGAACAATATGATTTATCTTAAACTTTGAACGACCAAAATAATTTATTGAGTGAACGGAAAATTTAAAGTCATTTGTATTTTATTAAATTATTATTAGATTATTAGATAGATAGATGTATTTTATTAGATAGATGTATGAACGGTGGGATTTATCCCAAATTTTGGACGGCCCAGATGATTTATTGAGTGAGCGGGAAATTCAAAATCATTTGTATTTTATTAGATAGATTATATCATGCATGCCAATGATCATGTTACAGAAGAATGATTAGCATGAAGTTAATTTTGATCAATTAATCAATACAGTATTGACACGCAAGAGAGATATAATCTCTTTTTACATGTCAGCACTGTATTAATCAGTTGATCAATTTATCATAAAATTAATTTCATGATAACCGAATTCATGTTATAGATACTGACAGTGGCATACATAAGATGATTTTCAATCTCCACTTGAAAATATTCTCCTTTTTAAGTTTTAATTTTAGTCTCTCACGACTTTCATTGCACCAAAAAAATAACAAATTATTTTTCATTTTAGTAGTGGCATATCCCATTTGCCCTATTTATGGCATTTTGAAATATGAAAATGAGAATTCATAATAGTTATCTAGATACTAAATATGTGAAATTGTACATTTACATTAATGGCAAGTTAGCAACAAAACCATTCATACCAAGACGAACATTGACCAAGTGTTATTTGTTTGTTGCAGATGAGAAGTAGATGAAATAATTAAAAAGGAGTGGTTAATATGAAATTAATTTTGGTTAATTGATCAATACAGTGTCGATACGCAAACTGAGTGGTGATATCTTATTGTGTATCAGCACTACTGTATTAGTTAATTGATCAATTTATTATAAAATTAATTTTATGATAAACTATCCTAATTAGAAGCAACCAACCCAACCAAAATCTAATTGTGGGGGGTGGGGGGTGGGGGGTGGGGGGTGGGGGGGGTGGGGGGTGGGTCGTCCAATGCGATACTAATGCCTTACAATGTTTTTTCAATAAAAAAAAATATATTTTTTTTTATAATTTTTTGTTTAAATTTATTCTATTATTTTTTATTTTTTATTCTTATAATTGTGGTTAAAAAAAAATTTACATTCACATTAATACATTATATGCATGTGATCATTGAGTTGAGGCTAGGGTTTAGGGTTTGTTTGAATCATCATCAAACTGACTCTACCTATTCTCTCATTAGAGTAGATTTTATATCCCTATTTTTTATATTTTTTTTTGTCTCTTATTTAAATTTTAACATCTGATCTTTTACTTAACACCAATTAATTTTAAAATTAAATAAAAAATTATGTGTCAAAATTTAAATAAAAGACACAATAAAAACATAAAAAATAAGAACAAAGAATCTGCTCTTCTCCTCTCACAGTCCCACTTTTTTATTTTCTTTTCTTTTTTGGTACTATTAAATAGCTAGACAGCCATAGCACATGGCCTCCGATCACTGATGTGACACACCACCCACAGAGGAAGATTGGATTGATTTTAGTTTTTTTAATGGTATTTAATTACATCTTAATGTATTTAATTAGAATTAACTAACATGAAATTAATTTTAATAAATTGACTAATACAGTGTCGGCACATAGGCTGAAATATGATCTCTTCCTCGTATCAACATTGTATTGGTCAATTGATCAACTTACTATGAAGTTAAGTTCATAGTAATTGGATCCCATTTAACGGTTCACATATTAATACAACTTAATAGCTCATATTTTTGTTTTAAGATGTTCTCATGAACCTAAATATTTAGAAGATCTCTTAATACAAAAATATAAGCTCTTAAAATATATTAAGATGTTAATTACTATTAATTAATTTTGTGTAATTGTTTATTGTTATTTTATTTTATTCTCTTATCCTTATTTTTAGAAAATTAATATTTAAAAAATTGATAGTTTCCCCCTCTCAAATGAATAATAAACGGGACGTGATTATAAAATTATTGGTCCTAGCGAATCTATTTATTTGAAAAACTCTATGCGGATTTGAATGTTTTACAATTTTATTTATTTATATTTTTTTAAAGATTAAAAAATAAATAGATAAAATTATAAAATACTAATATCCAATTATCATGTTCGTATAAAAAGAATTTCACCTGTTCAAATTTTTTGTTCAACCCAAAAAGTTTTCTCTTTTTATTTATTTATTGTTTTATAGTTTACAATGACAAAACCTCATCATGTTTACTTTCACAATTTTATTATTATGACACATTTATTAAAATAATACTCTCCCCATTCTACAAAAATAAGAATCCTATTTATTAAAAAAATGTTCCATAAAATGAGTTTTTTTGTAGAATAAAATAACACAATATTATTAAGTTTACTATCATAATTTTATGAAGGAATTTCTCATTCATCCATCCCTTTCTTTTTTTTTTATTCCATATGGAGGATATGGAATAAAATTCATCAATAAGTCCACACCGATATGCTTTTTCCGACCGGATTAGTGATCGATCAGATTTTTTTTATTTTTTTTTTGCTTTTGACTACCAAATAATTAATGTGATTTATTGAAACTGAAAATTTTATAAATAATTAATGTGATTTTTTTTTCTTTTGACTACCAAATAATTAATGTGAAGAAGGCGATCGGTGTAGAAGGATTCAGAATTCATTCTAATAAAATAAATATATATATAATAATTTTGTCATTATATGACAACACTCATTATCACTAACAACCAAATATATATTTAAAATATTTTAAATTTATTTTATTTCGTTTTTAACTTTATTCATTCAATCTAAACACAGTATAATTTTTTTCTTGGAACCATTTACTTTTTCTCATAGTTTTCTTTATTTATTGTGGGGCCACGTCGATTCATTGATTGAATCCTTACAAATAAAACTCTTTTATTCAAAACAAGTGAAAAAAATAATTGTTTTCTTTTGCTTTATTTGTCAAATTGGGTCCCAAACTTCATTTTTAAGCAACAAAATTAAGTTCGTAAGTTCTCTAGTTGAGCAAGTTCCGCTCAAAAATTATAGCCCGTCTGGGGATTGTGGACTTCATCCATGTCCTTTTTTTAATTTAACATTTTTATTTTAATATAAAGATAATGTTGATATTTAAGATTATTTTTAATTAAAAAAATACATTAATTGTTTTACTTAAATATGTACATAGATTTATCCAAAAATAAAACTGTGGGAGAGCACATTAATTATATTGTAATGCTACACAGACCGGTTTATGGGACAGGTGCAAATTTTTTATTTTTTAATTTCTTTTGCTTTTGACTCTCAAAAAATATATAGTATTTATTCCAATAAGAATTTTTATAAAATATAGTGCTTTAGGTTTAATTTGGATACGTATACAAAAATAGAATTATATAGATTATATAAATATATTTTTGTATATGTATCTAAATTACACCTAAAATACTATATTTTATAAAAATTTCTATTAAAATAAATATTATAAATTTTTTGATAATCATAAACAAAAAAAAATAATTAAAAATATCTAATACTACCTCCATTCCATAATAACTGTCTTTTTAGAAGAAAAAAATTGTTCCAATTTATTTGTCGTTTACAACTTTCAAGGAGAATAAATTATTTATTTTCCTATGTTACCCCTAACTTTTCTCATTGTCCCAAGAAATTTTCTCTCTTGTATTAATAGTTTTTAGTTTCCCATAAAGGGGTAGTGATGGAATTTCCTACAAATTTTAATTCTTAAATGATAGTATTAAATGAGTTTCTTAATCTATGTGCATCAAGCTAAAAAGACAGTTATTATGGAATGGAGGTAGTATTTATGTACAATAAAAATGTCTGCCGAGACTTATTCTTAAGATTACATGAAATGACCCTGCATTATGATTTTACTAGACTACCCTTCTATGCTCCCTCCATAAATACCCATAATCCTTCCTACCGTTTTCCATTCGCCTCCCTCCATCTACCTCTCTTTACAGAACGAGTGAAGTGTTTGTGTGTGAAAATGGCTCTAAAGAAAATGTTCTGCATTGCGAGTATACTCTCTCTCCTCACGGCGGTATCCGCTCGAATCCCCGGCGTTTACACCGGCGGCGCTTGGCAAAGCGCCCACGCCACCTTCTACGGCGGCAGCGACGCATCCGGCACTATGGGTAAACCCTCTTTCGATTTTTTTCATTTTATCTCAAAATTTCAGATCTATTGACTCATAAAACCCTAATCATTTCCCCCCATTTTTACCTAAACCCCCAAAAATTACAATGCCCTGTTCCACTACCAACTAATCTTCCTGTATTTTGTTTTAGCTTCGAAATACTTTAATAATACATAATTATACAGTCATACATTTTACTGATTTCTTCTTTTCGTTTGTGTTGTGTAATTAGGTGGAGCTTGTGGGTATGGAAATCTCTACAGCCAAGGGTACGGAGTGAACACGGCGGCGCTAAGCACAGCACTTTTTAACAACGGGCTGAGCTGCGGCGCATGCTTCGAGCTAAAATGCGAAAACGTCCCACAGTGGTGCCACCCCGGCAACCCCTCCATATTGGTCACCGCCACTAATTTCTGTCCACCTAACTTTGCACAGCCCAATGACAATGGAGGATGGTGCAACCCGCCCCGAACCCACTTCGACCTCGCCATGCCCATGTTCCTCAAGATCGCCGAGTACCGCGCCGGAATTGTACCCGTCTCTTACCGCCGGTCAGTGCTCCCTCTTATGCTGTTAACATATACTACTCTACTTACCATTTCGCTTTGTTCTGACGGTGTTCTATTCCCTATTAGTGAGGCTATTTCTGTATTTCACTCGTTCTTTATTTTTACGAACAAAACTGCCCTTGAATTAGTTGTTAATTACGTTTATCAGTTGTGTATTTGTGTTTAACAGAGTTGCAATTAGCTCTAAACACTTATTGTTGGAAGTGACTAGTTTACCCTCACTCCTCTCTTGAGGTCAGAGTCAGATTCCTCCATTTTGTAGTGTATTCAAAACCGATATAATGAGGGTAGTACTAGACTACTAGTGTATTTAATATACGGGCCCATCAAATCAAATACTACTACTTTTTACCGCATTATTATTACCATAATAGGTCCACTTCGGTTAAAGTTAGTTGTAAAACTGTTGGTTTTGTGTCCATTTTAGTAAATTGAGTCCAACCCATCACGCGGTTTCGATCATTTTCTTCTGGGTACATGTTCTGCCTTTTGATTTGATATGACAAAAGTAACCTCCCTTTTAACGAACCAGATTCGATAGCTTCATGCCTTCCTCTGACACATATGAGGGGTAAAAGTTTCACAATGCCCAACGTAAAAGGTTAATATTGTAATTTGGCGGCAAATGGAAGGGCAGTGGTATGTATGTGTGTGTATACTCCTAACAATACGCGCGAAATGAGGCCCATCCGTGCTTTAAATTCAGATATACCGGGACAGGTTGCACAGGCCCCCACACACGTGTCTTGCTCAATCGGAGTACTACTAAGTCATCAAATTAATTAGGTCAGTGGTGGAACATTTTCTTATTGGGCCACCGGCAAGTCTGGTTAGTTACCTAGTAGGGCCTAGGAGTTTAAACCACACCACCGCACCGCACCGCACCGCACCGCCTCGCCTATGAGTTCACCAATTACCAACCGGTGATATTAATGACAAAGTAAGTCCATTTTAAAAATAAAAATTAATTTAATTTTTATTCTTGTCCAGGGTACCATGCAGAAAGAGTGGAGGGATCCGATTCACAATCAACGGTTTCCGTTATTTCAACTTGGTTTTGGTAACCAACGTGGCAGGTGCAGGGGATATCCAGCGCGTGAGCATCAAAGGGAGCAACACCCAGTGGATGGCCATGAGCCGGAACTGGGGGCAAAACTGGCAATCCAATGCCGTACTTACAGGCCAGGCTCTTTCTTTTCGAGTCACAGGCAGTGACCGTCGTACCTCAACCTCCTACAATATTGCACCACCTAATTGGCAGTTCGGTCAGACCTACGTTGGCAAAAATTTCAGGGTCTAGAAGAGAGAAGGAAGACCTCTATTTTTCTCTTTTCTTTTAAAACTTTATTAAGTAATTTTGCTTTCTCATCAATATTCCCGGCTGCAGATTTTTCTCTCTTTTTTTCCCGGGAAAATTTGAAGGAAAATGGGTGAGAAGGCTTAGTGGAGTAGTATATTATATTAGGGGGAGGGATGGGATGGGGATGGGGATGGGGATGGGGATGGGGGGGGTAATTAAGAAGAAGAAAAGTCATATAGTGGTGGTAGTTTAGTAAATTTGGAGTGTGGTAACTCTGTTTTTTTACTTTTTACTTTTTGTTGGTTTGCTTGCTTTATATATATAGTACTAGTAGGTAATTAATGAAAGAAATGTATTGGTGCTGGTAAAAAGTAAGAACCAGCAAAGGTGGAAGAAGAGGCTGAAGCGGCTGCAAGAAGGAAAAAGTAAATGTAGCCCGCAGCTTCTATTATCATGTCATCAAATTATGTGATGTTACTCTCTACATATAATATAATTGTGATAATAGTATTATATTTTTAGTTATGAGTTGTCTATTAATTGTTGCTTTTTTTGTTGACTATTTATGGGCTAATATTATTACATGTTAAAATAAAAATTTATAAAATTTAAAAGATTAAAAAGAAAGAATAAAAAAAATTAATATAAAGGACAAAATAGTAATACAATTAAAGTTGTAGAGTCAAAAGTGAAAATAGACTATGCACTGGGGAGTAGATAATCATTAATACAATTTGAAAAAAACACCTCGAGATTATCAAAATGTTTTATTATTTCTTCTTTATGTTTTGGTTATAAATATTTTTATTTTAATATTTTAGTTAATGTTGGACATTGGCTAAATATAATTGAAAGGGTTGATTGCGTGTGACATAATGCAACACGAGTTATGAGTAATTGTTTAGGAAGTAGGAGGGACGAGGTAGCGAGGGGGGGGGGGTCACAAGGGATTTGTAGCAACAATCTCTCTCTTTTTAGTGTGGTGTGGATCCATGTGCCTCTCATTAATATGCCCTCCCGTCCCAATAACATATTTTAAATGGACTCATTACTCACCTGTATATAAATTTCAATTCTAAAATTTAAATTTACATTTTTTAAAAGAAGAATAAAATAGTGAAATAAATTGTCTATATACGTCACCAATAATTTGACTATATATTAAAATTCTTTTTTTTAAACGGATGCATTTATAATATGACATTAAAAGTTTCAAAGTTTTGAGCATGCATACATGTTAATTAATGTTTTAATGAAAATATGTCAAAAAGATTGGTCGGCAGGACAGCAGGGTTTGACCTTTAAGATTGGATTTTCCGTAAACTAAACTAAGAAAGAAGAGTGTCAACTACGAAATGAAAAGGAAATGCATGCTTGCTTTTCTTTCATATTGATTAAAGATGACTGACTTAGGTTGTTATATATATATATAGAGAGAGTCTTGATCCAGTTCGGGATCCCGAATTTTATAAAATACGGATTCTTTTTTTTTGAAACAACTAAAAAAAATAAAAAATTATGGAACTGAAATTTTTACATAATACAGTGTTTTGTTACAAAAAAAAAAACTAAAAAAATAAATAAATTTGGGGTCCGTATTTTAGATTCTGTCCGGAAGTCCGGACAGGATCCTTATTCTCTCTCTATATATAATATTCTCTCTCTTAAAAATAAAAAATAATTTCCTTTCTCTTTTTTATTGACAAAATGTGATTCAAGTACTTTCCCTTTTTTCTTTGGTCGGAGAATATGTACTACAATTACAAATGTTTGTTAACGAAACAATTAATAAAAAAAAGAAAGAAAGTTGTAACGGCCTTTAAATTAGTAGATCGAAAAGGTAAAAGGATAACATTGGTATATATACCACCTTATCTTTCATGGTATAGGTTAAACGTACACTAGTTATAACGCCTTTCGGTTCTTTTATCTTTTTGCTCATACTATACATAGGCTTTTGGTTGGGGACCAATTATGTGACGCCCCAAAATTAGGTATACATCATCCATCTTGAGTCGCCAGATACATGGTACAGAATTTAAATACAACTTACTAATACAACTGTCGTGTACAATACGACAAAACATAACTGTGAGTTTGAATACAATTATTGTCTACTAGAGATCATACAAACTCAAAAGGTGTCCTCAATACAATTATTGTCACACTATTTAACAGAATAGTGAGGACTACTAATACTATTCTCTGGTCCATCACTCCGTTCCCCGACTCGTCTCAACTATATTCTTATTTCCTGAAGAGAACAGTGAAAGAAAGGGTGAGCTCAACTAGCCCAGTAAGAAATATTATGACTAAGATAATGCAGAATAAATTATCATTAGCCTTCAACAGTGTTAAACTGATAAAATACAATAAACATCAAGTTTAACTACAGCGGAACCAGCAATCCATTAAAAGAGTCAAGTAGAAAATAAAATCTACTATCTTTTATGATTTAAAAGGTTTTTCATCATCGTTATAGCTGAGACTCAGCTTAATAAATATTCCACATCATCGAATCACCCCCGCACTACGGCCAAGGATATTCTTTAGTATCACGACCACAATTATTCATGCACTACAGCCAAGAATATTTGTGTATTCATCAATGGTCATGATCATGCCAACAACTGTCCATCAATGCACTACGGGCCAATGAGGATTTTTAATTTTTACATCATTTGTAACATTACGGTCATGATTACACCGAATAATTCCTGGTCATAATCATACCAAGTCCATCTATGCACTACAGGCCACAGATGACTTTCAACAAAATATAAACATGAGGATGATAACAATGATATAAGAATTCAATAAAACAAGTTCAAAAATTATTTTATCCAGGAATTATTAACGTTCAAATTTGTCAACACGATACTGTTTTGTGGTGTAAAATTCAAGAATGATCAGAAGAATATTTCTATGAAAGGATACTGGATGAAGCGCAAATATCAAGGATATTCCACTAATTTCATGGAGCATAGAAGTCAAAATTTTATCCAACTGAGTATAATAAAGAATGGAATAACAAAAGAAATCACCATTCATGCGATAGACCGCACAGACAGGTTATTCCAGCAGAATAATAATAACGGAACCAGGTCAGGTGAAATTCACACCGACAGGATGTTCCAACAGAATAATAAAGAATGGAACCAGGTCCGGTGTAAAACACACAGACAGGATATTCCAACAGAATAATAAATAATGGAACCAGGTCCGGTGTAAAACACACAGACAGGATATTCCAGCAGAATAATAAAGAATGGAACCAGGTCCGGTGTAAAACACACAGACAGGATATTCCGACAGAAATATAAAGACATGATAGTAAATGGATGTCACCAAGTATAGGGTATTCCGCGTATACCCGTTATTCCAACAGAATAATAATGAATGGAATAAATAAGGATTTCATCAAGTATAGGGTGTACCGCGTATACAGGTCATGTATAGGGTATGCCACTTTTACAGGTTATTCCAATAGAATAACAAAGAATGGAATAACATAAGTTCTCTTCAAGAAGAAAGAATAACACCCCTTACCTTATTTAGGAGATTGAATACTGCAGTAGCGTAATAACCGAATACTCTTCTTCTTTCTCTCTTATTCTCTCTATACTTTCTCTCTCTATAGCTTGAGCGAATTCGTGAAAAATAATGAAGCCCTAGGCCTCTATTTATAGAAGATTTATTACTATTTACGAAAGTAATTACTATTTACGAAGGTAATTACTATTTACGAAGGTAATTACTATTTACAAAAGTAATTACTATTTACAAAAGTAATTACTATTTATGAAAAAGACTCTTAGATGATGACATATGGCCCCCCCATAAATAATTCAACTTACCACAAACGTCTAATAATAGACTCTTTATATACATCAAGGATTGAATAAAAATTACCAGAAATCATTTTATTTTTAATCAGCACATATTTAATCTTTCAACAATTATTAATCATTTATAACTTGTCGTCTCAATTATTGTTTAAATAATATAACATATTATACAGATGATACTGTGACAATAATTGAATCAATAATATAAGAGATATGATGCAGCAATTACTGTAGCAATAATTGAGTATAGCTGAGTGACTTCTCACGTAAGCATCAATAATCAATACCGTATGCTACTATGCAACAACGCGTATTACTGTACTTTTACTAACGAGTAGTTCAACAGTTTTAACGGTAACACCTCCGCCGTTATTTTATAGAAAGATAATTTTGTCGTTTTCTAACTACGACAATACTTCCGTTGTGGGGTCCACCAATGATTGTGCCGTCGTACGAATATTTCCCGACAAAAAGAATATTCCCCGACCAAACGAATATTTTATAACAACTTGCGTACTTTGCAAAATTTATAAATATTACCCACAACTATAAAATTATATCAAATTTATTCCATAATATTCAAAAATAATAATTATGAAAATTCATCTTTATTTATAAAAACTGGGGTCTTACAAATTATCTATTTTTGTTCATATATAATAATAATAATAATAATAATAATAATAATAATAATAAGCATAAATAATAGATCCTTGATTAATATATATATATATATATATAGGACCAATTAACATCAGCCAGCGGCCCAGCATATGGAGGTAGGGATATAGTAGAATCAATCTTAATTTCCAAATGGTAATTGTATGGTTAGTGGCGGAGGGAATTTGATTTGAATTTGTACCACCAACTTGCATTCATTTGGAGAATCTTGACGCACAAATGCTTCTACTTCATTTGGAGAATCTTTGACATAAAACCGCTCATATATACTCATGCATATTTTGACGGCTCACGTGACTTGATCTTGCACGTGGACCGTCAAAATATGCATGTAAGTGTATGTGAACGATTTTATATGATACTAGATTTAGTCATGCTAAAAAGTTACCCAAGAGTTTAATTTGACATTAATGAAGGTAGGTTATGTATGTACTTGTTTTTACTTGATATATCTATGTATGTAATTCAAATTAATTAATTAATTAAAAAAAAATTCCACAACTTTTCTTTTACTTTTATTATTTATTCTGTTCCAAATTATAAAATTAATATTAATTTTTTATAAGTTAATTTGAAATATTTTAAATTTAAAATTAACGTGATTCATTTAAGTTTTGAAAACTATAAATCTTATAACTAATAATATTTTTAAATGAATTCATGTCTATTTTAAGTTTAAAAAATATTTAAAATCAACTTTTGAAAAATTAGTATTGGTCCCATAAATTTGGGAAAATGCATTATATGGATTAGCCGGTTGAAAATATGTTTCTAGTCGAAGGGTTATAAAACTACCCAACCAATAATTACTATTATACACTGAATAATTTCTCCACCTAATCAATTGGAGGGGATAAATTTCTAGTCAAAGCAGCAAAAATGAGTAAAATAAATTGAAATATATTTATAATGTTCAAAGCCATAATGAGGTAATTAACCGGTCAAAAACATTACTATTAGCCAAGAAATATTCAGCACAAGGACACTATGTTCATTTTCACCACTCCTTGTCACCATAATACACAAGGCAGACTATAAAATAACAAAATAAGAACTGTACACTTTTAACATATATATATATATATATAGGTATAGAACATGTATGAAGTTTCTGAAATCAAAAACCAAGTATGATATCAGGAAAAAAAAACTCATTCGCGGCAACAAAAAAATGTTGGTTCTTATCTTAAGCATGAAGAGGGGAAGCAGAAGGTCTTGGATATGCAGTCCCTCCAGGAGTTTCCCCTTCACTGCTTCCGCAGGACTTCGTTTCGCCATTGGAATTTGCATGCCCCTTTGACTGGATGTTGTCCTGGTCATTTTTCCCTGAGTTGTTTGAGTCTTGAAGTTGCTCTAACGCTGTCACCACCTCATCCATGCTAGGCCTCAGCTTGGGTTCCATGCATAGGCATTGAAGTGCAAGGTTGGCTGCCTTCAGGGCCCGACCCATTGAATACTGGCCTTCAAGACGGGCGTCAAGAACACGGAAGATTCTGCGTTTGTTGTTCAGGCAAGGCTTGGCCCACTCCACAAGGCTGTGTTCGCCATTAGGTCGGTTTTTATCTATTGCTTTTTTACCAGATAAAATCTCTAGAAGAACAACACCGAAGCTGTAAACATCGCTCTTGGCTGTTAAGTGACCTTCCCACAGAAATAGCAATAAATGATCAGATGAAAGATGCATTACTTCAATATTTAGATAAAATTACGTTACAACAGGCATCCAGCAGAAGTTGTGATGGCTTATCTGATTTAATCCAGATGAACCAAAGAAAAAAGTCATACAAGGCATGAGGCTGACATATCTTTTCAACACCGACTTGCTAAAACAATTTTATGCAACCAGGAGAAGAGATTATTTGTGTCACCCTCGTAACGGATGCCTTCATATCTATATACTAAGAAGGCTTTCGATCACGCAAATAAAAAATTAGCTCAATTAACATGTCATTCTGTCAGGAATCACATCATGCTCGTAGGTCTGGAGAAAACTCAATATTTTAGAACAAGGAAATAGTATACCTGGCCTAAAACAGCTTAAGCAATGCAAAATAATTACCACAAAAATCAGAACAAAATATTTACCTAATAATACCTATATTCCTAATTACATAATAAAAGGAAACCCCAATCTAATTCTGTGCTTACTTATAGAAGATACAACATAATCCATTTTAAGTTCCAAGAATTCTTGTCAATGCTATTCATGGTTACACCTGCATAAGACTGATAATGATATAGTGATTGATATTCTGTTTCTTTTTGGCTCTGAAAACAGCAATAAACGAGAACTAGCTTTTCATGGCATTTAGAACACTTGCTAACAGGACCATGGGAATTGTTTCTGAACTAATTAAATACTTAAAAGTGAATGTGATCTAGAAAAGCTCAAGTTCATCAAAAAAGTTCTTGAAACATCAACGAAACCCAAAGAAAGTTACATTGTTCATGGGATAATATATCACATAATAATAGCTTTGAATATTGCATATGGCACACATTATCTTTTACCTCAGACAGAATATTCAGGTCTATAGAGAAACAGTACGTGAATGGATATATCTAACTTAAAAATGATGGTAAGTATCATTGCACGACTACAAGTGGCTAAAAGGCAACTTTCAGGTAACTAAAAGAGCATTAAACAGATGAAAAGGAAGAGAAGCCAAATAAGTTTATACATATTGGGGACATTATCTAATTAAAACAATGCAAATATACCTGTTGATAGATACTCTGGCGCAGCATATCCATAGGTTCCCATGACCCTGGTAGAGACATGGCTATTATCGCCAGTTGGTCCATCTCTTGCCAACCCAAAATCAGAAAGTTTGGCATTGAAATTCTGTGAATTTAACACAAAAAAGAGAGTGGGAGATTAAACAGTTAGGAATAACCACAAAATTCAGTGACTTTCAGCCACACAAACAAATAAAGTAAAGAATGCTAGTAAAATTATATACCGAGTCCAGCAGGATATTAGAAGTCTTGAAGTCTCGATATATAACCTTGGTTTCAGTACCATGGAGAAAGGCCAGTCCCCTGGCTGCACCAAGAGCAACTCTCATTCGGAGGCCCCAAGAAAGCGGCTGAAAGTATGACCCTCCTGTTTCACAAGGAATCTGACGTGTTAATCACATGCAGGCAAGGAACAATTAGTCTATGAATACTTATTTTAAAGAAAATAGTCACAACATAAAAGTGGCAGTCTATAAATAAATAGAGACAACTTACTCCTGAACAAATGATTCTCCATGCTCCCCTTTTGCATAAATTCATAAACCAAAAGTCTATGATCATCCTCTAAACAGTAACCAATCAATTTCACAAGATTAGGATGGCTCAGCAGCCCAAGATAGTTGATTTCTGCCTGTTCATCCAAGGATGTAACAGAAAATTAGCTACGCTGCTCAAATTTCCAACTATTACAAGCATAAGAAAACACATAGCAGACACTTTAGCAGTTTCTGCTTACCAGCCATTCCTTGTGCCCCTGGAACCCTTCTTGGTTCAGCCTCTTCACGGCTATAACCATCCCAGTCCCAGGCTTTGAAGCTGCAAGTGACTGTTCATCAACCCATCCTTTAAAAACAGAACCAAAGCCGCCTTCACCTAGCACACTATCAGGACGGAAGTTTCTGGTTGAATTTTTGAGTTCACTGAATGTGAAGCTTTTTAAATTGGAGGACTGCAAGATCTCACCCTCACTCCGAGGTGCTGCAGCTATAGATGTTGATGAACCCTTGCTAGTCGAATTGTTAAGATCATTCCCATCCCTGCTAACATATTTTGAATCCCCACCTACACAAAATCCAACTTGAATCACGAACAAACATACAAGTGTAAATGTAGGCACACAAGAAAAGCACCAAAAAAGTATAAATTATGCACTAATTCTCCTCTAGATATATGATCTCCAGTTTTACACATGAAATTAGGAATTAGGAAGAAATCAACCGGCTACACTACATTTTTTGAAAGAAAAACCCCCCACCAAATTAAAGTATTGCCCAAGTTAACATCTGAACACATATTTGATTAAGCATATACTCTACAAGTAATTATGAGAATAAACATTATGAGCTATACTACAATTATACAGCTTCCAGTTTACGGCATTCAATTAGAGGACACAGTGAACAAGGAAACCCAACAAAAGAGGGCAGAAACCAAATTCACATAATGATCTGTTCGGTTCAAAAGAAAAATATGAATAGAACCAATTAAACCAACATAAACACCAAGCACTTAAACTTACTACAAACCAATAATTAACTCGAGCAGAGATTCCCTTTTTTAAGCACAAGAACATCATAATAAACAGAAAGAAACATCATTTACTAAACATTGTGATTGTTGTATAATAAACACAAACAGAGACCATAGTTAATGCACGTACCAGTATGAAATTGGCTCTCGGCCTTAATTTGAATGCTCCAGCAAACTCCCATCCAAACAACCAAATTCTTGAAAATTTTCTCTACAACTCATAAAAAAAAGGCCTGCTGCTTCATAAGTCTACCCAAAAAGGCAACTTTATTATAAAAAAAACCCAATAATTTGCTGTCAAGTGCAGAACTTCAATCCAAACACGAAATAGTAAATAACCTCGGATCTAATGTGAAACCCCTGAATTTTTTTTCTCTGTTTCTCTAAAAAGTTAGGAGTTGGCCCGCCAACCACAACCCCTCTTTCCCTCTCTCCATAATTTATTTGGAAAATAGGAAAATCAGCCGGAAAAATTACAGTAGACAGAACTGAAATTGAAGTTGAAAAGGGTATGTTTAAATGATGAGAAAGTGATGATATCATGAGAGAGAAATGAAAGAAAAGGGGCTTTTTATTGCTTTAGTTTGAGGTCGAGCTTGGTGAAGCTGCTGGTGAATTCAGCATAATTGACGGTTGACTCGGCCTTTTTGCTTATTGTCATTACTTGCTCCGTCAATATTCAATTTCTTTAAAAAATATTATGAGTCTTTATTTTAAAAATAATTTTAAGGGTCTTAAATTTCGAGAACCGATATTTTCATATATAATTTTAATATTTTAACATGTATTTTTTCTTCAAATGAACATATAATGAGTCCTATTTTTATTTGAATCAGGATCATCTATGAGAATTTTTTTGTAAGAATCTTATGACAGTTTTATTATGGGGTTGACAACACATTAAAATTTAGATCCAACTGCTCATAAATTTTATTAAGAAATTTAAAAAAATTATATGTAAAAATAAATGCGTTTGGTGGCTTCTAATTTTCTGTCAACTTATAAAAAAAATCTTATCAAAATGTTGTGAGCCATTGGATCTACTTTTTAATGTGTTGTCAACCTCACAACAAAACTCTCACAAGATCCTCACAGAGAAATCCTCGTAGAGGATCATGATTCCCTTTATGTGGTATACAAATATCAAAAACACATGTAAAAATAATATTCTTCTAATTTTTTTTATCTTAATAGGTCTCAAATGAAGTGATATTGAATATTTTATTACATATCCAATCACATGAGATATATCCGACATTTCAACTATGGTGACACATCATTTAAGACGTTTTTTGAGATCAAAAATTTAAAACACCTAACATCACCCTTATTTAAATGATCTAAAGAATAATAATTAAATCTTGATTAAAGTTACATTAATTTTCTGTTACTTTGAATTTTGATTCTTAATTGTTGGGTAATTACATTCTTTATAAAACAATGGGATTAGTACCTTTTTTTATTTATACTTGGACTAGATTCTGAATGATTAGTCAAATCTAAGCCCATTTAGTGGCATTATCTAGTGAAAAAGTTGTTGGATTTATGAATTATGATCAGAAAATTCTTGGAAGTCTACATTATTAAAGGCTATGTTTAGTACGGAATTATGACTATTATATGGTATTGGAAATTGATTCCATATTTTGCTTCTATTGATAGAATGATAGTAGGTTAAACAACTTTAGATTATTATAATAGTATAATCCATCCCTTCCCAAATACTCCTCCCATAATAAATATTTTAATTTGATTTTAATAGTCAAACTTATTTTTTAAAATTATTAATTAAAAATACTTACATAAAATTTTTAAATCACAAAACTTGATATTAATAGTAATTTTTTTGAGATTTATTATGATTGCAATTTATATATGTTGAAAATTTTAAGATTTATTAATTTTAAAAATAATTAATTTGGCCATGAAAATCAAATTTTGACATTTATTATGGGACAAAGAGAGTATAACATTAAGTTAACCTTTTTAGAATTAATATCAAATATTTAAAATTGAAACTTAATATTATTTATTTAAAATTTAAAAATAATAAATCTTATTGTTAGTAATGTTTTTTAGATAATTTTTAATTCTCACAATTGTTTTGCTAAAATCAATGAATTTTAATCAATTTTATATTAAATAAAGAATTTTATATTAGATACTAAAAAAATATCTAATCTGGCATGACATTTGATTACACAGCTTCATTTGCAATGATTACCTTCTTTACATGACTCATGCCCAAATGTAATTATACTAGCTGGGTCCCGTGCCTCCGGCACTGTATAGACAATATGATTTATTTTAAACTTTGAACGACCAAAATAATTTATTGAGTGAACGGAAAATTTAAAGTCATTTGTATTTTATTAATTATTATTAGATTATTAGATAGATATATGTATTTTATTAGATAGATGTATGAACGGTGAGATTTATCCCAAACTTTGGACGGCCCAGATGATTTATTAAGTGAACTGGAAATTCAAAATCATTTGTATTTTATTAGATAGATTAGTTTAATAGTTGGCTTGCTAACACTGTAACACATGTACCATAATTTGAGGGTGAGAGATAAAACAAAATAAAAATAAACAAATTATGGGATTTAGAAATCATTCACGATAAAAATGTCTATTTTTGGTGTAAATAAATGTAATGACATATATTTTTAAGGGCATTATTCATCATATGTATTTATTATAAATTAAAATTAGATATACATCATCTCTATCATTCAATTAGTAGCGGACGTGAATTAATTTTGACCGTTGATTTGATAAAGATGGTATACAGGGGCGGATCCATTAAGGGGACATCATAGCATAGCCAGCTGCCCCTGTTAGATTAGTTTTATAGGTATAGGGGTAGAAACAAATATATAAGTAAATAAATTTAAAGGGATAAATTAATAGAAAATTTAAACTTGGAGAAGGCAAAAAAATATGCATTCATATTATAAATACAAATATAGACAAACGTGAAACGTATATTCATTCTACTTCTTTCTTCTAAACTGTATCTAAATATTTTTTATTTAAAATTTCTTTTTTAGTTTAGATTATGAATATTTATTGCAATTTATAAATATTATTATGATTAGTTCAAGTTTTCTTTATTTAATTTTAACAAAAAATTTAGTTAAAATACATTCCTACTGGAAAAAAATTCTGAATCCGCCCCTGATGGTATATGTCTATTTTTGATCCATAATAAATATAAGTTATAGATCATTCCTCTATTATAATTTAATAAAATATTTGAATAATTAATTAATATATATTTACTTATAACAAAAATTGACATATATTTATTGTAATATAAATATTTTTGACAATAATATGTTTGTCTGATTCGGACATCTAGATTCTAGAAGACCCATAAGCCAATGATTTTGGAGAACATTTAGCGAGATTTGTCTACCCAGTGACAGTACCATAACATTTTTAGAGGGGAGTCAAAATATATTAGTAAAAAAAATTATTTATTAATTCTTGGAGTGCTTTTTTTTGACTGTATGGTTGAGAGGAGACAAATGTATCCTGCGAGTCGCCGACTCTGCATAGTTTGAAAACGTCTCAAAAGTTTTGTCAATTTTAAAATTTATGTAGAATTTTTTTTTTATTTTATGTAGAAATACGTGAGAGAGATTCAAGTAGAAATATTATTTTTTTACGTGAAAATATTAATTTTCTATATAGAATAAAAAAAATTAATCCAGAAAAAAAATCAACAAATGAAAGTCTCTAAAGTAAATTCATAATGTTTAAAACTATAAAATGTTTGTAAAAAATAATTTGGTAAATAAAAAACTCGGTTCTTGTGATCATTATTCAACCTCAAGTAGCGACCTAGATTTAATTGTGTTTTAAGTCCTTTCATTTGAATTTCATTGTAAAATAAATTTTATTCTATTTTTTAATTTATGGAGCGCATGCAGAAAATTTTAGAATACTATAATTAAACATATATACACGTGTGTGTGTATATATATTGACTATTAATATATGTATGATATTGACTATTAATATACATATTAATATATAACTTGTGCAGAATTTTGGTGGGGGATCATATGACCCCTCTCGCCCCCCTTGGTTTCGCCGATGAGTCTACTATCACATAAAAACTGCTCACATACTGCTCACATATACTCACATGCATATTGGTATGGTCCACGTGCAAAGCTAGGTGTGACGCCCCCAAAATAGGTATACATCACCTATTCTGAGTCGTCAAATACATGATACAGAATACAAATACAATCTTTAATATACAACAAGAGAACTGTGAGTTTTAATACTGTCTTCTAGACAATATCCACTCTCAGAAGAAGTCATCATTATATTTATTAGCACACTATTTAACAGAATAGTGAGAACTACTAATACTATTATCTGGACCGTCACTCCGTTCTCCGACTAGTCCCGGCTACGTTCTCATTTCCTGAAGAGAACAGTGAAAGAAAGGGTGAGCTCAACTAGCCCAGTAAGAAATATTATGACTAAGATAATGCAGAATAAATTATCATTAGTCTTCAACAGTGTTAAACTGATAAAATACAATAGACATCAAGTTTAACTGCAGCGGAACATGCAATCCATTAAAAGAGTCAAGTAGAGAATAAAATCTACTATCTTTTATGACTTAAAAGGTTTTTCATCACTTTTATTGGTGGGACTCAGTTTAATAAATAATCCATCTCATTCCTGCACTACGACCAATGATATTCATAAGTATCACAACCACAAATTATCCATGTTGTGATGCCCCCAAAATAGGTATACATCACCCATCTTGAGTCGCAAAATACATAGTACAAAATACAGATATAAACTTAATTATACAACCGTCGTGTAATATACGACAATACATAAACTGAGAGTTTAATAGAAATATTGTCATCTAGACAATATCCATACTCAAAGGAGTCCTCATTATATTTATTGTCACACTATTTAATAGAATAGTGAGGACTACTAATACTATCATCTGGACCGTCACTCATTTTCCCGACTCGTCCCAGCTATATTCTCATTTTCTGAAGAGAACAGTGAAAGAAAGGGTGAGCTCAACTAGCCCAGTAAGAAATATTATGACTAAGATAATACAGAACAAATTATCAATAGTCTTCAACAATGTTAAACTGATAAAATACAATAAACATCAAGTTTAATTGCAGCGGAATATGCAATCCATTGAAAGAGTCAAGTAGAGCATAATATCTACTTTCTTCTATGATTTAAAAATGTTTTAATCAATTTTTAAAGCTGAAACTCAACTTAATAAATAAACCACATCATCAAATTATCCCTGCACTACGGGCCAAGGATATTAAATCATCAATGGTCATGACTATACTGAATAATTCCTGGTCATAATCATACCAAGTCCATCTCTGCACGTAAGCCAAAGATATACAATAATAAAACTAATAATCAACAATCCATCTTTGTACGTAAGCCAAAGATATACAACTCAATAACCAACGGTCCATCTTCGCATGTAAGCCAAAGATATACAACAATAAACCCAATAATCAATAATCCATCTTTGTACATAAGCCAAAGATATACAACTTAATAATCAACAGTCCATCTTCGCACGTAAGCCAAAGATAACTTTCATCACCATATAAGCATGGGGATGATGACAATGATATAAGTATTAATCAAATGAAAACAAGGATAATTATTACAGACTTTAAATTTATCCAAATATTATCAACCACTCATAATCTAATATTATTAATATCATAACAATATTTTAATCACTTCTTAAACTTATAAACAATTTATTTCAATTGTTTACACTTTACCAAATAATGTATTTAATCATTCAAAAATGTCATACTCATAAGATTTCATCACCAATGATCAAACCCCTTATAAAAAAATCTGCATATACCTTATATAGGATTTCCAAGCCATAAAATCTTGTTTTTCAACTTTATTACTTCATATAACATATTTAACTCATATGTTCGTAACTAAACCATTTTCATAAAAAATACCAAATCAGTCCTAAAAATATTTCTTTTCTGGGATTTAGCAGAATATAGTCCCATAATGAAATTATATTTTCTCGAAATTTTTAAAATTCATTTACTATTTTTCAAAAAACAATTTCTAATTAATTCCTTAATAAATTAGCTACCTCAAGTTTAACTCCAGAAATTCCCAAATCTTGGCAAGATCTTACACATGTTAATGTGAACTTCCAGTTTAAATTTCATGGTCATCGGAGTTATAAAACTCCGATTAATGTATTTTTCGTCATAAAAACCTAAATATTGAAATGGTCATAACTTGCTCATTTTAAGTCGGAATGAGCTCATTTTTGTACAAGAGGTACCTTGTACCATATACTTTCATGTCCTAAAAGGCCAGAATTTTTCTCACAAATTAAGTGGCCGAAACAACCCTTTCAAATTTATGGGCAGTAGCCTTTTTTGAAATTGACAGTTTTTGACTCCTTTGCTAAAATCAGTCCACACGAAAATCTACAACACCTTTTCCAGTGATTCCACTTGGATAAGTTATATAACTCATAGATCTAACTCTAGAACTTGACCACACTCAAAAATTCAAAATATAATAGGAGATATGGTCAGTTGAATTTCATGTTCCATTTTCACCAAAATCTGATTTTTAACCCTTTGTGATTTCTAAGAAACTTTCATGTTTTCACATAATAACCAACATAACTCATCATGACAATGACATAATAATTCAATAAAATAAGTTCAAGAATAAATTTTAAAGATTTATAAGTTGATTTATCGTGAACTCAATAATATCCAAATTGTCAACATGATACTTCTTTGTAGAGTAAAACTCAAGAATGCTCAGAAGAATATTTCCATGAAAAGATACTGGATGAAGCACAAATATCAAGGATATTCCACTAATTTTATGGAGTATAGAAGTCAAAGCTTTAATCAACTGAGTATAATAACGAATATATGAAACTGCAAATGAATTTTCATCCGCCATGCGGTAATCCATGTATACAGATCATTTTCACAATTTAATAAGGAATGAATACAAAGGATCATTCACCGTGCATGTGGTAATCCACATAGACAAATTATTCTAACATAATAATAAAGAATTGAATAACAGAAGGATTCATCATGCATGCGATAGCGACCGCACAGACAGGTTATTCCCAACAGGATAATAAATAATGGAACCAGGTCCGGCGTAAATGCACAGACAGGATATTCCGACAGAATAATAAATGCAGAATAATAAATAATGGAACCAGGTTTGGCGTAAACGCACAGACAGGATATTCCGACAGAATAATAAATGCGGAATAATAAATAATAGAACCAGGTCCGGCGTAAAACGCACAGACAAGATATTCCGACAGAATAATAAATGCAAAATAATAAATAATTGAACCAGGTTCGGCGTAAAATGCACAGACAAAATATTCTGACAGAATAGTAAAGAATGAAATAATAGAATAATTTCACCATGTATGCGGTACTTCGCATAGACAGGTTATTCCAACATAATAATAAAGAATGGAATAACAGAAGAATTTCACCAAGTATAGGGTAGTCCGCGTATAGAAATTATTCCAACAGAATAATAAAGAATGAAATAATAGAAGAATTTCACCATGTATGCGGTAATAGCTCTCTTCATGAATATGAAATAATAATACCACTTACCTAAGAAGAAACTGGATATTGGAATAGAAAGGTAGCTGACTTCTCTTCTTCTTTCTCTCTATAATTTCTCTCTCAAGAGTTTCAGTGAATTCGTAAGAAATAATGAAGGAATGAGCTTCTATTTATAGGATAATGGACTGAATAGTAACTAATTCATGAACGATCCAGATTGATTTACTTTTAAATGGACGGTCCATATTAATTTACTATTAAACTTTAAACCAACGGTCCATACTGATTCACTATTAAACTTTAAACCAATGGTCCATACTGATTCACTATTAAACTTTAAAGCAACGGTCCATATTGATTTACTAATATAATTTCAACCAACGGTCTGAAAAATTAGCACATCTCCTCATGGAATAATATTGTACCCAAAAATAATTTGGACCGAAAAGAAATATATTGTTCGGGTGAATAGTACCTCGTGAATAGTAACTCGTGAATAATAACTCATGAATAGTAACTCGTAAATAGTAACTGGTGAATAGTAACTCTTGAATAGTACTCTGACAAGAAAAGTGCCCTGAATACCCGATTGAACAATATAACCTCCAGACACCAATTATTATCGAGATAAATGTCGATTTCTACTAACATAAATAATCCCAACACAATGGAACTATCAAATTCATCTTTAATCAACACGAGCTTATCATTAATATTATAACTCACAATATTTAACAACCAAGTTGTTCCCCGGAAAGAGGGGGTTTCCAATAAGGATTTCTCCCTATTGGCGCGTAATTAGGTGACCAAACCTCTCATTGACAGAACTTTTAGACATTGTAAATATTGCAATTTAATAATATGAATAACTTTGTCGTCTCAATTATTGATTTAATAATATAACATATTGTGCAGATGATACTGTGACAATAATCGAATCAATAATATGAGAGATATGATGCAACAATTACTAAAGCAATAATTGAGTATAACTGAGTGACTTATCACGTAAGCATCAATAACCAATACCGTGTGCTATTATGCAACCACGCGTATTACTGTACTTTTACTACCGGGTAGTTCAACAGTTTTAACAGTAACACTTCCACCGTTATTTTTATAAAAAGATAATTCTGTCATTTTCTTACTTCGACAATACTTCCGCTGTGGGGTCCACCAATGATTGTACCGTCGTATGAATATTCCATGTTAAAATAAATATTCCCCGACCAATTGAATATTATATAACAACTTGCATACTTTGCAAAATTTATAATTACTACCCACAACTATAACATTATATCAAATCCACACCATAATATTCAAAAAAATATTTCAAGAAATTTAAATCTTTATTCATATAATTTGGGGTCTTACACATGCACTACGGGCCAAGGATATTTGTGTATTCATCAATGGTTATGATCATGCCAACAACTGTCCATCAATGCACTACGGGCTAATGAGGATTTTTACCATATCATTTATAACATTACGGTCATGAGTACACTGAATAATCCCTGGTCAAAATCATACCAAGTCCATCTATGCACTACAGGCCACAGATGACTTTCAACAAAATATAAATATGAGGATGATGACAATGATATAAGAATTCAATAAAATAAGTTCAAGAATTAATTTATTCAGGAACTAATAACGTCCAAATTGTCAACATGATACTTCTTTGCAGAGTAAAATTTAAGAATGCTCAGAAGAATATTTTCACGAAAAGATACTAGATGAAGCGCAAATATCAAGGATATTCCACCAATTTCATAGAGTATAGAAGTCAAAACATTAACCAACTGAGTATAATAAAGAATGAAATAACAAAAGAAATCATCATGCACACGATACTTTAAATAGACAGGGTATTCCAATAGAATAATAAATAACGGAACTAGGTCAGGCGTAATACGCGCCGACATGATATTTCAACAGAATAATAAAGAATGGAATAACAACAGAAATCACCATCCATGTGGTACTTCGCATAGACAAGTTATTCCAACAGAATAATAAATAATGGAATCAGGTCTGGCGTAAAATGCACAGACAAGATATTCCGACAGAATAATAAAGACGGAACTAGGTCCGGCGTAAAACGCACAGACAGGATTTTCCAACAGAATAATAAAGAATGGAATAATACAAGTTCTCTTCATGAATATGAAAAAAATACCCTTTACCTTATAAAGAAGAGTACTCCGACGGTAGGGCGGGGATATACTTGAAGAAACTTGCACTACGCTCAAAGCTTTCTTAAACGCTAAAGAAATACGCTCAAGATAGAAGAATAATTCTCTCTATAGTTTCTCTCTCTAGAGTTTCAGTGAATTCGTAAGAAATAATGAAGGAATGAGCTTCTATTTATAGAAGAATGGACTGAATAGTAACCAATCCATGAACGGTCTAGATCGATTTACTTTAAACGGAAGGTCCAGATTGGTTTATAATAAAATATAATATATTCTATTTATAATCTAATAAAACGAATAACTTTTAAAAAGATTTTACTATGCAAATACTATGCAAACATTATGTATAATAAAATATAATATATTCTAATTATTGTCTAATAAAACGAATAACTTTATAAAAGTATTCTGTTTTATATAAAAAGATTTTACTATTAACCTAATAAAACGAATAACTTTATAAAAGTATTCTGTTTTATATAAAAAGCTTTTCTCTTTTATTACATTAATAATACTAATAAAATAAAACTTCCTCATCATTATTATTATTCACACTATTAATCGACCAGGTCGTTCCCAAGAAAGTGGAGGCTTTCCAATAAGGATTTCTCCCTATTGGCGCGCAATTAGGTGACCAAACCTCTCCTTGGCAGAACTTCTAGATATCGTTAATATTGCAAATAATAATATTAATAACTCTGTCATCTCAATTATAAAATATCAACAATAATTGAATCAATTAACGTGAGAGACTATGCAACAATTACTGAAGCAATAATTGAACAAAATTGAGTGATTTCTCACGTAAGCATCAATAATCAATACCGTATGCTACTATGCAACCACGCGTATTCCTGTACGTTTAACACCGGGTGTTTCAATAGTTAATGGTAAAACTTCCGCCGTTATTTTCATAAAAATATTTTTGTCGTTTTCTCAATCCGACAATAATTCTGTTATGGGGTCCACTAATGATTGTGTCGTCGTAACGAAATCCATGGTAATGTGCTCCCACTTCCATTCTGGAATTTCAAGTGGTTGCAATAGACCTTTTGGTACTTGATGCTCCGCCTTGACTCGTTGACAAGTTAAACACCTTGAGATAAAAAGCACTATCTCCCTCTTCATATTGCCTCACCAAAATGTATGTCGAAGATCATGATACATTTTGGTAATCCCAGGATAGATTGCAAATGGTGTGCTGTGCGCCTCCATCATGATTTAATACTTTAAATCAGGGTCGTTAGGAACACGAAGTCTGGAGTTGACTCGAAGTATTCCTTCTTCATCGATTCTTGCTTCCGGTATAGCACCTTCTTGTACCTTCTTCCTCATATGCATCAGCTCTAGGTCTGTAGCTTGAGCAGCTTTAACTTTATCGATTAAAGTCGGTTCTACTCGTATATTCGCCATCATCACGTGGGTCCCTGGAGTTTTTATTTCTATCTCCATCCTTTGCAAGTCATACAAAATGGGCCTTTGCGTTGACAATATCGCACTAATACCCGCATATGATCTTCTACTCAATGAGTCAACTACCACGTTCGCTTTTCCAGGATGGTATTGGATGGTATGATCATAATCTTTCAACAGTTAAAGCCAACGTCGCTGTCGCATGTTGAGTTCCTTTTGAGTGAAGAAATATTTGAGGCTTTTATGATCCGTAAAGATCTTCACTTTCTCCCCATACAAGTAATGCCTCCAAATTTTAAGTGCGAAGACAACAACTGCCAACTCTAGATCATGAGTAGGATAATTCCTCTCATATTCTTTGAGTTGTCGAGAGGCATAGGCTATGACTTTCCCATGTTGCATGAGAACACTTTCTAACCCTTTGTCTGATAACTGTAGATGACAAATCCCTCCGAGCCAGATGGTATTGTCAGAACAGGTGCTGAAATGAGTTTTCTCTTGAGTTCTTGAAAACTCTTCTCACATTCCTCGTTCCAACTGAATTTTGTATCTTTCCAAGTCAGCTGAGTTAAGGGAGTAGCGATTCGAGAAAACCCTTCTACGAATCTCCGATAATACCCAGCTAAGCCGAGAAAGCTACGTACTTCGGTCACTGATTTAGGTTGCTCCAAGCTTTGAATAGCTTCAATCTTTGCTGGGTCAACATATATTCCATGACTTGATACCACATGCCCAAAGAATGCTACTTCCTCAAGCCAGAACTCGTATTTCTTCAACTTGGCATAAAGCTTATATTCACGAAGCTTTTGGAGTATCAGCCTCAAGTGTTGCTCATGATCTTCACGGCTTTTGGAATAAATAAGGATGTCATCAATAAAGAAGACCACAAAGTGATCTAAATATTCCTTGAATACTCAATTCATCATATCCATGAAGGCAGCAGGAGCATTAGTCAATCCAAAAGACATGACTAGGAATTCATAATGCCCGTACCGAGTTTTGAAAGCCGTTTTTGGAATGTCATTTGTTCTAATCTTCAATTGGTGATATCCGAAACAAAGATCAATCTTTGAAAAGAATTTGTCGCCTTTCAACTAGTCAAACAGGTCATCAATACGTGGTAATGGGTACCTATTTTTAATGGTGACATGATTCAAATACTATGCATAATAAAATATAATATATTCTAATTATTGTCTAATAAAACGAATAACTTTATAAAAGTATTCTGTTTTATATAAAAAGATTTTACTATTAGCCTAATAAAATGAATAACTTTATAAAAATATTTTGTTTTATATAAAAAGATTTTCTGTTTTATTACATTAATAATACTAATAAAACAAAACTTGTTCATCATTGTTATTATTCACACTATTAATCGACCAGGTCGTTCCTAGAAAAGAGGGGGCTTTCTAATAAGGATTTTTCCCTAGTGGCGCGCAATTAGGTGACCAAACCTCTCCTTGGCAGAACTTCTAGACATCGTTAATATTAAAAATAATAATATTAATAACTCTGTCATCTCAATTATAAAATATCAACAATAATTGAATCAATTAACGTGAGATACTATGCAACAATTACTGAAGCAATAATTGAACAAAACTGAGTGAATTCTCACGTAAGCATCAATAATCAATACCGTGTGCTACTATGCAACCACACGTATTCCTGTACTTTTAACATCGAGTGTTTCAACAGTTAACGGTAAAACTTCCGCCGTTATTTTCATAGAAATATTTTTGTCGTTTTCTCAATCCGACAATAATTTCGTTGTGGGGTCCACCAATTATTGTGTCATCGTACGAATATTCCCCGACTAATCGAATATTATAAACAACTTGGGTACTTTGCAAAATTTCTAAATATTACCCACAACTATAACATTATATCAAATTCATTCCATAATATTTAAAAATGATAATTATAGAAAATTCATCTTTATTCATAAAAGTTGGGGTCTTACACTATGTAAAATCCCAACTTTTTAAATAAAGATGAATTTTCTATAAATGTCATTTTTAAATATTCAGGTATGAATTTGAAATAATATTATAGTTGTGGGTAATATTTATAAATTCTGCAAAGTATGCAAGTTGTTATATTATATTTGATTGGTCGGAGAATATTCGGTTTAGCAGGGAATATTCGTACAACGGCTCAATCATTGGTGGATCCCACAACAGAATTATTATCGGATTGAGAAAACAACAAAAATATTTTATTGAAAATAACGGCGGAAGTTTTACCGTTAATACTGTTGAACTACTCGATAGTAAAAGTACAGTAATATGCGTGGTTGCATAGTAGCACACGGTATTGATTATTAATGCTTACGTGAGAAGTCACTCAATTTTGTTCAATTATTGCTATAGTAATTGTTGCATAGTATCTCACGTTATTTGATTCAATTATTGTCGATATTTTATATATTATTAAATCAATAATTGAAATGACAGAGTTATTAATATTATAAATTGTAATATTAACGATGTCTGGAAGTTCTGCCAAGGAGAGGTTTGGTTACCTAATTGCGCGCCAATAGGGAGAAATCCTTATTGGAAAGCCACCTCTTTCCTGGGAACGACCTGTTCGATTAATATTGTGAATTGAAATAAAGATGATAAATGTTGTTAAAATTATTAAGATGATTTTTTTTATGAAGTCTGCTTATTTTATGGATTCCTATTTACCCATTTTTTAAAATAATCGGTAAAAAAATTTTAAAGGTGGGGCCCACATGTGGGGCCCATATGTGTTGGGAAAATGATTTTGGAAATGGAAGAGTATACGTATGGAAGTATATGTGTGTATTGAGTATATGGTGGGAGAAAATGAGATGTGAAAGTGATGGGCGTGTGAGTGGAAAATGGTGAAAAAGTGATAGTGTGATAGTGATGTGTAAGAGTGTAGTGAATTTGATTATTGGGTGGGTGGGTGGGTGGGTGGGTGGGGGATAGATGTTGGTTATGGGGAGAAAAATTAAGTGGTGTATATATAATATTGATATATATAAGTTGAAAAACATGTGTTTATATATATGTATTATATTTTAATTTTTGTTATGATTTTATTGGTTAGTTGATTGACTTTATTGTATTTGGTTGAAGAAATAATTCTGCAGAAATAATTCGTTCATAAACAGTACACTTCCATTCTCCTATAAATAGAAGCTCATTCCTTCATTATTTCTTACGAATTCACTGAAACTCCAAAGAGAAAAATTATAGAGAAACTATAGAAAAGTATTCTGCTACTTCCCTACTCTTATATTCAGTTTTTTTTTACGGTAAGGGGTGTTATTCTTTCTTATTCATGAAGAGAACTGTTGTTATTCTATTTCTTATTATTCTGTTGAAATATCCCGTCTGTGTGTTTTACACCGGACCTAGTTCCATTGTTTATTATTTCGTCTTTATTATTCTGTCGGAATATCTTGTCTGTGTGTTTTACACCGGACCTGGTTCCATTATTTATTATTTCGCACTTATTATTCTGTTGGAACATCTTGTCGGTATGAATTTCACCTGACCTGGTTCCGTTATTATTATTCTGTCGGAATAACCTGTCTATGCGAAGTACCGCATGCATGATGATTTTTTTTGTTATTTCATTCGTTATTATACTCAGTTGGTTAAAATTTTGACTTCTATACTCCATGAAATTAGTGGAATATCCTTGATATTTGCGCTTCATCCAGTATTTTTCATGAAAATATTCTTCTGAGCATTCTTGAATTTTACTCTACAAAGCAGTATCATATTGACAATTTGGACGTTTTTAGTTCCTGAATAAATTAATTCGTGAACTTGTTTTATTGAATTCTTATATCATTGTCATCATCCTCATGTTTATATTTTTTTTAAAGTCATCTATGGCCTGTAGAGCATGGATGGACTTGGTATGATTATAACCAGGGATTATTCGGTATAATCATGACCGTAATGTAACAAGTGATGTGGTAAACGTCCTCATTGGCCGTAGTGCATTGATGGACAGTTGTTGGCATGATCATGACCATTGATGAATACACAAATATCTTTGGCTCATAGTGCATGAAATTTGTGGTCGTGACCCTAATGAATATCCTTGGCCGTAGTGCAGGGATGATGTGAATTAATTATTAAGGTGAGTCTCAGCGATAAAAGTGATGAAAAACTTTTTAAATCATAAAAGATAGTAGATTTTATTCTCTACTTGACTCTTTTAATGGATTGCTTGATCCGCTACAGTTAAACTTGATGTCTATTGTATTTTATTAGTTTAACATTAATGAAGGCTAATGATAATTTATTTTGCATTATCTTAGTCATAATATTTATTACTGGGCTAGTTGAGCTCACCCTTTCTTTCACTGTTCTCTTCAGGAAATGAGAACGTAACTAGGACTAGTCGGGGAACGGAGTGATGGCCCAAGATGGTGTCTTAGTAGTCCTCACTATTCTGTAAAATAGTGTGATAATAAATGTAACGAGGACTCTATTTGAGAATGGATATTGTCTAGAAGATAATATTTATATTTAAACTCACAACATATGTTTTGTCGTATTTTACACGACTGTTGTATTATTAGTTTGTATTTGAGTTTTATACCATGTATTTGGTGACTCAAGATGTGTGATGTATACCTATTTTGGGAGCGTCACACACTAGGCCTAGCAAAATATGATTATAGTTTAGGTTTGGTTTTGGTTTTCAAAATATGGTTATAATTCCATTTAAGAACTAAAATCATATTAACCATTTTTAATATGGGTTGTGTGGGTTGAAACTATATGGTTATGGTTCAAAACTATATTAACCAAATTAATCATTTTAAGATATTTTGACTTTTAAATAGAACTTTTGAAAAATAAAAGAGAACTATATGGGTTGTGTGGGTTGAAACTATATGGTTATAATTGTTTTGGGGGGCGGGGGCGGGGGCGAGGGCGGGGGCGGGGGAGGGGGGGTTATATATTAAAATTGTTTAATAGTAAATAACAACTTAGCTATTTGTCCCAAATCTCTTTTTTTTACTAATTATAATTGTTATATCATTGTACCCTCCATAAAAGAGATTATTAAGTTGGATCATTTCATCTTAAAATTTGGGTCGGAATGTAATATGTGTTGAAAAATGATTAACCGGTTCAGAAGTATATTTGTTTAAAAAAAATATGGGTCCAAACTTTAACCAACCTGAATAAATAAAAGGGTCCTTTACATAAATATACAACAAATAGAAAGTAATTACAAGAAAAAATGCATCAATCAAATAATACAAAAAGAATGTAATTATTACAAAAATAGTACAATTGTAAGACCCCAGTTTTTATAAATAAAGATGAATTTTTATAATTATTATTTTTGAATATTATGGAATAAATTTGATATAATGTTATAGTTGTGGGTAATATTTATAAATTTTGCAAAGTACGCAAGTTGTTATAAAATATTCGTTTGGTCGGGGAATATTCTTTTTGTCGGGGAATATTCGTACGACGGCACAATCATTGGTGGACCCCACAACGGAAGTATTGTCGTAGTTAGAAAACGATAAAATTATCTTTTTATAAAATAACGGCGGAGGTGTTACCGTTAAAACTGTTGAACTACTCGGTAGTAAAAGTACAGTAATACGCGTTGCTGCATAGTAGCACACGGTTTTGATTATTGATGCTTACGTGAGAAGTCACTCAACTATACTCAATTATTGCTACAGTAATTGCTGCATCATATCTCTTATATTATTGATTCAATTATTGTCACAGTATCATCTGTATAATATGTTATATTATTTAAACAATAATTGAGACGACAAGTTATAAATAATTAATAATTGTTGAAAGATTAAATATGTGTTGATTAAAAATAAAATAATTTCTGGTAATTTTTATTCAATCCTAGATGTATATAAAGAGTCTATTATTAGACGTATGTGGTAAGTTTAATTATTTATGGGGGGCCATATGTCATCATCTAAGAGTCTCTTTCATAAATAATAATTACCTTCGTAAATAGTAATTACCTTCGTAAATAGTAATTACCTTCGTAAATAGTAATTATCTTCGTAAATAGTAATTACCTTCGTCAATAGTAATTACCTTCGTAAATAGTAAATACTTTCGTAAATAGTAATAAATCTTCTATAAATAGAGGCCTAGGGCTTCATTATTTTTCACGAATTCGTTCAAGCTATAGAGAGAGAAAGTATAGAGAGAATAAGAGAGAAAGAAGAAGAGTATTCGGTTACTACACTACTGCAGTATTCAATCTCCTAATAAGGTAAGGGGTGTTATTCTTTCTTCTTGAAGAGAACTTATGTTATTCCATTCTTTGTTATTCTGTTGGAATAACCTGTAAAAGTGGCATACCCTATACATGACCTGTATACGCGATATACCCTATACTTGGTGAAATCCTTATGTTATTCCATTTATTATTATTCTGTTGGAATAACCTGTATACGCGGAATACCCTATACTTGGTGACATCCATTTACTATTCTGTCTTTATATTTCTGTCGGAATATCCTGTCTGTGCTATACGCCGGACCTGGTTCCGTCTGTATTATTATTCTGTTGAAACATCCTGTCTGTGTGTTTTACGCCGGACCTGGTTCCATTCTTTATTATTCTGTTGGAATATCCTGTCTGTGCGTTTTACGCCGGACCTGGTTCCGTTATTTATTATTCTATTGGAACATCCTGTCGGTGTGAATTTCACCTGACCTGGTTCCGTTATTATTATTCTGCTGGAATAACCTGTCTGTGCGGTCTCTATCGCATGCATGGTGATATCTTTTGTTATTGTATTCAGTATTACTCTGTTGGATAAAACTTTGACTTCTATACTCCATAAAATTAGTGGAATATCCTTGATATTTGCGCTTCATCTAGTATCTTTTCATGGAAATATTTTTCTGAGCATTCTTGAATTTTACACCACAAAACAGTATCGTGTTGACAATTTGGACGTTAATAATTCCTGGATAAAATAATTCTTGAACTTGTTTTATTGAATTCTTATATCATTGTCATCATCCTCATGTTTATATTTTTTTAAAGTCATCTGTGGCTTGTAGAGCATGGATGGACTTGGTATGATTATGACCAGGGATTATTCGGTGTAATCATGACCGTAATATTACAAATGATATGGTAAAAGTCTCATTTGTCGTAGTGCATTGATGGACAGTTGTTGGCATGATCATGACCATTAATGAATACACAAATATTCTTGGCCGTAGTGCATGAATAATTGTGGTCGTGATACTAAAGAATATCCTTGGCCGTAGTGCAGGGGTGATTCGATGATGTGGAATATTTATTAAGCTGAGTCTCAGCTATAACAGTGATGAAAAACCTTTTAAATCATAAAAGATAGTAGTTTTTATTTTCTACTTGACTCTTTTAATGGATTACTGGTTCCGCTGCAGTTAAACTTGATGTTTATTGTATTTTATCAGTTTAACACTGTTGAAGGCTAATGATAATTTATTCTGCATTATCTTAGTCATAATATTTCTTACTGGGCTAGTTGAGCTCACCCTTTCTTTCACTGTTCTCTTCAGGAAATGAGAATATAGCTGGGACGAGTCGGGGAACGGAGTGATGGACCAGAGAAAAGTATTAGTAGTCCTCACTATTCTGTTAAATAGTGTGACAATAATTGTATTGAGGACTCCTTTTGAGTTTGTATGATCTCTAGTAGACAATAATTGTATTCAAACTCACAGTTATATTTTATCGTATTGTACACGACAGTGGTATTAGTAAGTGGTATTTGAATTCTGTACCATGTATCTGGCGACTCAAGATGGGTGATGTATACCTAATTTTGGGGGCGTCACAACAATTCACATTAATAAGAAAACCTAAAATTAAGGACAAATAACTGTCATAATTAATAATTCAAATTCAAATATTTGGATCTAACAACAAAAATAAATTCAAATTTAAATATTCAAATTCAAATCTTCATCTCCCTCACATACACTTTGGAATAATAGTCCGCCGCTACACCGCCGTTACATCTCACATACTCCGCCGCTACACCGCCACAAATCTCCGTTACTTTTACTATTCTGAAGAAGATTAGTAAAGCATGTGTGAGTATTCCGTTGTAAAACAACTATTCTACCCGCATAAATCATAAATTGACTTGGGAATTTTTCCATGAACAAATTGAACCTGTCAAGTATGTGAAGAAAAATTTAGAAAAAAAAATATAACATTACATTCCAGAATTTAGAACCACCACCAGCAAGGAAAACTTTGGAGGGTAAACATTTTTACATATGTTGAAATGTTGAATACAAAAGAAAATAGTAAGACAATTACAATAACGCCACAAAAGAAAGCAATGAAGAAGATTAGTAAAGCATATTACTTTTACTGTTCTGAATTTTTTTATAATTATTTTGTTACTCATAAATAATAAAATGGTTACCTTTGTATGAATGGTTGGCTACCAACTGCATCACATTCAAACAAAATTGGTAACTTAATAAAATTGAATTGGTTACCTTGGTCTGAAGGTTTGGCAACAACTACACTATGAAAAAACTGCATGTGTGGATGTGAATTAGTTAACTTGGTATGAAGGTTTTGTTACCTTGATACGAATGTTTGCTTACCAAACATGTACTAAGAAAAAAATTTAAAGTGTGGAGGTTGATTGGTTACTATGACATGACAGTTTGGTTACCTTGATATGAAAGTTTGGTTATCATCATCCAGTATTCATATCCACTGCCACCACCGCCTGAATCTTCATACCTACCTCCATTTTGACCCTTTATTTTGAGAAGTTACTGGAGATATACAGTTGGTTGACTCATAAATATATAAATATATCTTTTGTTGCCTTGTTATCAACACTTCTTTTTTTTCACCTTGTTCTTTTCCTCGAGATTAGAACCAGACTACTCAAAAGAAAATAGAAATCGTTTATTATGAAGCCAACTATCCAATAGGATTTTGTTGATTCCTGGTTATTACTTGGAATATATAGATTCCTAGTTAATTTTTTTATGCGTACTTCTTTTATTAAAACAAGACAAGGAAAATAAATAAATAACCACGAACCTCATGTTGGAGTAATGTTTCTTCACCATACTGCTGCTGATACACATGTATCTTTGCAATTGTGTTACAGGTTGCGGCAAGCTTTGGAATCCCACCGTTACCACCATCATCCAGTATTCATCCAGTATATATATATATATATATATATATATATATATATATATATATATATATATATATATATATATATATATGGGATTCCATCCATGGCAACCGGTTGTCATAACACTGTTCTAACAACCCCTTTTCTTCCGACCGCTACAAGCTTTCCCGGCTGCTAATAAAAAATTAAAAAAAAAAAAAAACACCCCAGTCGGCACAGCCTCTTCCGGCTGGGCAGAACAGACTTCATTTTAATACAAAATGTTCTAATGTTCATTTTAATACAAAATGTTCTAATATTATTATTAATATTAATAATATTGTATTATTAATATTACTATAATAATATTTGTATTAATATAAATATTTATAAATTTTGTATTAATATTAATATTAATACAATTTATAAATATTAATAATATTAATATTAATACAATATTATTATAGTAATATTAATAATACAATATTATTAATATTAATAATATTATTATGATAAAATATTATTATTATATTATTAATATTAATATTTTATAATATATTAATATTATTAATATTGCAAAATATTATTATTATTATTAATATTAATATAGTCCTTATTATTATCTCATCAGAACATTTTGTATTAAAATGAACATTAGAACATTTTGTACTCTGCCTAGCCGGAAGAGGCTGTGCCGGCTAGGGTGTTTTTTTTTTGTTTTTTTATTTTTTTATTAACAACCGGGAGAGCTTGTAGCGGTCGGAAGAAAAGGGTTGTTAGAACAGTGTTATGGCAACCGGTTGCCATGGATGGAATCCCTATATATATATATATATATAATACGTTGAATGAAGAAAAAAGGTGATGACTAACTGTAGTTGTTATAGATGAGGAGAGAGAGAAGAAGTCATGGGTAATCCCTAAATTAAGGAATTCTAATTGCACAAATATTGTAAATAAATATGAAAGTGTATTAGTTGTGTAAAAATTTTATGAGTGGACTATTGTTGTAATTATTTTTAAAAATGTAATAGAATATGTAATTCATCCATAAATAAAAATAGTTAACCAACTCATTTAATTTCAATTAATATAATTTAACCCAACACTTAACTAACTATATTGTCACATCTATAAAAAAAACAAGTCATATGGTCATATCAATGTATATATGAATGTATATCAGCGATTTTATGTTATACTAACATTACCCGTTAAACGTCAGGAGTTGCTTTCAAATATAAAACTAAAACAGCTCGAGGGAAACTATCTTATTGTTTACCAATATTGAGCCTGTTTGTTTTATGTTCTCTCATTGCTTATTTCATGCAATTACCAATTTTGGTTGTTCGCTTTACTGAAATGATTAATAAGCAATTATCTGAATCAAGGCTACCTTTTTTTTGATTTATTATAAAAGTATAGTTTTGGTTCGTGTTGAGATATTTCACATAAATCTCACATTGGATAAATTTAAGTGTAAATGGGTTAATAAGTATGGTAGAGTCTCAACTTAATAGGTTAAAAGAAGATGGTCCAACATGCTTATTTGGCCAGTCTACACAGGTGTGCACTGCATTGGTGATGAATTGATGTGGGATGAATAACAATATTTATAATTATAATAATTTGTTTAATTTAAAATGAAGTCAATATAGTATAACTATTTTTCTTATTTTAGTAATAATATTTTTTGATAGGAATTATTTAATATTAATTTAAATTTAATATCTATGCACATGTTGATTTCGTATTTAAAGTAATTTATTTAAATGTTAAATTCGCTTTTATGTTTAGTCAGTTGCACTAAACTGCGAAAGTATATTTATATATTACACTTACAGTAGATAAACAACATCAAAGATTTAACTACTCTTATATAAATTTTCGCAATACACTCCAAATATAAATAGTAGTATCAAAGAAGTACGTACGTACGTAGATAGATTATTTAGTTTATATATCAAATCTCCTCAAGTCCTGGTCATAGTACAGCAGCTAAATCTGTCTTTACAAAATTTAACAGTTACTCCTTGGGACAAAGTCTGGATTATTATTATTTATTATCTCAGGACTCAGGTGTAAAAGAATATATAGCTTGTAGTCTTCAATCATATTGACTCTTGAGATTAACAAATTATATACAGATTTTCACAAGATTTAAGTCTTCTATATGGAAGTGAACAAGTGTATCATATACCTGTTCTGTTCTGTTCTGTTGTTGATGCATCTCTTCAAGAACTTAAATAATATCATCTCTTTTGGAAGTTGAAGGATTTGATTGCATATGCAAAAATCACCGCGAATAGTAAGCAGAAACCGATTACCATAAGACCAGCTACGCCCAGGAAATCGTGCCTAAAACCAAACACATTCTTGACTAACAGCTTCATGGGCACCAAGGTTACTCCATCAGATAGCTTCACAAGATCATTGCTATCACCATATTGAGAAACCACAAGGCCATATAGAGTCCAAGCTATAGGGTTTGCCCAGTAATACCATCTCCACCATATAGGTATTCTCTGTAAAGAAGGCACACACACTCAACAATAGCAGCATGAACAGCGAAATTCTCAATTTTCACGTGGTAGCAGACATTTTCAGATTAAATAGGAGTTTTCAGTACCGACTTCAGCATTATTCATGGATGTATGATTTGAGAGGAAAAAGGAAGGGGAAGGTTTTCTAAGAAATACTTTTACAGTTTCATATATATGTTGAGCACGTCTTGTTTGAAGCCATCTTATATTGAACATGGTTGGGCATGCTATTTCCATATTGAACATTGATTTTCAGTGATAATGCAGAATGTAGGTAGACTTAAAATTTGAAATTATAGGCGCAGATAGTATTACTCCTTGTTACCTTGTGAGGGATCAAAAATCCACTGAAGAGGTTCCAAAGCATATAAAAAGGAGCAGCAATAATAGAAGCTACATTGTGATTCGGCGTGACTGCAGTTGTCATCATTCCATAAAAGGTAAAGTATAGCATGGTGAAATACATAAAAGACATGTACCAAATAAACTTCAATGCAGTCCACTCAAATGAGGCCATGGAGTAGAATATTGTGCTGTATATGAGTGCCTGCCCTAGCACATATGGGAACTCAATTACAACCTGCAGAGGAAAGATAGAGCATTTGTAAGCAAGCACAGAAAAAATATGAGTTTTGAGCAAACAAATTTAATACTATAATGGAAAGGAATACCAGAACCCACACCTGAGAAAATGCAAATGGTAGAGCTGAATACATCCCTGCAGCTCTCTCCCTGTATGAAACAAATCTTTCAACAGAAACAACTGGTTGAACAGCAGTGGCGTTGGTAATACCAACAAATTGCACTGCTATATACATGGAACCCATGGCATTAAATACATCCTGCTGGTCCTCCCTATAAGAAAGAATGAAAGAAAAATGAAAACACATGAACGAACCCGAGACTATTTAAACAAAAAAATCATGTGTTGATTTAAAAGAGGAATGGAGCATATAATAACTTCCTCTATTTGGGGTTATATCTACTTCAAATTACTAGCCTAAACATCTCTGCTTGCAAGCTTAGTCCAATTACCATCCTTTTCCCTCCCTTAATATCTTCAATTGGAACCATCTTCCTCAAGTCAATGAAATTTCTTCAGTGTCTAGACCATGTCAACAAGACTCATTAGCTGATTACATTCTAGTATGTATTTTTTGAATACCCATCTCTATATTCCAAAAGAAACCCTATCACAATTAGCACAAAAAATCTTACATAACTATCACTCTGCAGTATATTCGTGATCATCAAATCATAACTTGCAAACAACCATTTTTGCACAATAAAAAATTTACAAACGTGAAAACTAACCAAGAAATAACTTTCCTTTATAGGCACTTTATCAATGGCCAACATAATAGTCAACCAAGAGAACTATCAAAACCATGGAATAAATGAACTCATGATAGATATGTCCTTTCATATCATTGAATATTCAAGGTTCTAACCATCATCCTTTACATACCTTCAAATGTCATTACCCTACTTTTAGTCATCTCTAAAATAATAATTGTATGATCATTTGGATAGAATTGGAGGAAAACTTATGAATATGGATTAATCAAGTATAGTAACAAAAATAAACATCCAAAAAAAAGTATGGTAACATAACAAACAAGCGCTAAATAAAGACCTTTTCGAACCAAATCTCCAACAGATCGTTCCAAGCATCAATGAGATGATGAGAGTGTAAAAAAAGCGGACTGCAGTGTATTGTGGATTTCGCCAATAAGAGAGGTTTTGCTTCCAAAGACAAGCTAGAAACTGATCATAGTATGACTGAGAATACTTGGTTGGAAAGTTCAACTCTTTTGCATTACTATTTAATTTATTCAGCCTTTCAACCAACACTCTGTTACTTCTGAGACAGAAAAACAAATAAATTAGGAATCAGAAAATTTATTGGATACTAAAAAATATGCAAAATCAACAACTAGGATTCTGCAGAGGAAGCACATACTGATATAAATTTGATCTTCTGTAAAGTTCCGCAAAGTCCACACCAAGACGATTTTCTTCTGCTGATGAAGTGACTTCTAACATCCATGTAGCAGGATTATGGCCAGGTCTGATCTTTGGCACTCCCTCTAACGCCTACAATTAGAGATACATGTTAAAGCAGTGAGGATGACATGAAAACAAATATAATCAGCAATCAGATGAAACCATAAGATAAAATACACAAGTTTAAGTAATTTACAAATATATAGAACCCAACCTCAAAATACTCAATGAGTTTGTAAGACCTGGGGCCAAGTGGACCTGCATAAATGAGCTCTCCTCCCCTCTTCATAAATATGAGCTACAATCCCAGATTAAATTAGGGGAATCAACAAAAGGATCATGAAATAATAAATTTGTTAAAGACAGTAAAAAACATACTGTAGACTAAAAAGTGATTCATTAACAATCCAAGTTAACCAACATCTATTTGCACCTCAAAAAAGAGTATATTCAGCATCATTCTGATATCATTGGAAAAGAGAAAGAAGCAACAACTTTGAAAAAATCTATACAGAAAAGTAAATGTGCAACTGTGAAAACAGCTGCAGGAAAACCCAATGAAGAAATCTAAGAGTTGGCAAATGGCATGGATGCCCTAAAGTACACATTGATGCAATGCTCTTTTGCATTAATGTGTCTGTGAGGGAAAGAGGAGTTATAAAAAGGCAATGTTCCTATTCTAGAAGACAATATGAGACGAAATGCATGCATTGCTCCCAATTTAAAAACATGGTGCACCTATTGACCAGTCTGGAATCCGGATATTAGAATGTCAGAAACTTAAAATGAGTACTGAGGTCATATGCTTGATACATGAAAATAGAACTGATATAAGTTATTTGAACACCATTTTTACTATTCTATACTACATGCAAAACGAACTTTGGATAGCAACACTCTTCTAGTAGGCACTAAACTCGACTGAATATTTATACTCTCTATCACAATTGAAAAGTCACTTCTTTTATGTGACGTCCTAAAATAGAAGTTCCTTTCGTCAAAGTTAAAAAATCCTCATAGCACAGTGAAGTGCTAGCATGACATATAATTGGAGGGAAGGGGTTAGGCAGTTCCGTTCTTATCTCTTACAATGAAAGTATGTAGAAACATAAGTCTATTTTGACTTATCAAAAACTAAAAAGGAACTCAATTAAAGGTTAATTTAGAGATGTAAATAGTTCTTAAAAAGTTTAGACTTAAACTTGAGGACTACCTTTTAGGGGTGAAGAGAGTATTCTTTTCTATCCAGTCCTGCATCCAACACAGCCTAGGCCATTGGAAGATTAAAGCAGTATAAAATAAGCAAATTACTTAACTTCTTCTTCTTCTTCTTCATTATTATTATTGATAAGTAACACTTGACTTATAGTTTTAGTCATATATAAAATGCACATCTAAATATCCACATGAACTTTAGGTGTCAGTAGTTGTGTATGTAATTTTCTTCTTGGCATTATTCATATTGTGTAAGACATCAGGTCCACATCCCATGTCCTAGCAAAAATATATCAGTTACCATTGCAACATTGTACTAGCTAGTAATTCGATTTGCAATGAATCTACAGATCAGACTTCTAAAAGGTCAAGGACTGGTTTCAGGAAATTGTTTATATATTGCCCTAATAAAACAGCTAGTTTATAAGGAAGGGGAAAAAGTAACATATAATAATAACAAAGAGAAAGACCTCATCGAAGGATTCAAAAATGTCAATGCTGGGTTGATGTATAGTGCAAACAATTGTTCGTCCAGTATTTACAATGTTCCTCACAGTCCTCATCACAATGGCAGCAGCCCTTGCATCCAACCCTGAAGTGGGCTCATCCATAAATACTATAGAAGGGTTGGCGACCAACTCCACAGCAATAGTCAGTCGTTTTCTTTGCTCTGTTGACAAACCATCCACACCAGGTAGACCAACCAATGCACCTTTTAACGGAGTGAGCTCCACAAGCTCCATTACCTCCTCAACAAAAGCCTGAAATATAACTCCATATCATAACTGAAAACACAAAATAAATAAATACATGCTTAACATTTTACCTTTTGTGTTTCCAAGTCAACTTCTGTTGGTAAACGGAGCCAAGCAGAGAACAAAAGTGATTCAAGTACAGTAAGGCAAGGTGAATGAATGTCATTCTGCTCACAGTAACCAGATATTCTGGCAAAAGTTTCCTGCTTTTTCGGATGACCAGATATATTGATGCTTCCTTCAATAACCCCACCAGTTTTTCTACCAGCTAAAACATCCATGAGTGTGGTCTTTCCAGCACCACTTACTCCCACCAATGCGGTAAGTATACCAGGCCTGAATGCTCCAGTAATATTAATCAACAATTGCAATCTATCTTCTACGATTCCTTGCTGCTTTAATTCCTGTAGCAATACTAGAATGAGATAAACATTGATTTGAAATGACTCAGTAATGATTATTCAAAATAGGTGGAGAGATTTACACACCATAGGCACATCAACATAGTAATTGATATTGCTGAAAGACATTGAAAGTGGTTGAAAAGGAAGAACCATGCCTCTCTGCTCTAAACTTTTCCCTGTACAATATTTTAAAAATGAAGGGAGTAATGCATAATTGAAATTTTCGACAGACATTCAGAATTGGTCTATAGAGAGAATACATTATTTATTACCGTTTAGTGAACCTGAATGCTCCAAATATTCTCTTAGCTGGATATTGACAACTTGAGTTTCACTGTCACCTTTCTTTCTCGTGTCTCTGTCTTGAAGCTCTTCTTTGGAAACTACAGTTTGCCGTTTTACCAAAGCTACAAAAAGTAAAAAGAAAATTAATAACTAATATTGAATCCTATTCTGCATATTCTTGGGAAACTTGTTTTCAAGCCTTATTCTTTCTTGGATACTGTAAAATAATTTCAGGTTTATAAAATAATTAGAATGGAAAAGATGGCTTACGATTGAGGTAAGTTAGGGAGAAGGTGAAAAGGATGTTGAATAGAACTGTATATCCAAGCAAAGCGACAACACCGATCCAATACCAATAACTCTGTGGAAACAAACTACGTGCTTTGAGTAATGCCTCACCTAATGGCAAGGTAGAGTCATTCCCGGTTCTCTGCATGAATGAGAGTAGTAAAAAGTATAATATTCCATATAAATGGAAGATTTAGTGAGAAGTACCTCCTTTGAGGCTACAATGAACTTCATAAATCTTATGTACACAGTGAATCCAAGCACAAGCCTAATCCTCATTTGAACAATAACTAGATTGCATTCTCAATGACAGCATTTAGGGACAAACCAAATAAATAAGTTGTATGCTTCAATCATTTGAATTCAAGTTGATAGAAAATGTGCTTTCGACTGTCAGCTGGTATCGTGATGCAACTGAATCTAGTTTACTTCAGTCAGAATATGTTGTAATACAACTTAACATGGAGTTCCTAAACTCCATACATTTGCATTAGAAGAAAATGGTTAGGGGTGGGAAGATCCAATGCTTTTGCATCAAGTTTAATTCCTCTGGTGGAAAGATCTAAATATTTCAAACTGACCTATGCTATGACTTGAGTGATATTGTCTGTGATAATTCACGTAATTAGTAAACATAAATTCTCTCTGACAACACTCCTGCAATTCTGAGATTAATTACACATGTTTTCATTGTAATAGATTTACACAAGCATCACTACTAAATTCAGATATAACAGCAGACATCTTTTGTTCTTTACACATTTTCCTCTATATCTATTACACATAAATAAGTGTGTATGTGAATCACAACTACCAGTAAGTTTAAAAACACTATAATGTTAACTTCAAAATCATTTAACAGCACAATAATTCAAAAACTTGTACTGGTCATATATATGAAGTAGGACAAACTACCATAATAACTCCAAGGCCCAAGCTTAAGACGAATTTACATCTTCAAAAATATTTTCTTTTCAATTTGTAAGTTAATTCTCTTGTGTGCAGCTGAATTCGGGAAATAGATCTGACCATCAGCTATCTCCAATCCTGTGTATCTTCCACAAGGACTCCCATAGGAGACAGTGACCCCTCCCCCCCGGCCACTCCCAGCCTTTCATGGCGTGTTCTATTTGAAGATCTTCTAAATTCAGTAGTCATCAACAGGTTGTTGATACATAATTTATGATCCTAAATTGTTTGGAATCTCTTCAGGGACTAAATTGTTTAGCTCCAACTCTAATGGTAACCCTCTCATCCTCTAATGGGAAGGTGCAGGGATTGACTCCCTTCAGGGAGAAAATGGAGAAGTTATTATCTTGTTGAACATATCTCCAATAGCCTATATGGGCCTACCATTGTAGGGTTGAGGTCACCCCCTCACCCACCTTAATAATAATAATTTTTTTTAAAAGCCAATAATGTTTGTGATTTTCTGAAAATAAGACCAAAATTGAGTAGAAGATAGTACAAGTATATTACCTTGTCCCAAGAATGTCCAAGAAATTCATTTACAGAAGCAGCATCTTGGGAATACATTAAAGGAGAAATCCAAAACCCCCATAACCACCATCTTGGAATACTGTCTGTTACAATGAAGGCAGGAAGAATTGAATAACAGTAAATAACCAGGTCCAAAGAAAAGAAGAAAACATCAGTTTACCTCTTGAAATGACATATCCACCAAGAGTCAAAACAATCAACATGGCAAAAGATCCAAAAGTATTAGCGGCTATCATATTTCGGCCCAAGGATCCCATTAAACGAAAAAGAGATATTGACATTTGGTGCAGAAAAAAGAACAATAGGAATTGTCGACAGAATCTGTAGATCGGAAATTAGAAATGCAGAATTCAGCAAAGTCGACTAACAAAATTTACATATAAAAAATCCATGCAAGATTGAGCTAGCCCTTACCTAACAATATTAGGATCAAATCCAACCGCATAATATGTAACTGCGACCCAGAAACCTGATTCTATGAGAGAAATTGGAATGCTCAAGACCCAAGAAGGAAGGGTATAGACCCATGCTGGGTAGAAATGCAAGTCTCTATGGTTGTACAACACCGGAAGCTTGGCTACCAACATTGAAACCTCCGTAAATCCATTGAAAAGAATAATAACCATCGCAAAGTAAAGTTCCCCAAGATATAGTCCACCATCATCAATTGTGTTATGGTGCAGAGTTGTCCGGAAGAAAACACTCATTGTGATTAAAGCAATGATAAGGAGCTGGAAAGAAGCAAATAGTACTCATGATTAGAATAGGCTTCATGAACATGTTTTACTTTCAGATATTTGGCAACCAAAATGGCATACGCATGTATAAGCATCTCACAAAAAAATGCATAGTGCTTGATGATTAACCTAATCAACCCTCTAGACGGATACTAAACAATAACATTACCTGAATGAATTTAAAAACATAAATAAATGAGTTCCGTTTCATTAGTAGTAATTGCCAATCAAAGCTAGTCTTAAGAAGCTCAATCCTTGCCACACCATACTGAGAAGTTGACAACGCTGCAGGATGATTGTAACGTCTATCAAATGGAACATCCAGCTCATCGCCTAAACTCTTCCCCACGTGATATGAACGAAAAGCTTCAGCAAACTTCAGCACAGGTATGTATCGGTAAGGGCGATCAAGAACAGCCCAATATTGCTCTTGGTCCTTCTTTGATATAACCTGGGTTAAATCAACTTTAAAAAATAACATACTGAAGGAGAGAGGTAAATCACACATCCTAAACTCTTAGCTACTTACTTCTTGAAGGAAGTCTGCCACATTTTTCCGCTCAGGACAATGAAATCCCATAGATGCAAAGAAGTCAAGGGCAGCATCACGAGGGCCCTGGTATACGATTTGACCCTCGCACAAGAGTATAATATCGTCAAACAACTCATAAGTCTCAGGAGCAGGTTGAAGCAGAGAAATCACTGTGGTCCCGTCAAGTGCGTGAGTAGAGTGCCTGAGATACTTGATGATTTGATAAGTACTTGAACTATCAAGCCCAGTTTGATATTTCATCCATGAACAGAACTCTTGATGGACCCGCCAATAATTCACCTGCCAAACACATAAGCAATATCAGTAAAATACAATGTAATGAGCATTCTAAATACTAGATTAGAATTAAAATACCTGTAGTAAGCCGCTTTTTTTGTCCCCCAGAGATTCCCTTAAGCATTTCATCACCCACCAGAGTGTCCGCACAAATGTCCAACCCTAAAATCTTTGTCAGATAAATTTAGTACTTCAGGGGTCAAAAAGTTAGAAATGAATGACTTAACAAGTGTTGATCTCTCTGCAGTGACCTTACTGTCTAATTAGCAGAGTGATCAGCTTATATAGTTTATACTGCATCATGTAACTTGTTATTCAGCGTACCTTTTTCATGTACTTCTTAAAGGCCACTAATATAACATCACCTCTTCATCCCATTAATCCATCTTAAAGGCCAACTACGTCCAGTGTAATTCGACCATATACAATCTCATTTGGAAGCTTATCAAACAAAAAGATTGTAACACAAGAAAAGAGTATTGCAATGTGAGCTTGTCATATGGTGGTTGATATAGGCTTGGATATCCCCTCTTGGATAGCTAGCTTTTCAGACATTTGGTATCAAAGCAGACATTATGTGGAACTCCTGGAGGGCTACTGTTATGAATACCTATGTGAGCTTGTCATATGGGCAAATATCACATTGGTAGTATGGGATATCAATGTAGGGTTGATATAGAATTGGACCTCCCTCTTGGATACTAGCTTTTTCAGGAGGAAATAGGGGTTTGAGTTCTATCTTAACATTTGGTATCAGGGCGTAATAGGTAAGGCGAGGTAATAACCTGGACAGTTCTAAAATATCACAAGATTACTACTATATTTAAACCAAGTTGTTGAATATGTGATGCAACATCTTTATCTGACTTGGAAGCAATATAGAGAAAAAAAGTTCAGAAGCAAGCAACGGATAAAGAAAAAAATGCAGACAAATTAAAGGAAACAAAACTCATGTTACCATCCATAAGGCACACTTAATTTTCTACAGACGCATGATACCGTGCAAGCAGGAATATAATTAGTTAGCTAGTCTTTTCTTTTTGGGTAAGTCTAATAAGTTAGCAAATCTCATTAGTACAGAAATACTCCCTCCTTCCCAAAATATAGAATCAATATTGACTTTCTTTGGTCAATTTTGAGATTTTCAAATTCAAAGTTGTAATGACGTAAATTAGTTCTATATTATGAAAATTGTAAATTATGTAAAAAATAATACTAATTACAACATTTATTGATATCGTAGGTATAATGAATCACATCAATTTTAAATTTGAAAATATATCTTTGAAAAGTTAAACTTGATCTTATATTTTGGAATTGAGGGAGTTTATAACTTTTTTTACTAATAAATATATAACTTTTAAAATGATTGTGTATACCTAAAGCTTGTAACATCAGCAGATAAAGCAACTCGTTATTCCTTGAGAAGAATCATGCTTTCATTTAGATCTCTAATTATGAACACTGTAGGCTTAATATGGCTTGAACCATTGTGATACTTTCTACCATCATGGCCTTAAATAGTGCAAGCTCCAAATTATTCCGTACTATATTCATTCCTTATATAGCTTTTTGCCTTTCCTCGTATTGATGTTATCATTCCAGCATCTTTATTTCACTTTCCTACTTCATCTACAATGAGTTTGACAAGCCAACATGGCATGAGTCAGAGACTGTCAAAACCCTTCAGAGCTACATCATCATCTTTCCCTGTGATTTAGCTATATGAGATTTTCTAGAAACTCTGTCTCAGGTTTCTCCAACTGGTCTTAAAATCAAGTCAATTATACAGCATTTTTACTGCTCCTTCATATTTTATCAGTCATCTTAGTCATCTAAACTGCTTCATTTATCCAGCTCTCCTTCTACATCCCACCTACTCATCTTACCCTCATGGTCATGGATAAAAAATGTGGGATAATCCAAACAAAAATTCTTTCATAAATATCTAATTGATCCTAAGTCATTTTAGTCCTTAAGATCATTTCTCTTACTGAACCTTCATCTTATGTCAAACTTAGTCCTGCAAAACCTAGCCAGCTCCCAGGGCCATCATACGTTCTGTAAGCATGCAAGAGCAGAAAGTATAACAGTGTAGGTAGAAACAACACCAGGATTTGGCCAAGGTTGTGAACAAAAAATTTTGTCATTCTCACAAGGCAGTAAAAAAATGTAGTAACTTAGGGAATTTGAAACAAGACTTGCATTAAAGATATAACAATCCAAGAGTAATCAGCATTAAAAAATACCTTCAAGATGTATTCCACGACAAGGCCCGTCTCCTGTCCTCCTAAAGCCAACGCCTACGAAACGATATAACAGTATAAAATGGAACTAAGTACAACACTAGCAGACAAAAAAAAGTCAAAGAAAAGCCAAAGCATTGATGAATTACTGGAAAGACCATTAATACATACCTTCATAAATATATCAAGATCTTCATCGGGTTTAATTCCAGCAATCTTTTCTCTTCTTACAAGTTCCACGAGCATATCTGTTCGAGGGACTAATGGTTTAGCATCATGGTGACTTATGATAGTCATGTACAATCTCTCAAAGCTTACCGTATTTACAACCAACGCCTTGACAACGTGCCGAGAAGTCAAGAGTTTCCCTCACAGTCATCTCTGCTACATTCCAGTCTTGTTGACTAACATAAGCAGATGTCCTCTGAGGAACAAACTCTTTCAAATTGTGTCCATTGTAAGTAATATTTCCTGACATCTTCACAGGAATCAAGATATTAAAGATGCGAGCAAAAACAAATGAGACCAACAAGGAATCTTTTTTCACCCCAAGTTCCCTATAGCCTGAATAACAAAATTAAATCCACATTGCAAACAAGTTGCAAACCTGCAAATCTTTTTGAATGCGACCAGCAAGGGCCAACAGTAATGTCGTCTTCCCAGAACTTGGAGGACCCAGTAGCAGTGTCAATCTATAAGGGGACATTACCAGTTATCACATACTAGATCAAGAACTGGCAGATTAAGTTCATTAGAACCATAAAACTGCACGTGAACGGTCAATTAGTTGAAAAGGTTAGAAATGAGGAGAACAAAAAAAGTACCTGGAAGGTCTAATTATACCATTGGCATCATCCAAAATTGACAATTTTCTTCTTTTGGGCTGATAAATCCTTAACTGCCTTAAAAAAGCCTTGATGACATAGAATAACAATTACCAAATTAGGGTATGACCAATTAAAAACATTTCTGCATAATACCAACTGTTTATGAAGCCTACCTCAGTCATGTTAAAAAGAAAATTGGGAATAGTGGGCAGTGCTCTACTACCAACTTGGACAAAGGTTTCAACTGTCAAATGCTGAAATCTAACTTCAATCTTCGGAAATTGCAGATCAACTCTACAATGAACATAAGAGGTACAGGAAATTCAGTCACTGTAAAATGGTCAACCAAATGATTCATGAATGAGATTTTTTTTAAGTATACAAGCATCAAAGAACCATAGCTATCCAGGCTGAAATAGGCAAGTTTTTGTATTCCTTAGGTAATAATCTCAAGATCACCAGCATAGATTATCAACAAAATTAAGAGTAAAATATCTTGCTTTTGTAGAGTAATTAATACAACTACAGAGTCTAAACACCCTTGTTCTGAAATTAACAACAAAAGGACCTATTTGACTGGTCGGATAACTACTACAATAACACTAAACCACATTCACACTCTTCAAAAACATTTCTCTACTTATTGATTATCTAATTATACTGAATTAACCTTTACATCGACTCTTTAAGCTTATGCTTCCCCTCTACAAATTTTATTCAAAATGGGGAAAATAGAGGTAAGAAAAATAAACCGAGTGAAATTCAGCACTCTTATCAGTCTGGCACATTTATAGCGAAGTTCTCTACATAAAAGTACCACTAAATTAACATCATTTCAAAATTTCCTCAGCTTTCTCAGCATGCAAATTAATTCCAAACGAATGAAACTAAAGAAAAACAGTATGTATACACCAAACCAAAAAAAAAAAATGAGAACTAGTTACTTGTCAAAACGGTGCCGCATCCGATCGAAGAACCTCTCCCAATCATCCTCAACAGAATCCACCAGCCGATCCAACACAACTTTGCGCTCCTGCACTTGAAGCTTCTCAACATCAATCTCTCTCGACTCTCCAACAATGTTCTTAAAAATTCCCTTCCGAACTCGATTATACGTCGGCAACCTCTCCAGCGCCGCCCACTGGAGCGCCTCCTCATCGTCTCCGTCTTCCCTGAACGACGCCGACCTCGCGGAAATACTCTCCGACGAGTTCCACATTGTGAATTACAGAATAATTTTAAGGACAAGGCAAAAAGAGATAGATGAGACGAGGACTTTGGGATTAGCAAGGCATTTTTACTCCATACGCATTAACTATACTTTGCCTGCTCAACTAAGTAGTTGGAGCTCTGCATTTATGGCTTGTTTTCTCTATCCTCTGTCGTAGTTTGTTTTCTCCATCTAGAAGGGAAAGACAACTTTGCATTTCCCACCCTCTTGCTTATCTTTATAACTTAAGTAGTAGAAGTATTACAGTTGGTGCGGTGAGTGTTAGTATGATATCTATCGTTGGCTCTCCATCGATCAGAATATATTTTGGCAACTCCACATAAAAAACCTATAAATAGGTCTACTATCACATAAAATCGTTCACATACACTCACATACATATTTTGATAACTCACGTGACTTGCTCTGTACGTAAATCATTAAAATATGCATACACTCACATATATTTTGATTATCCACGTGATTTGCTCTGCACGTGGGTCATCAAAGTATACATATGAGCGGTATGTGAGTAATTTTATATGATAGTAGACTTACCGAAAAACTACTAGTATATTTATTTTTGCACGATTATAGTTAGTGGGTCCCACTTTCATGCAAAGTAGACTCCTATAAAAATATCATTTTAACGTCTAAAAATATTAATTTCCTATATTTTTAAAAAATTGTTAAATTCACAACAAAAATTATTATTTCTACAACAAAAATATTGTTATAGATCTTATAGCGATGATTTTCACCGTTATTATACATCTACAGCGACATTTTTATTATGAAAATAACAAAAAATATTATGAATTTAACAATTTTTTATTTTTAAATGAGTTGATAGTATTAAAATTTTGAATGTGTAAGATCTTAGTTCAAATCTTGTCGATCGAACGTTGTCTTTATATTAATATAAAATAATGCAAAACACTTTAATTGGTCACTTATCTATAAAGTTGTATTTGAGTAGAAGTATTATGTTATGTTTAAATTGAGAGGATGAATAAATGAAGAAATTAAATAAAAATAATATATTTGATGATCATTTTGGTGGATAAGTTATTAAAATGGAATGAAAATTCATTTTATCGGTTTATTTTTTATTTTTTTATTTCATTTTATTGGTTTATTTGAATTTTATTTCTTCAGTTTAAATATAATATTATTATAATATAAATTACTAGCTGGGTCCCGTGCCTCCGGCACTGTATGGACAATATGATTTATCTCAAACTTTGAACGACCAAAATAATTTATTGAGTGAGCGGAAAATTTAAAGTCATTTGTATTTTATTAAATTATTATTAGATTATTAAATAGATAGATGTATTTTATTAGATAAATGTATGAACGATGAGATTTATCCAAAATTTTGAACGGCCCAGATAATTTATTAAATGAACAAAAAATTCAAAATTATTTGTATTTTATTAGATAAATTTGAGCCTCCATCTTGTGCCTTAAATTTTTAGACGAGTGGTTACCAACACCGAACAAAAGACGAAAAGGAGCATTTAATGCTCGAAAAAGAAAGAAATGGCGGGAGAACTAAAGAGAATATGTTATATACACACCTGTGATTTTGATGATATAATACTCGCGCTTAGGAGTTAACGCATGTCCTTGACCTTGAGCGAGTATTTTAGTGTAGTATCTTCTTAGTTAGCGAGGATTTTAGTGTACCTCGGCGAGGATGAGTGTATAGATTAGTTGAATTGAAATGGTTGACAAATGACAGGTAGTACGAGTGGATTGGTTAGATTAAAGTTAATTTTGAAGAATTAATTAATACAATGTCATTCATTACGAGTGATATATATGTTGGATTATAGAGAAAAACCGAGGCGTAGCGACTGATAAATTCAAGTACAAATGGGCCCCCACCGGCGTGTGGACTTGTCTTTGTGTTTGTCATTGTTTGGTGTAGTGTTTAACGTTAGTAGCAACGGTTGCGCTCTGTGACGCTCCTAAAATAAGTATATATTATTTATTTTGAGTCGTTAAATATATGATATAAAAATACAAATATAACGATCGTGTAAAATACAACAAAACATAAACTGAGAGTTCTAATAAGAATATTGTCATCTAGACAATATTCTTATTGTCATCTAGACAATATTCACACTCAATAGAGTTCTCATTATATTTATTGTCACACTATTTAACAGAATAGTGAGGACTACTAATGATATCATCTGGATCATCACTCCGATCCCCGACTCGTCCCCAGCTATATTCTCATTTCTTGAAGAGAACAGTGAAAGAAAAGGTGACCTCAACTAGCCAGTAAGAAATATTATGACTAAGATAATGTAGAATAAATTATCATTAGTCTTTAACAATGTTAAACTGATAAAATACAATAGACATCAAGTTTAACTGCAGCGGAACAAGCAATCCATTAGAAGAGTCAAGCAGAGCATAAAATCTACTATCTTCTATGATTTAAAAAGATTTTCATAAACTTTATCGCTGAGACTCAGTTTAATAAATAAACCACATTATCCCAACATCACGGCCAAAGATATTTATGTAATCATCAATGGTCATGATTATACCGAATAATCCCTGGTCATAATCATACCAACAACTGTCCACCAATGAACTACCGGCCAATGTGGACTTTTACCACATCATTCGTTATATTACGATCATAATTATACCGAATAATCTCTGGTCATAATCATACCAAGTCCATCTCTGCACGTAAGCCATAGATGACTTTCATCACAATATAAGCATGAGGATGATGACAATAATATAAGCATTAATCAAATGAAAACAAGGATAAATATTAAAGAATTTAAATTTATACAAATATAATTCATCACTTAAATAACTCATAATCTAATATTATAACAATATTTTTGTGAAACCCCATATTTTATGAATAAAAAATTAATTTTCTCGAAATAATTTTTTAATATTATGGTGTGAATTTGAGATAATATTATAGTTGTGTGTAGTATTTATAAATTTTGCAAAGTATGCAAGTTGTTATATTATATTCGATTGGTCAGGGAATATTCTTTGCGTCGGAAAATATTCGTACGACGGTACAATTATTGGTGGACCCCACAACAGAATTATTGTCGGATTGAGAAAACGACAAAAATATTTTATTGAAAATAACGACGGAAGTTTACCGTTGATAATGTTGAACTACTGGGTAGTAAAAGTACAGTAATACGCGTTGTTGCATAGTAGCACACGGTATTGATTATTGATATTTATGTGAGAAGTCGCTCAGTTTGATTCAATTATTGTCGATTAATAATATGAATTATTATAGCGATGATGACGTTTTGTTTTATTCGTATTATTAACGTAATAAAACAGAAACATCTTTTTATATAAAACAGAATACTTTATTAAAGTTATTCTATAAATAGAATATATTATATTTTATTATGCATAGTGTTGCATAGTGTTGCATAGTGTTTGCATAGTAAAAATCTTTTTATATAAATAGAATATATTATATTTTATTTAAAAGATTTTTCTTTAAATATGGACCGTCAGATAAAGTAAATCAATCTGGATCGTTCATGGAGTAGTTACTATGCATTCCATTTTCCTATAAATAGAAGCTCATTCCTTCATTATTTTCTTACGAATTCACTGAACTCTAGAGAGAGAAACTATAGAGAGATAGAAGAAAAGTTTTTTGCTACTTAACTTTTCTTTTCCTATATCCAGTTTCTGTTACGGTAAGGGGTGTTATTCTTTCTTATTCATGAATAGAACTGTTGTTATTCCATTTTTTATTATTCTATTGGAATAACCTGTATACGCGGTCTACCCTATACTTGGTGACATTCTTCTATTATTCTGTTGGAACATCCTGTCTGTGTGTTTTACACCGGACCTGATTCTGTCTTTATTATTATTCCGTTGGAACATCTTGTCTGTGTGTTTTACACCGGACCTGGTTCCGTCTTTATTATTATTCCGTTGGAACATCCTGTCTGTGTGTTTTACACCGGACCTGGTTCCGTCTTTATTATTCTGTTGGAACATCTTGTCGGTGCAAATTTTGTCTGACCTGGTTCCGTTATTATTATTCTGTTGGAATAACCTGTCGATGCGAAGTACCGCATGCATAGTGATTTCTGTTGTTATTCCATTCTTTATTATACTCAGTTGGTTAAAGTTTTGACTTCTATACTCTATGAAATTAGTAGAATATCCTTGATATTTGCGTTTCATCCAGTATCTTTTCATGAAAATATTCTTTTGATCATTCTTGAATTTAACTCTACAAAACAGTATCATGTTGACAATTTAGACGTTAATAGTTCTTGGACAAATTAATTCTTGAACTTGTTTTATTGAATTCTTATATCATTGTCATCATCCTCATGTTTATGTTATGTTGAAAGTCATCTGTGGCCTGTAGTGCATAGATGGACTTGGTATGATTATGACCAGGGATTATTCGGTATAATCATGACCGTAATGTTATAAATGATGTGAAAATTAAAAGTCCTCATTGGCCCGTAGTGCATTGATGGACAATTTTTGGTATGATTATGGCTATGGATTCTCTTCGGCCAAGGGAGCAAAGATGAATTGTTTTATGGCATGATCAGGACCGTTGATGAAAACACGATTATCTTTGGCCCGTAGTGCATGGATAATTCGTGGTCGTGATACTAAAGAATATCTTTGGCCTGTAGTGCAGGGATGATTTAATGATGTGGATTATTTATTGAGCTGAGTCTCAGCGATAAAAGTGATGAAAAACTTTTTAAATCATAAAAGATAGTAGATTCTATTATCTACTTGACTCTTTTAATGGATTGCTTGATCCGCTGCTGTTAAACTTGATGTTGTTATATTTTATCAGTTTAATAATGTTGAAGGCTAACGATAATTTATTCTGCATTATCTTAGTCATAATATTTCTTACTGGGCTAGTTGAGCTCACCCTTTCTTTCACTGTTCTCTTCAGGAAATGAGAACATAGCAGGGACTAGTCGGGGAACGGAGTGACGGTCCAGAGGATAACATTAGTAGTCCTCACTATTCTGTGAAATAGTGTATTAATAATTGTAATGAGGACTCTTTTTGAGTTTGTATAATCTCTAGTAGACAATAATTGTATTCAAACTCACAGTTATGTTCACTTAGTTGTGTTCAATGTTTGAATTTAACTCCGGAGAAGTTAGACTTTAATTTATCTGTTGAAACTCAGTTGAGAGAAACCTTCGTTACCTCCACTATTTATAAATCTTGTTTGATTCAAATCCAAACTTTCACGTTACTTGTTGATCTTATCTCTTTAAAAATACTTGCCTTTGATGTGATTTTAGGAATCGATTGGTTAACTACTCATCATGCTTTTAGTAATGTTGTTAGCTTTCATATTTCTAACAAACCTGTTATGTGAATTCAAGCAACCAAATCACTAAAGTCAATCATTGTCATATCAAGCCATAAGTAAAGAGCCTCGGTCCTTTCGTTGTTGACTTCCTTGTGTGGAATGCACCGAAGCCAGACTTTTCGTAGGGGATATTGTGAATAACGATGGCAAGTTGATAGTATCAATGTGACGTGTTATCCAAGTCTTGGATGAGAGTCACAGTTGTGAATGATATTTCTATTGTTAATAAATTTCCTGACGTATTCTTGAAAACTTCTTAGCCTACCCCTAGAGCGTGAAATCGAATTTTGTACTGACCTCAGTACAAAACCCCATTTCTAAAACCCTTAAATATTTCTTCAACTAAAACGAACGTAACATGCACCAAAGACGTTGGCTCGAGCTGTTGAAGATTACGATCATACCATTCAATACCATCGTGGAAAAGCGAATATGGTAGCTGACGCGTTGAGTAAAAGATCGTATGCATTTACGAGTGCGAATATACGAACCCACGTGAAGATAGCGAATATACGAGTAGAATCGACTTTAATCGATAAAGTTAAAGCCATTCAAACTACACACCCGAAGCTGATGAATGTGAAAAAAAAGGTTCAAGAGTGCGTTATTCTTGAAGCAAGAATTGATGAAGAGAGAAAATATCAATACTCGATTTAATTGGCCCATTTGAAATCCTCGATCGAGTAGGAAATGTGGCTTATAGACTCGTTTTACCGCCAAGTATGTCGCGTTTTCATAACGTTTTTAACGTATCGATGTTACGTAAATATGTGGATGACCCGAACCACATTATTAATTTAGAACCGGACGAGATAGCGGAAGATTTAACATATGAAGATGTACTTGTTAAAATCTTGAAATATATTTTACGCTCAAAGGTTATACCTCAATAGTTAGAATCTGACGAAGTGTCCTCATCTGTTTGGCGTACAAGGTACGTACGTATGTAAATTTCGAGGGCGAAATTTCATAAGGAGGGGAGATTGTAAAATCCCAAATTTTACGAATAAAGATTTAATTTTCTCGAAATATTTTTTTGAATATTATGGTGTGAATTTGAGATAATGTTATAGTTGTGGGTAGTATTTATAAATTTTGTAAAGTATGCAAGTTGTTATATAATATTCGATTGGTCGGAGAATATTCATTTTAACTGAAAATATTCGTACGACGGCACAATCATTTGTGGACCCCACAACGGAATTATTGTCGGATTGAGAAAACGACAAAAATATTTTTATGAAAATAATGGCAGAAGTTTTATCGTTAATACTGTTGAACTACTTGGTAGTAAAAGTACAGTGATACGTGTGGTTGCATAGTAGCACACGGTATTGATTATTGATGTTTACGTGAGAAGTCACTCAGTTTTGTTCAATTATTGCTACAGTAGTTGCTGCATAGTATCTCACGTTATTGGATTCAATTATTGTCGATTGTTATATATGTATATATATATATATATATATATATATATATTATATGAGTTTTATTTTATTAGTATTATTAATGTAATAAAACAGAAAAACTTTTTATATAAAATAGAATACTTTTATAAAGTTATTTGTATTATTAGGTTAGTAGTAAAAAAATTTTATATAAAATATAATACTTTTATAAAGTTATCTATTTTATTAGACAATAATTAGAATATATTATATTTTATTATGCATAGTATTTGCATAGTGCCTGCATAGTATTTGTATAGTAAAATCTTTTTATATAAAACAGAATACTTTTATAAAATTATTCGTTTTATTAGATTATAAATATAATATATTATATTTTATTATAAACCAATCTGGACCGTCCGTTTAAAGTAAATCAATCTGGATCGTTCATTGATTTGTTACTATTCAGTCCATTCTTCTATAAATAGAAGTTCATTCATTCATTCATTATTTCTTACGAATTCATTTTCTGTTGTTATTCAATTCTTTATTATTCTGTTGAAATATCCTGTCGGTACGTATTACGCTTGACCTGGTTCCGTTATTATTATTCTGTTGGAATAACCTGTCGATGCGAAGTACCGCATGCATAGTGATTTCTGTTGTTATTCCATTCTTTATTATACTCAGTTGGTTAAAGTTTTGACTTCTATACTCTATGAAATTAGTAGAATATCCTTGATATTTGCGTTTCATCCAGTATCTTTTCATGGAAATATTCTTTTGATCATTCTTGAATTTAACTCTACAAAACAGTATCATGTTGACAATTTAGACGTTAATAGTTCTTGGACAAATTAATTCTTGAACTTGTTTTATTGAATTCTTATATCATTGTCATCATCCTCATGTTTATATTTTGTTGAAATTCATCTGTGGCCTATAGTGCATAGATGAACTTGGTATGATTATGACTAGGGATTATTCGGTATAATCATGACCGTAATGTTACAAATGATGTGAAAAAAGTCCTCATTGGCCCGTAGTGCATTGATGGACAATTTTTGGTATGATTATGGCTATGGATTCTCTTCGGCCAAGGGAGCAAAGATGAATTATTTTATGGCATGATTAGGACCGTTGATGAAAACACAATTATCTTTAGCCCGTAGTGCATGGATAATTCGTGGTCGTGATATTTAATGAATATCCTTGGCCCGTAGTGCAGGGATGATTCGATGATGTGGATTATTTATTAAGCTGAGTCCCAGCAATAAAAATTGATGAAAACTTTTTAAATCATAGAAGATAGTAGATTTTATTCTCTACTTGACTCTTTTAATGGATTATTTATTCCGCTGCAGTTAAACTTGATGACTATTGTATTTTATCAGTTTAACATTGTTGAAGGCTAATGATAATTTATTCTACATTATCTTAGTCATAATATTTCTTACTGGGCTAGTTGAGCTCACCCTTTCTTTCACTGTTCTTTTCAGGAAATGAGAATATAGTTGGGACGAGTCGGGGAACGGAGTGACGGTCCAGATGATAGCATTAGTTGTCCTCACTATTCTGTTAAATAGTGTATTAATAAATGTAATGAGGACTCCTTTGAGTGTGGATATTGTCTAGAAGACAATATTCTTATTAAAACTCTCAGCTATGTTTTGTCGTATTATTTACACGACGTTTGTATAATTAAGTTGTATTTGTATTTTATACCATGTATTTGGCGACTTATGATGAGTGATGTATACCTATTTTGGGGGCGTCACAAATTTACTTTTAAACGGACGGTCCATATTGATTTACTATGCAGTATAATAAAATATTCTAATAAAAAAAATCTTGTAAATAAAATATAATATATTTTATTTATAGTCTAATAAAACAAATAACTTTATAAAAGTATTATGTTTTATATAAAAAGATTTTACTATGCAAATACTATGCAAGCACTATATAAACACTATGCATAATAAAATATAATATATTCTAATTATTGTCTAATAAAATAAATAACTTTATAAAATTATTCTGTTTTATATAAAAAGATTTTACTATACAAAATACTATGCATAATAGAATATAATATATCTATTTATAGTCAAATAAAATAAATAACTTTATAAAAGTATTCTGTTTTATATAAAAAGATTTTTCTATGCAAAATACTATGCATAATATAATATAATATATTCTATTTATAGTCTAATAAAATAACTTTATAAAAGTATTTTATTTTATATAAAAAGCTTTTCTGTTTTATTACATTAATAATACTAATAAAACAAAATTTATATATAATATATATATATATATATATAAACTTCCGTGACTTCATAAAAAGATATCTCAATATATTTAACAACATTTATCATCATTATTATAATTCATAATATTAATCGACCAGGTCGTTCCCAGGAAAGCAAAGTTTTAAAACCTGGACCGGACCGCCGGTCGAACCGGAAAAAATCGGACCCGGTTCACTTAACGGTCCGGTTTGGACCACTAAACTATTTTTGCTCAAAAACCGTTCAGAACGGGTGAATCGGCGGTTGAACCGGTTGACCTAGTGAACCGGTGACCGGTTCACGGGTTTGACCGGTTCTCTCCTTACAGATTAAAAAAAAATTACGCTATTATGCATTTAGGGGCTAGGGCTTCTGTAGCTACTTTTCTAATTTGATTCCTCCTTCTTCATTTCTTTCTTCTCTCGGTCTCTTAGCTCGCCGCTCCTCCCAAATCCCAGTGCTCTCAACCCTTCCCCTGTTCTCATCCGTGCCCAAAGCCCCAAAGCCCCTTCCCCTGTTCTCAGTCCTTACCTTTGTTACGCGCATGTGTTCGTCGAGGCCTTAACCAGTACAAACAATTGAGTATTGACAATACACGGTAATCAATTAATCATAGACTTTTCACTTTTCAATTATGTTTTGAATTTTTGATAATACAAGGGGAAAGACGCTAAACTAGTTTCATTTCATCTACATATTCCAACTATAGAATATGTTTTAGTTCATTTTTTTTAATTGTGACATTGTTTTGTTAAACTAGTTTGTGAAAATGATAAAGTTATAATTTTTATTGGGTTATATGTTCAATCGGGTAATTAAATTAAGGTTTCTGAAAATAATATTAGCGAAATATTTTCTGAATTTCATGTTGTAGCTACGCATTCTTGGTTTACGACTAAAATTATTTTAGTAAGACTATGAGCCAAATAAGAAAATAAATAATGAAGGTAAATGATGGATCACTTGACTGATGCTGAAAAATGAAAAATAAAAGCTTGGCTCTATACTGTTGTCCCTTTCTTCCTCTACAGACTGCACAGATCTGGCAAGGGGAATCACTGTTGATATCAATCTGAATGTTTTTGAATCACTTATAGAGGCAACCTAAGTTTTATAGGGTAGCCTTTCCTGTTCACTTCTTTTGTTAATTCTCAACCAATGGATGCCATATTATTGTGAGGTTGCCAGTAATAGAAAAAAAAATAGAGGCTACATTTATGGGATTAACTTTATCAAATACTAATGTAATGGTTATTTGATATTGCAGTTGACATGTCATCATCGGGCCATGATTCAACTGCGCAATCACAGGCATCTACAAATACAAGGGGAAAGACGGATGCTGCATGGAATCATTATAGCAAAGGGCGAGCTGCAGATGGTAAAAAAATTATCACTTGTTTATATTGTCAAAAAGCAATTAAGGGTGGTTGCATTAATAGAATAAAACAACATCTTGCCAGGAAAAAGGGTGAGGTTGGCCCGTGTACGAGAGTTCCTCCAGATGTAAAACATGAAATGGAACAATCCTTAAAAAAATTGAACAAAACAAAAAAGAAAAAGTTGACATGCGTTCATTTGATGATCCATATAAAAAACGTGAGGGGGTTGATGTAGATGTTGAAGAGATTATTCATCAATCTCCATCTGATAATTGCGAAAGAGGTAGTAGTGAACTAACGAAGGGGAAAGAAAAAAAACTAGGTAACTTATTTAATTCAAAGGCCCAACCTGAGAAACAACATACTATAAAAAGTGCTATGGCTGGTAAAGAAGCTGTGTGGAGGGCAAATATGGCTATAGCTAGATGGTTTTATGATTGTTGTATTCCTTTTAATGCCGTGAATTCAATATATTTTTAGCCTATGTTTGATGCTGCAATTAGAATCAGTTTGGGTTATAGGGCCCCTTCTTATTATGATGTGAGAGTCAATTTGCTTAGAGATTCAAAAAAAGAAGTGCAACTATTTGTTGAAATGATGAGGTCTTTTTGGGGTGATTGTGGGTGTACCATTATGGGGGATGGTTGGACAGATGGTAGGCATAGATCTTTGATTAATTTTATTGTCTATTATCCACGTGGAATTTATTTTGTTAAATCTGTTGATGCTTCTAATGCAGTGAAGAGTGACGCACTTTTGGCTAAGTTATTCGTAGAAGTAATTGAATGGGTTGGACCAACTAATGTATTTCACATGGTAACAGATAATGGGGCTAATTATGTGCTTGTAGGTAAATTAGTTTCACAACAATACAAAAACATTAGTTGGTCTCCTTGTGCTGCACATTGTTTAAACTTGATTTTATGGGACATAGCTAAGATGAAGCATATTGTTGAATTAACTAAGAAGGCATCGAAGATAACCAAGTACATTTATAATCATGGTTGGTTATTGGCTTGGTTAAGGAAGAGAAAGGATTGGATTGAAATCATTTGTTCGGGGCCTACTCGTTTTGCCACGACTTTCATTGCATTGCATAATGTTTATGATCTTATGCATGATTTGCAAGCTTTGGTGACTAGTAAGTATTTTAAGGATTCTAGATATGTTAAGGATGCACAAGGTAAGGTTGTGGTTTCTTACATATTGGAGAAATCTTTTTGGAATGATTGTTTGATTGTAACCAAAATTGTGGAGCCTTTAATGCGTGTATTGAGAATTGTTGATATGGATGAGAGACCCTCCATTGCATATTTGTATGATGGCATGTTTAGAGCTAGAAATGCTATAAAGAAAGTTTTTAGGCAAAAGAAAAGCTTGTACAAGCCTTATACAATAATTATCAAGGAGCGTTGGGATAAACAATTACGTAAAAGTGTTCACGCGACTGCATATTGGTTGAATCCTTGCTTTCAATATAATCAAAAATCATTTTGTGGGAAGCCAAAAGTTATGTCGGGTCTTCTTGATGTCATTGAAACAAAAGCCACCACTAGTAAGGTTAAGTTGTTGGATGAAACGAGAATTTATCGAGAGCGGATGGGGAGTTTTGGTAGGGAGCTTGCACTTACTACTTCGAAGACTACTCAACCGGGTAAGTTATATTTATTAATTTTTGTTTGACTTTGTTCCATTTTAGTAATTGTTGTTTATTCTTGTTATCTTTGTTCCTTTGTAGCTTATTTCATTGATTTCTAATGTCATTGTTATTTATTTATATTTAGATGAGTGGTGGAGGTTGTTTGAAAGTAGTGCTCCAAATTTACAAAAGTTGGCAATCAAAGTCCTTAGCCAAACTAGTAGTTCATTGAGGTGCGAAAGAAATTGGAGTGTTTTTGATCGTATACACACCAAGAAAAGAAACCGGTTGAAGCATCAAAGACTTAATGATCTCGTGTTTGTTCACTATAACTTGAGGTTAAAGAATAGGTATTTTTATTAATTCAATTAATCTTTGTATGAATTTTTAATAATTAATATTATATGACATTAGTTTGATGGAAAAAAATCACATAACATTATATGAAATTGTAATTTTAGGCATTGCTATAAAAGATGGAATTATGATCCAATTGATTATGAGTCAATTGACAAAATCGAGTTTTGGATTGTTGAAGAGGAGGAAGAACCATTTCTTAATTATGATGAGCTAGAGAAAATAGTTTATGATGAAGAAGCGATGCCTCATTTTGAAAGGCAACGACGTCGTCCTCGTGAAGGTGAGAAATATTTACATTATCAATATTAGATTAAATACATTGAGCCCATGTGTTTATTTTTTTTATTTTTTTTATGTAGAAGTGAACGAGGAAAAAGATATTGTGAATTTAGATGTTAATGATGATGATGATGATGATGATGATGATGATGTAGACTTTACGTCATTCACAAATTTGTCATTGAGTAACCTGTCATTTGAAGAACTTCGAGGACATGGAAGACTTGGAGGACATGGAAGACTTGAAGAACTTGGAGGAGCAAGTGGAAGTGGTACTCGTGGTCATGGATTAATAGATGAAGATGATGATTACAATTGGCAAAAAGCATCACCTTCTCGACCTTAGAATGATTTATGTTTTTTGTGAATCAAGTGTCATGGATTTTATTTTAGTAATTTAGTTGAGACTTTGTTTGGTATTTTACATATCTTTGCATTCATTTAATCAAACACTTAAACTTGTGGTTGAATTTCGGAATTTGAATGTATCTTAGAGATGTTTAATTTTTTTTGGTAGATAAATTGATTAATTTTACATATTTACTACATATTATATACAATATATAATAATAATAATATAATTAATTATTTATTATTTATTACATATTAATGACGTCACTGGGTCAATAACGGTCCGACCACTGGTTGGACCAGTGACCCATCCACCCAGTAACTTTTTCGGTTCGATGATCGGTCCGGGTTTAAAAACCTTGCAGGAAAGAGGCGGCTTTCCAATAAGGATTTCTCCTTATTGGAGCGCAATTAGATGACCAAACCTCTCCTTGGCAGAACTTCTAGACATCTTTAATATTGTAAATAATAATATTAATAACTCTGTTATCTCAATTATTGATTTAATAATATATAAAATATCGACAATAATTAAATCAAATAACGTGAGATACTATGCAACAATTACTGAAGCAATAATTGAACAAAACTGAGTGACTTCTCACGTAAGCATCAATAATCAATACCGTGTGCTACTATGCAACCACGCGTATTACTGTACTTTTACTACCGAGTAGTTCAACAGTTTTAACGGTAAAACTTCCGCCGTTATTTTCATAAAAATATTTTTGTCGTTTTCTCAATCCGACAATAATTTTGTTGTAGGGTCCACCAATGATTGTGTTGTCGTACGAATATTCTCTGTTAAAATGAATATTCTCCGACCAATCGAATATTATATAACAACTTGCATACTTTGCAAAATTTATAAATATTACCCACAACTATAACATTATATCAAATTCATTCCATAATATTCAAAAAAAATATTTTGAAAAATTTAAATCTTTATTCGTAAAATATGGGGTCTCACTGACACACATAGAGCATCGGCTGCGTGCCAGCACTCTATTGGCCAATTGACCAATTTACTAAAAAATGAGCTTTATGCTAACCACTTCTTTAATTGTCATATTTCTATTCTCTATCCTATGTATATTTATGAATTATTCCTAATCATGTTCAAAAAAGAACTATGTATTTAAATAAGAATTTAATTATGAACAAAAAAAATAACTACATACTTTTATTGAGAAAAAAAAGAGAAGAAGAAGCCCATCAATGCACATTGATATAATAATATCCACAATATTATTAAATTTATAATAGATTTTGTTCAAATGTCTAAAAAAATCAAGGAAAAAAGCAAGTCAAGTGATTACTTAACTATCTTTTTTCTTTTTATTTGAGGTGTAAAGTGGGCTAGTGGGCTGGTGGGGTGAATAGTAGTAGTAGTATTTGTTAAGGTATATGATCATCACTGGCAAACTTTTATTGATGGCACTTTTTGATTAAGATTTAGAATTGATATCATTTTGTTGAAGTTACTTAAAACAGCCGTTATTAAAGACTTGTCATTATCCATGCAATGCAACCAATATTTTGGGCCTTTAATCTTTATCACTTCTTAAATAATTTCAATTAAACTTTTATTGATGGCACTTTTTGATTAAGATTTAGAATTGATATCATTTTATTGAAGTTACTTAAAACAGCCATTATTAAAAGACCTGTCATTATCCATGCAAGGCAACCAATATTTTGGGCCTTTATCACTTCTGAAATAATCTCAATTAAATTGATGTTTTTTATTGGTATAATTAAGCTTTGATTGATACTTTAGATTTTGTTTTGAAACAAGGTGGGGATAATAAATTAACATTAATGTGGTTGATGCATTTGTTTATCCATGTGACAAGAAATTCTGAAATTAATTAATGGATTGGTTGGCTTTTTAATTCCTGATAACATTAATTTTCTATTTCCTTCTTAGAACAATATGGAAAATGAATGGGTGACATGGATAATAATTTATTATATTAATAATTTTAAAAAATTTTAATTTTGATAAATATATATAATTGTAGCTATTAAATAGTTAAATATTTATTCAAATACATAGCTAATGATTGAATTATATATTATAGATTCTTTAAATCAATTATTAAGTTAAATATTTGAATAGATTATTGTAGATTTATTTAGTTATGAATAATATGTAAAAATAATTATTTTAATTTTATTTAAGTTTGTAATGGAATTCTGTATTAGCGTTTATATTGACAAAATTTGCTTGAAATTATAATCCGAATAGAATTATGAAACTCATGTTTTAATAAATTTTATTTTAGTTAGGAATGAATCTACTATATAAAAATTTCAACTAATGTTATAGTTATCACTACAAGAAAAAGGGCCATCTGCGACCAATGATATCAGCGACCGCCATATCCGTTCGCTGATAATAGTAATAGCGACCGCTATCTGTGACCGCCTAGGATTCTAGTCGCTAGTTTATATCAGCGACCATCTGCGGTCGCTGATCGGTCGCTGATAAAAATTTTCCTCCCAAAATTTGGTGCGAAACTTTGTCGCGGAGACCAATTTATATCAGCGACCGCTAGCGGTCGCTGATATATCCACATCATTAAAAATTAGCGACCGCATGCGGTCTCTGATGGCGGTCGCTGATCTTTATAACCTGAATCAGATTCAGGCATTCGCTCGAATCAGTCGAGAAGAAAAAAAAGAGAGGGAGAAACGCATAGAGAGAAGAGGGAGTAGGGGGAGAAGAGAAGAGGGTTCACCACCAATATCACCGGTCGGCCGAAGCTTCACCACCGCCGGTAAGCCCTTTAAACACTTCACTGCCACCATGTTTATTGATAAATCGTAATGTTTGTATTTTTTGTTTTGGTTCTTTATGCGATCTGTTTGGTTTTTGGGAAAATTAGGAGAACACAAAACAAATCCTCAGGTGGAGAGCTGAGAGCTGGGTCAAGAGGCGCACAACCCATATAGGTGCAGATGTGTGACCAGTGGAGAGCTGAAAGCTGGGTCAAGAGGCGCAAGACTGCCGCCTCGAACAGATCCTCAGGTGTATCAGACGGCGAGAAGGCAAAAGGCACGTATCGGGGCGGCAGTATATCACAGCTGCAGCACATTGCTGCCAGGGTACGTATGTTATGTTTACAGTCATCTTTTGTAGCTAAAATATCATATGTTTACATAATAATATGAAAAAATGAACTTTAGGAGTCTCAGTCTCAAGGTCAACCTATCAATTGGTTGGATGTGTATGTGGCCACCCGCGATGGTCTGCCTGAGGCTGTTCAGATAGCGGTAATAAGTTCACTTTATCCTAATATGTTGTTTATAAATTGGGACGACCTTTTTTAGTATTTTTTTATTTATTTTTAACTATTTAATTGTTCATCTTTTGACAGGACACTTATAAGGACTTAATGAACGAGCGCTATCCTGAAGGCACCCCGCGTCCGTCGAATTATGGGAGAGGGCGTCCATCGTGAAAAAAAAATTATGTCAAAGTCCAAGGACAAAGATGGCGCCGGACCATCAGTGGCACATGCAGCTCTGCCACCCAGTCTACACAGTCATCAGGTTATCCAGCCTATCATACTCCTGCTGACTATGTGAGAGCGATCTGTCAGGATCGTGATCTTCTTCATATACTGGGCATGCATCTGCAGTCTCTGAGTCCTAATGAGTTGACGGAGGCAGTGGCGGCAGCGGCAGCAGGAGCAGCAGCACAGTAGCAGAATGACGAGCAGGTGTATATATATCGTTAATTGTTTAGCTACATTGTCTTATATGTTTATAGTCTTTGAGTCACTATCTTACTTATATGTTTCACTACATTGTCTATTGTTTAGCTTTCCCTAAGTCGTAGCAGTATCAACACATGTAACATATATGTTTTATTACTTTGTTAATTACAGGATCCTAATTTGGATGATCCATGAAGAGCGCCTAGACTTATTTTTTTAGATTTTTAAAGCCTTGTACTCTTTTAGATTCATTCTTTGGACAATTGTATTGGTTTATATAGATGTTTACGATATCGATTGTATTGTGTTAGATGAATGTTTATAATTGTATTGTATTGGATGAATGTTTACAATTGTATTGTATTGGATGAATGTTTATTCTTGCAGATGATCAATGTTTATTATATAGTAGTTATATTATGGATGGATGTTAATATGGATGCTAGTATATATTGCTGTGTTGGGATTGAAAGCAGGTACAAAGCAGGTTATTTTTGGGAAATCAATAAAACAGGCAAAATTATTTTTTAAAAAAACAACCATCAGCGACCGCCTGCGATCGCTAACACTGTATCAGCGACCGCGTCACCTTCTTGGAATCTAGCGACCGTTGCGGTCGCTATTACCGGTCGCTGCCACGTGTGCCACGTCACGCCTGATAAGTTACTCAGCATATGTCAGAATAGCGACAGTATCGGTGGCTGATTGCGGTCGCTAATTATTCGGTCGCTATTGTTGGTCGCTGATGTCCTTCCAGCGACCAGATTATCTGCGACTAGTATTAGCGACAACATGCGGTCGTTGATAAGCCTTTTTGTTGTAGTGTATTATGTTTCAAATTCACATATATTATTAATACAATTAATTATGTGATTTAATAAAATTTTAAGTTTAAATGAATTAAATTAGCTATGATATTAATTTAATATTGAAACTCACGACTAATATTACTATAATTATATCGCATGATATATCTCTTTAGTGTATTTTAATTGATTACTTGTAATTGTTTTGCAGATGATTTTTTAGTGAAGTGTGTTTTATCAATTTTATAATAAAATTGGTAAAATCAAAAATAAAAATTCTTTTAGAAGTTACTTTTTATATTAGATATTGGTTGGGTTTCTTTTGAATATTTTTATATTTAATTATTAATTATTATAAATTTGTATACTACTTCCTCTTATTTAAATAGAAAAGAAAAAATCTTCTTTTCTCTATTCCTCTTAGAGATAAAGAATATTTTTAAACTTGGATAATAGTTGTATATGTCGGAAAATATCAAAATATTCATATGTTATGGGCCTTATGGCCATTAATTTATTTATTTATTACTAGTATACTAGTATAATAATTTTTCCAAGTAGGTAACGCCTTATGGTCCTTAATGTTGAATTGTTTCATATTCTACGTATAAAAAAGTGTTGGCTTGGTTTGTACAATGATGTTATTGAACATTATATGAGTCTGGTACGTGACTTTATGCTTGATTAAACTCTTATATCGATTAAAATTATTTGATTATAGTAAAACTAACTACAACCATTATGATCAATTAAAAATGCTACTAATTATCATGTTTGTTGCTCGAATAAAATATAAAGTTGTACTCTATAATATTTAAGTTATTGTGATGTTTACATCCTTAAGTTTAAACGGAGAGGATCAGGTGCATACCTCTTTATTTAATATATTATGTTCACCACTTTTAACGGCGGATTGGGAGACGGTTCGGTCCGTCGCGTATATCAGAGAACCTTCGTCTTAGCTTTTAGCGACGCATCGAACCGTCGCCATAACATATAAATCGTTTATCTGTTCTATAGTGTCCTATAGTAACGGACCAAACCGTTACTCGGTTCGTCGCTAAATATGGTGAGCAGAGTATATAAAATAAATGGGTATACACAGAAACGGAATATAAATTTAAATAATTAACAAATCTCTTCCTCAAGTTACAATTATAATTAGTACACAACTGTTCCTTTACAAATAAATAATCTAAGCAGACAATTAATGTTGCATTTTTTTCTCAATTAATTAATACTGATTTTATTTGTCACATCTATATATCCAACTAAACTTATCACTTCGTGCAACTCTCCCCTCCTGGTGTGATCTTTTTGACCAAGCATTATATTGTTGGCCGGTATAAATATAATAGGAGACCCTTTGGAAGATGGCACTTTCACATAATTTCCACATGACCATTAACATCTCCAACCAATATTTTACGCTTTAAATGAACCATCCAACTCTAGCTATCTTTTTCGGAGCTTTAATCTGTTGGGAGTCTTATACATGGATATGTTTATTTGACCGGTCTAATTTTATATAATACAGTGTTTTAGATGTCATTTAGAAATATATATACGATTTGTATATATATTCAAATTATATCTAAACACTGTATTATGTAAAAATTTCAGTTAGAATAATTACTATATATTTTTTGAGCCGCATGCAAAAAAATAAAATAAATAAATTGGACCGGTCCATATTCCGTTCGGACAAACCTGTCCGCCAAGACTTATTAATTTGTTAGGGGTACCTTTACTGTTTCGCAATGACTTATAAGTTAGTCAAATAAATATACAAGTCATTTGTCACTGTTCTTCTGTTTAGCAATGACTTATTTTTTTACTGATAAGCTGATTTTTAAGTCAAAAAAAATAAGCCAGTATGTGTAACTTATTTTAAAATGACTTATAAGTCATTTTAAATTAAGTTAATTTGACTAAATGTAATGTTTATTTTGTCTCTCTTTTTTATTAATATCCTTTTTAGTAATCTTTACACTTGATTTTAACTTATAAGTTATTATGAGTCGAGCACCTTCCTAACTTATTTAAACTTAACTTCTAACTTAAAAGATAAATTGATGCCCAACATCTTTACTTATAAGTCATAATTTATATTATAATTTTAAGTCATTTTAAAATAAATCGTTGCGGAACTGGTGTGTAAATACAATTGATTTTATTCGGACCTTCCAACTCTTATATGTTAACAAAAAGAATTTCGTTTGTCAATTTCTTTTGTTACAGTAAAATAATTTCATTTAAAAAAAAAGTGGACATCAAAGTGAAGCCTTTTTTCTTTATTAACTAAGTATTGAGCTAGTGAGAGAAAATTAAGGAGATAAAATAGAATAGTAGGATAAGTGGAATTTTATTTATTTGACAATAATAATCTAAAAATGGATCGAGAATTTTTTTCATTAGAAGCATCACAATTTACAAATAAAAGAATAAAATAATGAATATCCCGTAACGAATAAATAAGAATTTAAATAATAACTTTTTCAATAAAATATTTTTAATAATAATTTTAAAGAATAAAATATTTTTATTTATAGCAACTGCATTATGTCGATTGCTCCCCTCATTCATTAATCATGCATGTTACATATATACTTCAATAATATATTCTCTCAGTTCTTTAATATAAATCGTTTTAGAATTAAACACAAGTATTAAAAAAATAATTGAATAATATTAAATATAATATTAATTGTCTATATTGTCCTTATATTGAAAAAAAGAGTGTTATTTAATGGGTAAAAAATAGTGTGAGAATCAAAGTTATATTTATTACTTGAATTAATATTAGAAACTAAACAATTAATGTTTACTTAAAATTCTAAAACAACTTATATTAAGGAAAAAAAATAATTCTCTAAAATAACTTATATTAAGTAACGGAGAGTATATCATATTAGCACTTGAGTACTTGAGTTCCATGCTTCTCTTCTTATGGATGTTAAGAAGTTAAGAGTGTAAATGAGTCGAGTCAAGTCAAGTCGAGTCGAATCGAATATTGAGTTGCTCAAATTTATTTCATAAAATTTATCTAATATAAAATAAAATTTGATTGAGACTTGTTTAACTACCGAGTCAAGTACTGTAACATCCCAGTCCCACATCGAAAGATATGGGAAAAATTTATCTGCATATAAGGAAATAAGATACTACCAATAGTACCTTCAAGTCATGATATTTTGGGAGCCTGTGGTCGGCTAAGATGACCCAAAAAGATACTATTGGGCTTGTAGTTGAAGCCTTATTTTGATGAATTTGATTCGATTCGGACTCGGGATTTGACCCGGGTTGCTTCATATGGTATCAAAATCGACTCTCGAAAGCTCGGGTCGGTTGTCTGAGGTGGGGACACGAAGGCTGGTGGCTGGGTGGGGACACGAAGGCTGGTGGCCGGTATTATCCCACAATGGCTAGAGAGGCAAAGATAGGGGAAAAATTTGTCTGCATATAAGGAAATAAGTTACTACCAATAGTACCTTCAAGTCATGATATTTTGGGCCTGTGGTGGGCTAAGATGACCCAAGAAGATACTATTGGGCTAGTAGTTGAAGCCTTATTTTGATGGATTTGATTCGATTCGGACTTGGAATTTGACCCGATATTTATTTCGGACTCGGGATTTGACCCGGGTTGTTTCAAGTACGATCTTAAATCAAGCCAAAACAGTTTGAACTTTTCAAACATGATCCGAGTATCAATACAAAATTACAATTTAAGAAGGTTCGAGTAATTTATCGAATTTTAAAATTTAATTTGCTCATATTTAAATCATTTATATTTTGAGTCAAGCTCGAATCAAACTATTAGTCAAGTGAGTACGAATCGAACCCGAACTGTTTACTCATTTTACAGCTTTATAAATTTTTTTTTACCACGGATTGTATTTAGAAATTACAAGGTACAAGTATTTGGGAATATAATTAAGCGAAACGGAATACTAGATTAGTATTTATACTTCTGTGAAATTATTAAGAAATAACAAAAAATGATATTTTCAACAGAAGACATTAATAATACATTTAATTTCAACAGAGTGAACAATTAATATTCAAATAATGAATGATCATTTTCTTCAACCCTCTACCACTTAAACCATGCAAAAAACATGGCTGCTAAGGGTAACACCGTCAACACTCTTTGATCTGCAGAACTTGTTTCTCCAGTTGATCCTACAAGTTTCCGCAAAATTAATTATTTATTTGAGTGTTAACTATACGGGGAGAGCCAAATAATATCATATAGTGCTGAATATAATGGCCACCCTTGGAAAAATTTCGTATTTCCTTATCTAAAAGTTAAATTGAATATCCAAACAAACTTAATAACTAAAAATAAGCTTAAAAACGACTTATCAAATAAATTTTAAATACGTACAACTTATTTGAGCGACAATACTTATAATAATAATAATAATAATAATAATAATAATAATAATAATAATAATAATAATAATAATTTATTTAAATTCAAATGAAATCATTTTAAGTGGAATAAAAAATCAGTCCTCATACCACTAAATTAACTCGGAATCAACAAAAACGTAATTGTCTTATTATACATTTCTAATATTTGTTAAAATATAGTAGCGGTTTACATAAGATATCATAAGTAACGGTATATTAGAAAGTTTATGTCATTTTATAGTTTAAAATCAGAAATGTATCTTTAATTTTTAGGACAAATTAGTAAGCAAAACATGTCTAAATTTGGAACTGAATGAGTAGTATATATATATTGTTTGATAAAGTCTTTTGATTAGATTAGTTAACATTAAATTAAAATCCGTCCCGTTTGATGATTGAACAGGCGTTATACCCTATTCCTAACCTATCTGTGGAGAGTTTTATATATATATATATATATATGGGTTCCATCCACAGCAACTTGTTATTGTAGAACAACCTCTTTTTTGGTCAAAAAAGAATTACTGTGGATGGAACCCCATATCTATCTAATAAAATACAAATGATTTTGAATTTCCCGCTCACTCAATAAATCATCTGTGCCGTCCAAAGTTTGGGATAAATCCCACCGTTCATACATTTATCTAATAAAATACATCTATCTATCTAATAATCTAATAATAATTTAATAAAATACAAATGACTTTAAATTTCCCGCTCACTCAATAAATTATTTTGGTCGTTCAAAGTTTGAGATAAATCATATTGTCCATACATCTATCTAATAAAATACAAATGATTTTGAATTTCCCGCTCACTCAATAAATCATCTGAGTCGTTCAAAGTTTGAGATAAATCTCACCGTCCATACAGTGCCGGAGGCACGGGACCCAACTAGTAATTTAATAAAATACAAATGACTTTAAATTTCCCGCTCACTCAATAAATTATTTTGGTCGTTCAAAGTTTGAGATAAATCATATTGTCCATACAGTGCCGGAGGCACGGGACCCGGCTAGTATATATATATGTTAGGGATACCTGGGGCTGGAGAGGCAGATTCTAGCTGCGATGAAGATGGACTTGAAGGGGAAGGTGCCCTAGAAGGAGTAGGAGGCTGCGGAAATTCAGGGCCCAAACCAATATTTCCACAGTTTGCCCCTAAGGAACCTGGTGAAAATTAAAAACAATTTTAATTACAAGATCAACAAGGATATTAACAGTACTATTTTATTGTTGCGTTTGGTTCCCATTAATTTCTTAGTCCCGAATGGAATAGAATAGACGACGAAAATCAGTTCATTAGGGAGAATACTGAAGAGAACCTCCTATTACCCTCGGTTAAACCTGAGAATTTAAGTTAAATATCATATAATTAACCAAAATTAGTTAAATCTATTGGTTGGTTAATTAGATTTTAGGTGATAGATTGATTTGATTTTGGACCATATTATTATTACAAATATTGGTTAGATTTAGCTAGTTTAACTAATTTTGACTCATATTAGTTTATAATAATTTTTTAAACTTTGTAGAGCTAATACATCAACATATATGTATTATTACATTACATTCTTATATAACTCATATACATTATACATATTACATTATATACATATTACATACTTTTATAATTTATACATTTTTAATTATGTATAAAAACTATTTCACTAATTATGGAATTAATCCATAATAAAGTTAACACTTTTAGTAATATTTATTAATTATGTATACCCCTCCACCCCCACCCCACCCCACCCCACCAACCCAAAAAAATAATATTTATTGATTATGTATACACCCCCACCCCCACACCCCACCTCTCCAAAAAATATTTACTGATTATATATAAACTCAAGATTTTTTTTTTACTAATTATTGTAATAAAATTCTCAAGAATTTAATTAATTTTAATTAACATAATAATTATTAATGTAAATTTTACAAAATTAATGTTTTTAATACTCAAATTAGTCACTTCAATTCAATTAAAAAATTTAGTTTCAAACTTGGATCTAAAAAATTAAAATAAGACTCTTTTAGTATAACAGAAATTAAGATTTTAGTGAAACTATAATTTGAAAAATAGGTCGACCTGGATTCGACTTATAACCATTTAAATCCAAATCACAACTCATATTAAATATAGGTAATATGATTTTAGTTCCAAAAACTAACTCAAATCTATTTTATTTAACCCAAAACCAACCTAAACTTATTTTTTGTCAGGTCTATCCCGGGTGAAAATGATAAATAACTAAATAAAATAAATGAAGCTAATATTTTATATTTTAACGTTAATCTCTCTCACATAGAGGTGAAACCCTTCACTATTCATGTTAATTTTTTATATAAAAATATCAGTTTAAAACAAATAATTAAAGTAGTTGTCATTTGAAAAGGGTATTAAATTAAGCTATTTTACTCATTATCTTACATGGGTTAAGACAAGGTAAGTCCGTCAGATTCATGGGATTAGAGGCCCCTGCGTTGCATTTGCACGTGTAGCCACCAGCACCATATGCTAAGCAACTCCATCACCACACCAAGTCGAACTACAAGCTAGACAGAATTATATTGAAGGTATATATATTAAATTAAATATGGATGAAATTAATACCTAGATAGATTAATGTCAATGAAATAAATCAAATGGTATATGGTTAATTAAACTTTACGGTTCGATAAATTTAACAGCGGAGTTGGTGGCGGCGGCGGCAATGACACAGGAGGAGCTGGTTGGCCCCACGGTGATTGTGTTGGAGCTGCCCCATTGCATCCAAGGTTGATTGTGCCTGCAATATTTTTTTATTTTTTTAAAAAATAATTATAATCATTTTTTTTAATACTCGAGAGTTCTCAACCGTAGTCGGAACGAACTCGAGTCAATCTTTTCATACGGGTTTACGCCCGCGTCTCTGTAGTCCCATGAACCATTTTTTGGCGTGTGGTATTCAATTTCAGAACGTCCGAATTTAAGACTCGTCCCGGGACGTCATAAAAAATAAACTATGTTGATGTGTTTATGTGAGAGAAATTAGAGGGCTCACAATTAGGGAGAATACAAGAGGGGAAGGCTTAAAGGACCAATCTGAATCTTTTTCCAACCAGGATAACATTCACACTCAATACCAATACTTGTATTCGAAGCTTTACAGGTTCCCTGCCCACAATTTACCAAAGAACAGCCCACATCTACACAAAAACCATGCATCAATATTTATTTAACCATTACTCCTTCCCCCCCCCCCCCCCCCCCCCCCAAAAAAAAAAAAAAGAAGAAGTAGTGTATCCAATATTTTTGTCGATCAATTACAACATACCAAAATGGTACTCTTTCACAAGAGTATTTGTATGCATAAATTGAACATGATAATTGAACCAGAGAACAAATTTCTTTTGTTCTTCCGGTTCAATTATTCTGTTCAATTTATCTGTTCGCATAAAAATATTCTTTTTTATAATTGATTAACTTCAACATTAAATATATAAATAAATGAATGAATAAACTCACCTGTCTGAAGATCTGCTCTTGAAGAACTCGCAACAAACAAGAGGAACATAATTACTACTATAGTATATGTGGAAGATGAGTTGGTGGCATTCATTTTGAACTATTTGCCTATAGTTATCACACTACAACTTGGTACCAAATGATTATATAGACTAATCCAAAGACTCATAACAAACTTCACTAGGCGTTGAAGGCAATGAAATAGTGAATACAGACAATGATATATGTCGATAGTTTTCATAAACATAGGCCAATCCCAACTGGAAACTTATGACCCCTGTATTTTTCGGGTAATACAATATAATTTCATAATATCACTCTTATAATATTAAGAACCGACTAAATTTCATTAAAAAAAACTCACAAATAAGTTTCACATAAAGAAGAAATATAAAAATAATATTATGCATCTAATTTATTTATTTTGTTTTAAATGTGCATTAAATGTTATAACAAAAGATGTATTCAACCAAAAATAATATTATTGTAAAATTAATTAAGACACTATTTGAAAAAAAAATATTCGAAACTCCTAATATTATATTGGATAAAATTGACCCACATTTGGCTTAACTTGTATGTTTATACTTCCTAAGCTAGGTAAGGAAACGTTTATATTCAATAGGTTAAAAGTTATATATATATAAGATCAACTTAAAACATTTAATTTAAATTTAAATTTGATGGGAATAAATTTTTTAAAACAAATACATTAAATTTATAACTCTATTAATTAAAATTAAATAATTTTATATTAATTTAAATTAAAATTTTCTCAAATTTATTTCAAAAAAACAAAATCAGTCTTATAATTTGAAAATGAAAAAGAGAAACAGTATACCTTTTGTTTTATCAAAGCTCTTAAACTTCCTCCCAAGTCCCTTCCCGTACAATTCATGTTTGGGATGACTTATTTTAAAATAATTTATATTTTAATTTATATTTTGTTTTTTGAATATTCAATCATTATATTTTTTTGGGTGTCCAATTAATGGTATACTCCTAATTTAAATCTTACTCCCCCTCGGTTGCAAAATTTGAGATATAATTTTTTCTTAATCTATCCCAAAATTGAATACATTTTTAAAATAAGTCATATCCCAAAATATTGACTTATTTTAAAACAAAATAATAAGCCCAAAGCCCAAATGACTGAAACTAGAAAAGCCCAAGAAATATTTCTATTACAAAGATCAACTAATAGAGGAAGATAGCGCGAAACTAGCTAAAAATGGAGAGCTCTTCTTCTTCGTCTGCTACAGAGATTGTTATACAAACCCTAATTAACAGAGGATGGTGTTTCGGAGACATTGATCAGGTGAAACCCGTAATTGTAATTCAATCGGTACTGCATGGAGATTCATTTACTGTCGATTCAATCGAATCAGAACTCTGCAACATGGATTTGAGATCCATAGGCGGAAAGTCCTTACCTGACTCTTCTATTCTTCGCGCCAAATCCTCTCGTCTTCAAGGCCCCAAAGTCCTTCAGGCATTTACTCTCAACTTACTGCAGTTATTATATACATATACATGTATATATACACACCCATACGCGCACACTATATACACACACATACATGCAATTGTATAATACCATGTAATTAGGAGTTTTTATTTTCAATTTTACTTTTTATTTATCAGCTTGATTGCAGAGGAGGCTGTTGGATCTTTTCACTTCGTATTTTCTAAAATATAGAATTATTGATACAATAGATACAATTTTTTTCTTTGGAAACTCAAAAGCAATCCAAACATTCCCTTAAATTTTATTTGTAAGTATTGATATGTTTTGGTTTATTAATCAATGAATAAACTTGGTTAATATGAGGTCTTGAGTGTTGTAATTAGGGTTTGGTTTATATTTTGTTTTTTGGATATCCAATCATTATTTTTTTTTTTTGGGTGTCCAATTAATGGTACATTCCAAATTTAAATCTTACTCCCCCTCGGTTGCAAAATTTGGGATACAATTTTTTCTTAGTCTGTCCCAAAATTAAATACATTTTTATTGTTAGAATATAAAGTCACATGAAGTTAGTCACATGTGATCACTTATATACCGTAGATTACTATGCCACGGCTACTACATTTGCTATTGATATGGGATATGTTTGTATAATAAAGTTTTCCTTAAAAGTCAGTAGTTTTAGAAATGTATTTGGTATCTCAAATTTTGGAACTGAGAAAATAATTCTTTTTCCACCTTGTCCTTTTGTTGTTATTGATCTTATTTGTCTTACTTGGCTAGTAGAGTGTCAAAACATATTACTTTTCTGGATTTGTTTTAATTTACTTAAGCTGAATAAATTGTTTATAACTATCTTCTTGAATAGATATCTTCAGTGAGGGACATATCTCGAAGTAGTATAGCTGAAAGTGCTGGTAATACAAGTAATAGGCGGCTGTTAAGATTGAAGCTTACTGATGGGCACTCTGAGATAACTGCTATAGAGTACTCTCATATACCTTCCATTCCAGATGATATTGTTCCTGGTACCAAGGTATTCTCAGTTTCAAAGTAAATTGTGGTGTGTAAAACAATTATTTCTCCTTTTAGGAATACTGATTCTTGGATTTGGAATTAGTATCAATAGGGTTGTTTAAAATTTCAACTAGGACACTCATGGTTCTAATTTGGCATTTCATGGCATGGATTCATTGCATATAACCATTGCTTATTTGTATAAGTTGGTTAGCCTTTCGTGCTATGTATTTTCTCCCTCTCTCTCTCTATATATTTATATGTGTGTGTGTGTGTATACTTCCCCCGTTCCAAATTCTAAGATTGTTATTGACTTTTTGAAAGTCAATATGAAAAATTTTCAAACTCAAAAGTGATATAGATGCATGTAATTACTGAATATAATGATTAATATTGTAAATTATCTAAAAATGCAATTAATTATAATATTTGTTGTTCTATTACTTTAAATGAATCATGCAAAATTTGAATTTGCATCATGTTTCAAATTGACTTTTTGAAAGTCAAGAATGATCTTATATTTAGGAACATTGGGAGTATTACACATTGGATAATGAGTTTTGACCATAACTTTATAAATACCCAGGCATATACTGGATTTGTGAAACTTTTCTTACATTCTTATGAGTTCCTGAACAAATGCTAACAACATTATGTTTTTTGTGCTTAAATATGGAAATAACACGAACCTTATAAAATAATTCTCTGCTTCCATTATAAATTTGTCAAATAATGTTTTTGCTGAAAATCTTCTCATTTGAAAGTGCAAAATATATACACCTATTTTATGGGTGGGACAACTTCTAGTTGTGACCTGTTGCAATAATCTTCCGCTCTGCTTTGTCACAGAAAGATCTGTGAAGAATAAACCAACAGTGATGATAATGAACCTTTCTTTTTGGGTGTATGGGATTCTGTAATTTTGTCATTCTGGTTTTGTATATGTCATCGATTATAATAAACCTCGCTACATAACTTACTTTGAGCGTCCTTTCTCAGTTAGCTTATGGCTTCACTTCTGTTGCTTTTCTTTCAGGTCCGATTTGAAAATAAGGGTGTCATACATAATGGTTTCGTGTGCTTGAATCCAAAAGTTATAACTGTATTAGGAGGTGTAGTTCAGTCACTCTATGAAGAATGGCAGATGAACCAAAAGTATTCAGGATTCTCCCGCACATCCTTAAAGTCATCACAGAATGGTGATTCTGGTGGTCCACCACCATTTGAGAAGTTGCAAGTTGGGGCACCTTTGCGTCGCTTCACTCAGCAAGGAAAATTTTCTCGTTAGTATTACAAACTTTATCCCTGTTCTCTAAATCTATCATATGTACATATTATAATTAATACACTCAACTCATGCATTGTTTTACATGAAGAGATCGAGTCCTAGAAGCTGTTTTTCTTGGAATGTATAACCGTACTCATAAATACATAATATATGTCTATTATTTGTATTATTAAATACTTTTAAGTGTTTTGGCCTTTTGGGGGTAGTGCATAGTATGTTGTGTTCTGCCATTACCTTTTTTAAAATTGAGGATGTTATCTGTTGAAAAGGTCAAATTGTACAACTTGATGTGTTAAATTGCAAGTCCTTTTTCAATTTTCTCATTCATATGCGATCCTATTGATTTCACCCTAATTTCATTGGAAGGCAGTTCCCCCCAAAATTAAGTCTTTTTTTGGTTGGCGGTCCTTACTCGTATCAATAATAATGATTTGTTGTGAAGGCAAGGCCATATAAATTCTTGTGCAGGAAATTTGTGTATGTGTAGGCAAAATAGAGTTTCTTGAGCAACTGTTTTTGCACGGTGCTGCAATGCTAAGATTGTTAAATTTTCTTTTTGAAATTTTTGAGTAGATTTGTTGTCGCCTTACTCCTTGAAGAGAGTTCACTTCGGCCTTCAAGTAACCAAGTTTATTTGGGGATGTTCTTGTTTCTCAATTTTATGGAGTATAAGGAATGTCGAAAATTTCGATGATACCCATCTCTCTTCCTCTTATTTGGGATAGAGTTTTATTTTTAGCAGCGTTCTGGGCTTAAGCTGTGGGAGCTTTTAGAGTTGTTATTTTTTATGTTTATAGATACTGGCGGGCAGTGATTTGTTAGTTTCTCTTTTTCTGTACTCTCTCTTCTATCAAAAAAGCTTATGCTTTCTTTTAATTTAAAAACTATATATTTTAGCCCCACCAGAGACTATGATCAGTTACTTCTCATTTTGGAGAAGTGCTAAGTTTTGTTGATTGAATGAAGAAAATGACTAATAATATTAGGCTGGCCAGAGAAAATAAGCTGATTTGAGTTTTTGTTGTTGTTTATCCAAGTTTCTCTAGAAGAGTTGCTAAATATTATGACTTATTGCGAGTGATGCATAAGTTTTTATAATTTATTTCATTAAAGTAAAGCCTAAATCAATGATATAATCTTCCAATTTTTTAACTAATAACTGCTGACTAACTGTAAGTATGGTTTTCATGTAACTTTTTAACAAAAGCTTACAAAATTGCAGAATTCTCTGGGTCGAGTTCGAAGAGTTCTGACCCTGCTTTTGTGGAAAAAGGTCGTTGTGGATCTAGGCACAGCAGTAAACTACAGCACTCTGATTTGAAGGTGGATAACATGAATAATGATGTGATGTCAGTTTGTCTTATTGAAATAAATGAAGGAAAGACACCTTGCTCTGAATCAAGACCAAAAGAAGGTATGGATTTTTGTAAAACACAGTGGAATATATAGACATCAAGTGATTCAACATTCAGGTGGTATTCTGTCAATGGTCAATGAATAATGATTCATATACCTATAATGCACTTCTTCAGTCTCAGTACCTGGACCGGATAGTAAAATATCTATGAATTACATTTGGATCGCTTGCTTGAGTATTCTTTAGCAGAATATCATATTTTGTAGCATATGGTCCGAAATGCAATTATCAGATATTCAAATTTTATTCTGATTCCTGAGTGCTGATGTAGCCTTTATCTTTTACAGTGGCTGAATCCATCCCTGTTCAAAATCAAGCTGCTGCACAAAAACTTTTGCAGAAAATGAGTCATACTGGGCGAGACGATCGTTATTCTAGAGGTGGAAAGCATAGAGGGAAGGGGATAAAGGAAGAGGCACCTGTTCAAACCTTAGATGAATGGGAGAAGAGAAAAGCCGCTGCAAACTCTTTGATGAAACAAGAGATTCCTAATGTTAGGCAAGATGAGGATCTTGCACGCCAGCTTCAAAACCAGTTTGACTTGGAAGAGCAACATGTTAAGTCTCCTTGCATAATGTAGCGATTGCTTCTGTCATCATTATTTTATGATTGAACTATAAATCTAAAACAGTTAAAAACTATTTAGTATTTCAGAGAAATTGAGTCATAAAAAATGCTTGGATCCCACCTAAATGATTAATTTGGTATTATACTATTTGAGATGACCCCATGACAGACCTGCAATTTTGATACCTGCCACATCTGCAAAAGGGTGAGTTGGATTTGGGGGATATTTTAAAGACCATTATCGTCGTTATTATTGTTGTCGTCATTTTTGTGTTAATTGACATTATAACATTATTGATAGTATTTGGTATCATTGATTTCCTATTTGTTCAGGTACAAAGTGGTCCTCATATGACACAGGCAGATTATATTAAAATGAACATGTTCAGTTTTGAAAGAGACGATGCTAGAGGTGATGGTACAATGGGATTCAGAGGGAGAGGGAGAGGGAGAGGGCGAGGAAGGGGAAGAGGGAGAGGGCGAGGCAGATTTGGTTGACTATTTTATATTCCTTTATTTGTATCTTCATCTTATCTGACCGTCTCAGGTAACTTTTTTTAAGGTGTCATTATTCAAAAATTCTCACTCAAGCCTACTAATCTAACCTGAAAAACATTATATGTTGAATCCCTTGTTTTGATTTCTTGGACTAACTGTTCCCCTGTAAATTTTCGGCTTTTAACCCCTGCAGGCTTCATCCATAAGTGCAAGACATTCCCCTAATTCTGCTGTGCTTTGCCATCATGTCAAAGGTGAGATTCACCTTATCTTGCGGAAAATAATAAACACAAATTTAATCAATTTAATATTTGCCAACTCCTTTTATAACTTCTTTTTTGGTCTAGTTACTGTATTGTATTTCATGTTCCTCGTTTTTGAATCCTGTTGCAGTTAGTAGATACTGATGGTAGTTGTTATATTATTTAGTTCAATCCATTTCTTGGAAACTCTTCAAGTAGAACTCAGTAAATTAGCTCCGTCTATTATGCCTGTTGTTGATGCTATTTATTCTAATAGGTGGATCTGTCATTTGAGGGCTGCAACTGAAAGGAAGAAAAATACTATGCCCCATTCCCAAAATGTTATTAGATGGAATTGAAGATATCGATAAATACTAGACTAAATAATTAAGGGGGACCTGCAGCTACAACATCAGAGTGATAATTTAGGATGGAAGGATTCCTTTAGTAGTATGTTTGGAACTTGGTTGGTTACAACATTGTTCCTGCTATTAGATTTTAGTAGTATCCTTTCAAGTTTATGTTCTTGTTTAGGACTTGCATTTTCTAGTTCTGTAGTCTTAATAAATTTTCATCCTGAAGGAGTCTGTAAGGATTGCCAGCTCAAATAAATTGAGTTCTTGATATGAAATACCGACTGTTTATAGCTATAAATTGATCAATTCTGGGTTTTGCTTTCTCTATAACATCATTTTTGTAAACCTTTACTTCATTTCTTCATTATATGTCGTTCCTAAGATACATTGCTTTACGGTGGGCAGGAAGAAGCCCTCAGTTAAAAGTTGCTTTATGAGATGAACTGTCGCTCCTTGCTGTTGCTGTCATATAGCAGACCAAGATGAACATGTTCATGCTGATGAATTATGATGGCCCTCTATTACAAAGAAGTACCTTATGATAAAAGAGATAATATTTGATAGTGGTTAATACTTGTAAAAACAGCTATCCCCATGTAGGTAGTGCTTCTTCATAAGACTATTTTAGCTCAGTTTGTCTTTGTAATATACTAAGAATCATGTGCATATATATATATATATATATATATATATATATATATATATATATATATATATATATATATATATATGCTGAGATTAGACCAATCAGGCGCGTCATCAATTATTCAGTTACAATTGTGTTTTATTTGTCCTTAAATGATAATCACCAATGTTTTTATAGAAATTTTTTTTAGTTTTATTTGTAGCAGCAAATGAGAAATGCGTAGGTAAATGCCATCAGTTGTCTCAGTTTAAGGGAGAATTTGGTGTTCGGGGTGGGGAGACTGACCGGTTACAAGACCATGAACAACTCTTGGCAAAAATATTATTAAAATAAATTGCGTAGGTAGTCCTTGTTTTCGTTGATGTTATAAAGGGTGTAGATACTTGAAATTTTGTATTCTTGTTATTATCTTTGTCGGAGGGCATAATTGTCTTTTTGAGATGATTTTGGAAGTCAAATTAGTTTCAATTTCGGAGATATTCTCGGGAGATTCAGTTTTCAACTCCGGAGATAATATTGGGAGATCCAGTTCTAACTCCAGAGATAATTTCGGGAGATTCAGTTTTCAATTTCGGAGATAATTTAGAGAGATTCAGTCCAAGTTTCGAAAATAGCTTCGGGAAAGTCGGTTCTAATTCCGGAGATAACCTCACGGGATCAAGTTCAAAGCCCGGAGTCAACTTCGGGAGGTCAAACTAACTTCAGAGATAACCCTGGGGACAGTCAGAGTCAACAACAGGTCAATCTCGGATATAATCCTGAGAAAAGACTATTACAATTGCGCCAAAGTCAAAGACTATTACAATTGTCACCTCAACATCACATCAACGTCATCTCAACACAGTTCAACTCAAACTGCGATTAAAGATGTCCCACAATAACTATAACTCAAATCCCGAGTGACAACTGCACAAGATAACTCAATAGATAGACAACGAAGACTTGGAGATCTGGTCATGGACTCATCTTCCCGACTTTGGACAATCTCCAATCTCATGTCATTGTGTAGCTCTCGACAATGGTTTTCCGAAAAGGTATTGCACGCCTCCATCAGATGTCCGGATTGAAAATTATGAAAGTTCGAGTGGACAACGCGTAACCTTAGTGCACGTACTTCATGAATACGGGACTCGTAAAACCCAGGGTAGCCCGGGCAGCCGCGGGTTGACCCGCGGCTACTTGTATTAAGCTTTCTACTACTTTAATATATTTATATACATCGATATCGAGAATCTCATCAAGTAGTTACGTCCGGATCGTCGATCCATGACTTTTTTTTCTTTTATATATATATATATAACTATATATATAGACTTGAACTCGATCAATCGAGTCTGAATTTGACTACTTATATATATATATATATATATCAGTCCCCTTCAGTTGAGAGATCCCTCAAATAATGTTATTTGAGGGATAGGGCGCTCAATCATTGGATCTGTTTTAATGACTTTATGTGGCTGAGATTTTACGTCGTTTAACGTGTTTTCTCCAAATAACCCAACACATCCAATGCTGGAGAAAACCTAGGGCACACAAAAGGAAAAATAAGAAGAGTCACGTGCAAGCCTAAGAGAAGACCAACCCTTTTGAGATGAAAAGATGACCCGCCATTTTTATAATTTTCAACTCAACTTGCAAGATTTCTATTTCTACAAGGTATCCATGTAGTTTTTTTTTCCTAACAAAATCTAGGTTGTGGGCGTTGATTTGGAGATGTACGAGGGTTTTTTGAATTGGGTTTTTTAAATCTGAGTTGAGATTACATCTCCAGATTTAATATGAATTTGTAAAAATTCGTGTGACTTATTATTGTTGAAAGAAAAGAAAAGTCAAGAGACACGAAGCAAGAGAATCAAACATCTAATGGGTAATTTTTTATTTCAATTATAATGATGAATTCTAGATATAAGTTCTAACGGGTAGTTCTTAATTTGGATTCTATTGATAAATTCTTGGTATAAGTTCTAATGGATTATTTTTAATTTGTGTTAAATTCTTGATTTGGGTTCTAATGATGAATTCATGATATAAGTTCTAATGGATATGTTGGGTTATTTGGAGAAAACGAGTTAAAAGATGTAAAATAATCTCAGCCACATAAAGTCATTAAAACAGATTCAACGGTTGAGCGCTCTATCCCTCAAATAATACTATTTGAGGGATCCCTCAACTGAAGGGGACTGTATATATATATATATATATATGTGTGTGTGTGTGTGTGTGTGTGTGGCGCCGCCAAAATAGATATACAACACACATTCTAAGTCGCCAAATACATAGTACAGAAAGCAAACTACAATACGACAACACATACTGTGAGTTTAAATACAAATATTACTTTTAGACAATATTCACACTCAAATAAGTCCTTATTACAATTATTTATACACTATTTTACAGAAATAGTGAGGACTGCTAAAATATCTTTCTAGAACCATCACTCCATATCCCGACTTGATCCTGCTATGTTCTCACCTCCTGAGAAGAAAAATGGAACAAAAAAGAAAAGGGTGAGCTCAACTAGCCCAATAAAGAATATCATGACTAAGATAATATACAACAAATTATCATTAGTCTTCAACGGGAAAAAATCTGATAGAATATAATAGACAACAAGTTTTAGATCAACAACTGCAGCGGAAACAACAATCCATTAGAAGAGTCACGTAGAGAATGAATTCTACTATCTTCTAAGATTTAAAAGTTCATTATCAATATTTTATCCCTGTAACAACAATCAATATACATTTTTAATCAAATATTCATCTTTGCACTACAGGCCAAAGATACTCATTTGTATCATCAGTTGGTCATGTTCATCTCAACACCTGTTCATCTTTGCACTACGGGCCAAAGATATTCATCAGTTAATCATTCATCTTTGTACTACAGGCCAAAGATATTAAATAATATCATCATTTAAGACTGATGATGATGAAAAATATTTTAAAGAAAACGAATTCAGTGAGATAGAAGGACAAATATTAGGGATTCGTATAACAGTTTATCCAAGATCAATAATACTTTATAATAACCCATTGTGAAACAGAATTCAAAAATAAAGATCAAAACATGGATACAATCAAAGATAGTAACCATAATAGATATCTTGGACAAAAAGGAAAAATTTTATTTTTCGGTGAATAGTGTTGTATTCGTGAATAATACCGTATACGTGAATAGTAACTCCGACACAAAAAAGTAGAAATTTTATAATAAAATTCATACCCATATTTCGGTATAATGATATTAAAAGAATAACATCATTACGAAAAAAATAACATCCCTTACCTCAAAATAACGGTACTTCTGATCGGAATATCGGATATAAAGCTGAAGGAAACTTGTACCAAACAGTAACTCTCAAAGTATCAAAATACTCACAAAAATACGCTCGATAATCTAGAAAAAAAAACTTGTTTCTAGTGTGATTTTCAATTCTAACATAAGTGTCTATTTATAGGAAAATGCTAGAACGCCATAGGAGACTAAAATAATAAAAAATTATTATTCTTATTCTTTTTACGCATGCCAAGACCAAGACTTGTCAAGGCATGCCAATTCTGAAATTCCCAGCAGCCCACATGCATTCAACACCAACCAAAGTGAGTCCTACCCAATTAAAAATTTATTTTATTTTTTTAAACTTCAGTAATTCATAGAAAATAGCTCGTTTATCAGAAAAATACGAATTTTATGTCCATTCCACACGAAATCGAATTCTCTACAACTTTGTACCTTTGAGTTTTTCCAAATTCCAAACAGAAAATATTCGAAATTCATAAACGGATGATTTTTAATACCTCCATTTTGACAAAATACTTATAAAATACCTCAGCATTAATTCCTTCATTTATAACCACATAAATAAATAAATTCATCATTTATATCCACATCAAATAAATATTTCCTTATTATATAAATTAATAACTAATTATTCACAAATAATATTACAGAATCACAATTATGACAACCAGGCCGTTCCGAGGAAAGAGAGAGCTTTACAATAAGGATTTCTCCTTACTGGCGCGCAATTAGGTGACCAAACCTCTCCTTGACAGAACTTTCTAGACATTGCCAATAATGCTATCTAATAATATTATTCAAATAATATGAATTATTAATCTGATAATGGGAAATACTGTGCAGTGACAATTATTGAAACAACAATAATATAAAATATCAACACAACAATTATTGAATCAATAAAATAAAATATTGAACAGTAATTATTGTGACGCCCCCAAAATAGGTATACATCACCTATTCTGAGCCGCCAAATACATGGTACATAATACAAATATAATCTTTAATATACAACAAAAAAACTGTGAGTTTTAATACCAATATTGTCTTCTAGACAATATCCACTCTTAGAATAATTCATCATTACATTATTGTCACATTATTTAACAGTATAGTGAGGACTACTAATACTATCATCTGGACCGTTACTCCGTTTCTCGACTAGTCCCGGTTACGTTCTCATTTCCTGAAGAGAATAGTGAAAGAAAGGGTGAGCTCAACTAGCCCAGTAAGAAATATTATGACTAAGATAATGCAGAATAAATTATCATTAGTCTTCAACAATGTTAAACTGATAAAATATAATAGACATCAAGTTTAACTGCAGCGGAACATGCAATCCATTTAAAGAGTCAAGTGGAGAATAAAATCTACTATCTGTTATTATTTAAAAGGTTTTCATCACTTTTATCGCTGGGACTCAGCTTAATAAATAATCCACATCATCTCTGCACTACGGCCAAGGATATTGATTAGTATCACAACCACAAATTATCCATGCACTACAGGCCAAGGATATTCGTGTATTCATCAATGGTCATGATCATGCCAACAACTGTCCATCAATGTACTACGGGCCAATGAGGATTTTTACCACATCATTTGTAACATTACGGTCATGATTACACCGAATAATCCCTGATCATAATCATACCAAGTCCATCTATGCACTACAGGCCACAGATGACTTTAAAAAAATATATAAACATGAGGATGATGACAATGATATAAGAATTCAATAAAACAAGTTCAAGAATTAATTTATTCAGGAACTAATAACGTCCAAATTGTCAACATGATACTTCTTTGTAGAGTAAAATTCAAGAATGCTCAGAAGAATATTTCCATGAAAAGATACTGGATGAAGCGCAAATATCAAGGATATTCCACTAATTTCATGGAGTATAAAAACTTTAACCAACTGAGTATAATAAAGAATGGAATAACAAAATAAATCACCATGCATGCGGTACTTCGCATGGACAGGTTATTCCAACAGAATAATAAATAACGGAACCAGGTCAGGCGTAATACGCACCGACAGAATATTCCAACAGAATAATAAAGACGGAACCAGGTCCGGCATAAAACGTACAGACAGGATATTCCAACAGAATAATAAAGACGAAACCAGGTCCGACGTAAAACGCACAGACAGGATATTCCAACAGAATAATAAAGAATGGAATAACAACAGAATTTCACCATGTATGCGGTACTTCGCATAGACAGGTTATTCCAGCAGAATAATACATAATGGAATAACAGAAGAATTTCACCAAGTATAGGGTAGACCGCGTATACAGGTTATTCCAACAGAATAATAAAGAATGGAATAACAGAAGTTCTCTTCTTGAATATGAAAAAAATAATACCCCTTACCTTATAAAGAAGAGTACTCCTACGGTAGGGCGGTACTTAAAGAAACTTGCACTACGCTCAAAGCTTCCTTAAACACTAAAGAAATACGCTCAAGATTATAGAATAATAATTCTCTTTAAAGTTTCTCTCTCTAGAGTTTTAGTGAATTCGTAAAAAATAATGAAGGAATGAGCTTCTATTTATAGAAGAATGGACTGAATAGTAACCAATCCATGAACGGTCCAGATCGATTTACTTTAAACGGACGGTCCAGATTGGTTTACAATAAAATATAATATATTCTATTTATAATCTAATAAAACGAATAACTTTTAAAAAGATTTTACTATGCAAATACTATGCAAACACTATGCATACTAAAATATAATATAATCTAATTATTGTCTAATAAAATAGATAACTTTATAAAAGTATTATGTTTTATATAAAAAGATTTTACTATTAGCCTAATAAGACGAATAACTTTATAAAAGTATTTTATTTTATATAAAAAGTTTTTCTGTTTTATTATATTAATAATACTAATAAAACAAAACTTCATCATCATTATTATTATTCACACTATTAATCGACCAGGTCGTTTCTAGGAAAGAGGGGGCTTTCCAATAAGGATTTCTCCCTATTGGCGCGCAATTAGGTGACCAAACCTCTCCTTGGCAGAACTTCTAGACATCGTTAATAATGTAAATAATAATATTAATAACTCTGTCATCTCAATTATTGATTTAATAATATAACATATAATGCATATGATACTGTGACAATAATTGAATCAATAATATGAGAGATATGATGCAGCAATTACTGTAACAATAATTGAGTATAATTGAGTGATTTCTCACGTAAGCATCAATAATCAATACCATGTGCTACTATGCAACCACGCGTATTACTGTACTTTTACCACCGAGTAGTTAAACAGTATTAACGGTAAAACTTCTGCCGTTATTTTCATATAAATATTTTTATCGTTTTCTCAATCCGAATATAATTCCGTTGCGGGGTCCACCAATGATTGCGCCTTTGTACGAATATTTCCTGCTAAATCGAATATTCTCCGACCAATCGAATATAATACAACAACTTGCATACTTTGCAAAATTTATAAATATTACCCACAATTATAACATTATCTCAAATCTAGACAATAATATTCAAAAAAATATTTCGAGAAAATTAAATATTTATTCGTAAAATTTAGAATTTTACAATTTCCCCTCCTTATGAAATTTCGCCCTCGAAATTTACGTACGTACCTGGTATGACGAACAGATGAGTACATTTCGTCAGATTCTAACTCTTGAGGTATAACCTTTAAGCGTAGAATATATTTCAGGATTTTAACAGGTACATCTTCATACGTTAAATTATCCGTTATTTCGTCCGATTCTAAATAAATAATGTGGTTCGGGTCGTCCACATATTTACGTAACATCGATACGTGACAAACGTTATGAACACGCAACATATTTGGTGGTAAAACGAGTCTATAAGCCATAGTTCCTACTCGATCGAGGATTTCAAATGGGCCAATTAAATCGAGGATTGAGATTTCCTCTCTTCATCAATTCTTGCTTCTAGAATAACGCCCTTTTGAACCTTCTTTTTCGTGTTCATCAACTCCGAGTCTGTAGCTTGAGCGGCTCTAACTTTATCGATTAAAGTTGATTCTACTCGTATATTCGTTATATTCACATATGTTCGTATATTCGCACTCGTAAACGCATACGATCTTCTACTCAACGCGTCAGCTACCATGTTCACTTTTGCACGATAGTATTGAATGGAACGATCGTAATCTTCAACAACTCGAGCCAACGTCTTTGGCGCATGTTATGTTCGTTTTAGTTGAAAAAATATTTAAGGTTTTAGAAATGGGGTTTTGTACTGGGGTCAATACAATATTCGATTTCACGCTCTGGGGTAGGCTAAGAAGTCTTCAAGAACACATCAGGAAATTTATTAACAATAGAAATATCATTCACAACTATGACTCTCATCTAAGACTCTCATCCAAGACTTGGATAACACGTCACATTGATACCTATCAACTTGTCATTCACAACGTCCCCTACAAAAAGTCTGGCTTCGGTGCATTCCACACAAGGAAGTCAACAACGAAAGGATCGGGGCTCTTTACTTATGGCTTGATATGAAAATAATTGACTTTAGTGGTTTGGTTGCTTGAATTCGCATAACAGGTTGGTTAGCAATATGAAAGCTAACAACCTTACGAAAAGCACGATGAGTAGTTAACCAATCGATTTCTAAAATCAGATCAAAGGCAAGTATTTTCAAAGAGATTAGATCGATAGGTAACGTGAAAGTGTCGATTTGAATCAAACAAGATTAATAAACAGTGGAGGTAACGAAGGTTTTTGCTAACGAAATTTCAACCAATAGGTCAAAGTCTAACTTTTCCTGAGTAAAATTTAAACGTTGAGCGCAAGCAAGAGAGATAAAAGAATGGGTAGAACCGATATCTAATAAGGTATAGACTTCACAAGAATTTATAATTAACTAACCCGTGCTAACTTCGTTTGGGTTACTCCCTTTTTGAGAAGTCACGAAAAACTCTCTTCCTGAAACCACCGACTTTGTTTTGTCCGTATCCGCCTTTGGTGCCTCCATCCTAGCTGAACTTGTCTTCGGTGAACTGATAAATCGGGCTAGGTGACCTTCTCTTTCATAATTATAACAAATTTTGGACTGCATCGCGCAGTCTGGACTAATATGTCCCTCCCCTCCGCATTTGAAATATATGATAGGTGGTCGTTCTCCTTCCTTAACAACGGGTGCTGGTGCTGACGTCTTTCCATCATTGTTGAATTTCCTCTTCTTGAAATGTTCATTCTTATTGTTTTGGCCATGATTACCACCGAAGTGGTTACCATTTCTGGTATACTGATTCCCTCCGCGCTTATTCTCACCGCTTCGATTATTGCTATTATTGATATTATCATTTTGTCGGCTGCTCTCTTTTGGTTGGGTTGACTCATTATTGCGCTCCAATAACTGAGCCCTATTAACAACATCTGAATACAAACACAGTTTATGAGAGATAAGATATTGACGTATCTCAGGTTACAAACCTCTTAGAAACATTCGCGTCATTCTCTCCTCATTATCAACAAAATGGGACGCAAACCGGGACAGCTCGGCAAACTTGGCTTCGTACTGCGACACGGTCATGTTGTTTTGCTCCAGTTTAATGAACTCTACCTCTTTCATGTGACGAATACTTTCGGGAAAGTACTTGTCGTTGAACAGTTTTTGAAACTTTTTCCAAGATATCTTTAGTGCGGCAGGTTGAGTACGCTTTACAGATTCCCACCAGTAATTTGCCTCTGCCCGCAACATAAAGGTGGCAAAGAGAACCTTTTGCTCCTCGGAGCAACCCAAGACATTAAATATCTTGTTGATTAGTTTTATCCACGCCTCCGCCTTAAGTGGTTTTGGCTCTCCAAAAAACTCCGATGGTCCCAGCTTCTTGAACTGTTTGGCGGAAACCGTCCAAGAGTTGCTAGTGTTTCTACCTGTATTTTGGACAGGAGTCGCTCTCGCCTGATGTTGCATGAATTGCATGAAGCCTCGGAACATTCTATCATTCATCATTTGGTCAGTGTTGTTGTTTGCCTGAGGATTGTCGCCTTCCTGATGCACATTATCCTGATTATTGATCTGTGGAGACTCAATGGTCTCCTGTGCTCCATTGATGTTCTCAACATTCTCGGATGCCATTTTTAAACACTGCCACAAAATAAGGATTAATTAACATATCACATATTATCCCTATACTCTGACCGACCAATTAAATATCAAATAGACTTAGGTAGGTCATACTAGCGAAAGAATTCTCCGTCTCTCCTCTCCTAGTTCTTGTCTCACATCTCAGCCAGGGATCATATCCCTAAACTTTGATACCAACTATGACACCCTCAAAATAGGTATACATTACCTATTCTGAGTTGCCAAATATATGGTACAGAATACAAATAAAATCTTTAATATACAACAAGAAAGCTGTGAGTTTTAATACAAATATTGTCTTTTAGACAATATCCACTCTCAGAATAAGTCCTCATTACATTATTGTCACACTATTTAACAGAATAGTGAGGACTACTAATACTATCATCTGGACCGTCACTCCGTTCCCCGACTAGTCCCGGCTACGTTCTCTGTAAGACCTCGAATTTTTTATAAATAAAATGGAATTTTCTTTATTTATTATTTTGAAATAGTAAGGGTTTATTTGATTAATGTAGTTAGTTATGGGTAAAATGCGCAAATATTTTAAATAAGCAAGTGGTTATAAAATATTCATTGTTGTCGAGAAATATTTGTTTGGTCGTGGAATATTCTTACTGTCGGAGAATATTCATACGACGGCACAGCCTTGTGTGGGCCCCATAACGGAAAGCGATTGGATGAAGAAAACGACAAGCTTGAGTTTTTATAAATAACGGCGTAGTTGTTACCGTTAATACTGTTGGAATACTCGGTGGTTAAAATATAGTAGCACACGATATTGCACCAATTATTGATTCTTACGTAAGAAGGCACTACTCAATAATTGTTACAGTAATTACTGTTCAATATTTTATTTTATTGATTCAATAATTGCTGCGTTGATATTTTATATTATTATTGTTTCAATAATTGTCACTACACAGTATTTTTTGTTATCAAATTAATAATTCATATTATTTGAATAATATTATTAGATAGCATTATTGGCAATGTCTATAAAGCTTTGTCTGAGGAGAGGTTTGGTCAACTAATTGCACGCTAGTAAGGAGAAATCCTTATTGGAAAGCCCCCTCTTTTCTGGAAACGGCCTGGTTGTCAGTTTTGTGATTCTGTAATATTATTTGTGATTAATTAATTATTGATTTATATGATAAGGAAAATATTCATTTTATGTGGATATAGATGGAGAAAAAATTTAATGTGACAATTGTTGAAAATTGATATTTTATCTTTTTCTGATAAAATAATTCATTTAAATATATTATTATATTTTAATAATATAATAATGGTGATATTTTTACAATGATAGTGTGATATATGAATAAATGAGGAGGAAGAATATTTTTGTTACAATAAATATTAAAAACATATTTTTCATGTTTGTGGACCCTATTTCTTGACTAAAATTTGATTTTAGCCTGGAAAATCTTCCGTTTGTGGCTTTCGGTCAATTTTTGTTTAGAATTTGAAAAAACTTAAACTTACAAAGTTGTAGGGAATGGGATTTCCTATGGAAAGAACATAAGGTTCGAATTTTTCTGATAAAAGGGCTATTTATTATGAATTATTGAAGTTCCGAAGTTCCAGAATAATTGATTTTTAAAGTTTTAAATATTTTTTAAAAGAAAAACATTTTTTTATTTATGGGGCATGTGTTAAATGGTTAAAATCAGCTGGTGGTGTGCTTAGGAATTTAGTTTATAAATAATATTATTATATTAAATTTTTTGCTTTGGTGTTCTAAGCATTTTCCTATAAATAAGGTGCTTAGGTTAGAATTGAAAATCACACCAGGAACTGAAGTTTTCTCTCTCTATATTATCGAGCGTATTCTTGTGAGTATTTTGATATCTTGAGTGTTGCTATACGGTGCAAGTTTCCTTCAGCGTTATATCTGATATTCCAACTAAAAGTACTATTCTTTTGAGGTAGGGGATGCTATTTTTTTTAGAAATGATATTATTTCTTTCAATATCATTATGCCAGAAAATTGGTAAAATTTTTCTTGAGAAATTCTGATCTTTTCATGTCGGAGTTACTATTCACGAGTTACTATTCATGAGTTACTATTCACGAGTTACTATTCATGAGTTACTATTCATGAGTACTATTCACGAAGCATGAAGATTTTTCTTGTAAAATTTCTAATTTTTATTGTCGGAGTTACTATTGACGTATACGTTATTATTCACGTATACGACACTATTTACAGAAAAATTAAATTTTCTTTTCTGTGTCCAAAATTGTCTATTATGGTTCCTATCTTTGATTGGATCTATGTTTTGATCTTCATTTTTGAATTCTGCTCCACAACAGTTTATTATGGAGTATTTTTGAACTTGGATTGTTTAAAATACGAATCCTTAAAATTTATTCTTTTGTTTTACTGGATTCGTTTTCTTTAAAATATTTTTCATCATCCTCAGTCCTAAATGATGATATAACTGAATATCTTTGGCCTGTAGTGCAAAGATGAATGATTTCTTGATGAATATCTTTGGCCCGTAGTGCAAAGATGAACATGTGTTAAGATGAACATGACCGACTGATTAATATATTTGGCCTGCAGTGCAAAGATGACTATTTGATTCAAGATGTATATTGATTGATGTTACAGGAATAAAATATTGATGATGGACTTTTAAATTCATAGATGATAGTAGATTTCATTATCTACTTAACTCTTCTAATGAATTGTTGTTTCCGCAGCAGTTGTTGATCTAAAACTTGTTGTCTTTTGTATTCTATCAGATTTTTCCCTGTTGAGGACTAATGATAATTTGTTGTACATTATCTTAGTCATAATATCCTTTACTGGGCTAGTTGAGCTCACCCTTTTCCCTTTTGTTCTATTTTCCTTCTCAGGAGGCGTGAATATAGTAGGAACTAGTTGGGGTGTGGAGTGATGGTTCAAGACAGTTGTTTTAGTAGTACTCACCATTTTGTAAAATAGTGTATCAATAATTGTATGAGGACTTATTTGAGTGTGGATATTGTCTAGATGACAATATTTGTATTTAAACTTATAGTATATGTGTTGTCGTATTTTACACGATAAATGTATTAATAAAGTTGTAGTTATTTATGTACCATGTATTTGGCGACTCAGAATAGGTTGGATAGAATGGACCTATTTTGGGGGCGTCACATTCTCATTTCCTGAAAAGAACAGTGAAAGAAAAGGGTAAGCTCAACTAGCCAGTAAGAAATATTATGACTAAGATAATGCAGAATAAATTATCATTAGTCTTCAACAATGTTAAACTGATAAAATACAATAGACATCAAGTTTAACTGCAGCGGAACATGCAATCCATTTAAAGAGTCAAGTAGAGAATACAATCTACTATCTTTTATGATTTAAAAGGTTTTCATCACTTTTATCGCTGGGACTTATCTTAATAAATAATCAACATCATCCCTGCACTACGGCCAAGGATATTCATTAGTATCACAACCATAATTTATCCATGCACTACGGGCCAAGGATATTTATGTATTCATTAATGGTCATGGTCATGCCAACAACTGACCATCAATGCACTACGGGCCAATGAGAACTTTCATCACATCATTTGTAATATTACGGTCTTGATTACACTGAATAATCCTTGGTCATAATCATACCAAGTCCATCTATGCACTACAGGCCACAGATGACTTTAAAAAAAATATAAACATGAGAATGATGACAATGATATAAGAATTCAATAAAAACAAGTTCAAGAATTAATTTATTCAAGAACTAATAACGTCCAAATTGTCAACATGATACTTCTTTGTAGAGTAAAATTCAAGAATGCTCAGAAGAATATTTCTATGAAAAGATACTGGATGAAGCGCAAATATCAAGGATATTCCACTAATTTCATGGAGTATAAAAGTCAAAACTTTAACCAACCGAGTATAATAAAGAATGGAATAACAAAAGAAATCACCATGCATGCGGTACTTCGCATGGACAGGTTATTCCAACATAATAATAAATAACGGAACCAGGTCAGGCGTAATACGCACCGACAGGATATTTCAACAGAATAATAAAGATAAAACTAGGTCTAGCGTAAAACGCACAGACAGGATTTTTCAACAAAATAATAAAGATGGAACTAGGTCCGACGTAAAATGCACAGACAGGATATTCCAACAGAATAATAAAGAATGGAATAACAACAGAATTTCACCATGTATGCGGTACTTCGCATAGACATGTTATTCCAGTAGAATAATAAATAATGGAATAGCAGAAGAATTTCACCAAGTATAGGGTAGACCGCATATACAGGTTATTCCAACAGAATAATAAAGAATAGAATAACAGAAGTTCTCTTCATGAATATGAAAAAAATAATACCCCTTAACTTATAAAGAAGAGTACTCCGACGGTAGGGCAGAGATATACTTGAAGAAACTTGCACTACGCTCAAAACTTTCTTAAACGCTAAAGAAATACGTTCAAGATTATAGAAAAATAATTCTCACTACAGTTTCTCTCTTTAGAGTTTCAGTGAATTCGTAAGAAATAATGAAGGAATGAACTTCTATTTTTAGAAGAATGGACTGAATAGTAACCAATCCATGAACGGTCCAGATCGATTTACTTTAAACGGACGATCCAGATTGGTTTACAATAAAATATAATATATTCTATTTATAATCTAATAAAACGAATAACTTTTAAAAAAAATTTACTATGCAAACACTATGCATGCACTATACAAATACTATGCATAATAAAATATAATATAATCTAACTATTGTCTAATAAAATAGATAACTTTATAAAAGTATTCTGTTTTATATAAAAAGATTTTACTATTAGCCTAATAAAACGAATAACTTTATAAAAGTATTTTGTTTTATATAAAAAACTTTTCTGTTTTATTATATTAATAATACTAATAAAATAAAACTTTATCATCATTATTATTATTCACACTATTAATCGACCAGGTCGTTCTCAGGAAAGAGGGGGCTTTTCAATAAGAATTTCTCCCTATTGGCGCGCAATTAGGTGATCAAACCTCTCCTTGGCAGAACTTTTGGTCATCGTTAATAATGCAAATAATAATATTAATAACTATGTCATCTCAATTATTGATTTAATAATATAACATATAATGCAGATGATACTGTGACAATAATTGAATCAATAATATGAGATATATGATGCAGTAATTACTGTAGTAATAATTGAGTATAACTGAGTGATTTCTCATGTAAGCATCAATAATCAATACTGTGTGCTACTATGCAACCACGCGTATTACTGTACTTTTACTACCGAGTAGTTCAACAGTATTAACGGTAAAACTTTCTCCGTTATTTTCATAAAAATATCTTTGTCGTTTTCTCAATCCAACAATAATTCCGTTGTGGGTTCCACCAATGATTGCGCCGTTGTACGAATATTCCCTGCTAAAACGAATATTCCCCGACCAATCGAATATAATACAACAACTTGCATACTTTGCAAAATTTATAAATACTACCCACAATTATAACATTATCTCAAATCCACACCATAATATTCAAAAAATTATTTCGAGAAAATTAAATCTTTATTCGTAAAATTTGAGATTTTATAATTACTGTAACAATTATTGAGTAGTGTCTTCTTACGTACGAATCAATAATTCAACAATATTGTGCAATACCGTGTGATAATGTGCCACCACGCGTATTACTATATTTTAACCACCAGGTATTCCAACAGTGTTAACGGTAACAACTACGTTGTTATTTATAAAACTCATACTTTGTTATTTTCTTTCATCCAACCGTTTTTTGTTATGGGCCCACAAATGACTGCGTCATCGTACGAATATTCTCCGACAAAAAGAATATTTCACGACCAAACGAATATTTCCTGACATAAATGAATATTTTATAATCACTTGTTTATTTTGCAAAATTTGCACATTTCACCCATAACCAAAATATTATATCAAATTAACACCTTATTAATTTAGAATAATGAATAGAGGAAAAATTCAATTTTATTTATAATAAGTTGGGGTCTTACAATATATATATATATATATATATATATATAAGAAATGGATCCACTCCGGGAGTTCGGACTGGCTTAAAATGCGGACACAAACTTTTTTTTTTTTGCTTTTTTTAAACAACTAAAAAAAAGAAATATTTATGGAAATGAAATTTTTACATAATACAGTATTTTGGGTGTGATTTGAATACTTATAACAAAATATGTTTGTACAGTTTCATAATATATTAAACCTTTTTTTTAGTTATTTAAAAAAAAAAGTAAAAAAAAAAGAGTCCATATTTTAAGAAAATACGGGAGTCCGGATAGGAACCGGACCCAATATTTACTACTTTTATGTATATACTTTAACTGCTTTCGCAATGTAGATATTTAATCTTCTATTCTGTGGACCAGATTCGTCTAAATCTAATTATCTCTAACTTTAACCGTTTCAAAAATGATTAAATTGGAATCATTGAAGCTAGAATGACTTAGATTTATTTAAATTTAGTTTTCTTTCTAGCTTTTGTACATATTAATCTATCATGTGAGTCTAAGAGCCATGAGATCGAAGATTCAGTCTATGAATTTAGATTCGGTTCCCACAATGGATATTTCTCCGCCGTAGTCAGCTTATAAATTATCTCATGTCCATAAGGAGTTCGACACTGCTATGTGTCTTATTTTCTCGAAGATACTTCGCATCTCGAAAATAAAATCAATCAAACTGAATACAAAATAAAATAGAAGTATCAAAGGCTTCAATTACTATTGAGTATAAGAGTTTGAAAATCTATTTTTTAAAACTTCACTGCTATATCTTGTTAAAACTACTTTTTTTATACAAGTCAAACCCTTTGTATATAGGTGCAAACGAGAAATAACATTATTTTTCAGATAATTGCACATAGGCCAGATAAATAAAGTAATTGAAAAGTTGTGGTATCCGTGTTTTTACAGAAGTCGTGGGTGTTTAAAAACTTCCCCAACTTAATTAAGTCCCCGAACTCAATGAATCTCGGTTTCCAAGGTCAGTTAAACAGTGTTCAACCATTGGGCCTTTGTGTAAACTTTTTTAAAATCAATTGAGTTGGTACAATCATTTCAAATCTATTAACTGATAACTCTAAATGTCAAATTATCTACATTCTCGTGTCGGAATTTTTCAAATAAAATTTAACTAAATAATAAAAAAATACAAATTTTCCCGACATCGACAAAGGGTATATATGTTACTCCCTCCATCCCATTATAATTGACGTTCTAGAGATTTTCACGTAGATTAAGAATGTATACAATTTTACTATATTACCCTTAATTAATAAATCTCATTTAATTCTCCATTAACACTAGACCCCTCTCCCTCTCGTACTCTCTTCTGTCTTCCACATCTCTCTCTCTCTATTCCTTCATATTTTTTTATATATTTGACGGATCTTCCACATCTTCTGTCTTCCACATCTTCTGTCTTCATATTAAGAGTAAATATATTTGACATACCTGTAGTAGTGAATCGATCTGTAGTAGGTAAAACTAAAATATGAGCTCAGAATTTGAGATGGACTATTTCGCCTGGTATTATGAATTGGATCTAGACTATTTTCGGTAAGTTTTTAAGATATAATCGGTCGGATCTGTAGTAGCTCTCGGTCTTCCATATCTACTTCTCTCCTTCTCTCCCTCTCCTGTATTCCTTGTGAGTCTTGAAGAAGAAGAAGAAGAAGAAGAAGAAGAAGAAACGGTGACTGGTGGAGAAGGAAGGGCAGACACCTTCTCGGATTTCAAGAGCCTTTGGGTAATCGCAGATCTGATAGATTATGATTTAAGGGATATTCTTATTTTCCAAAAAAAAAAAACAGAGGAGAGAGAGAAAGAAAGATGAAGACGCTGGTTCTATGAATCTGATAATAGTGGGGAGAAGGGTAGAGAGGGAAAATAAATGTAAAAATTTTCTTGGGATTGTAGAACGTCAGATATTTTGGGGAAAAAAAATACACCCTAAAACGTCTATTATTTTGAGACGGAGGGAGTAGTATTTCATCGTAAAGAAAGACCAAGTCATTAATGAGAAAATCTTTACTCGACTCACCGATCAAGTTTTGTACACAAGACAAATGTTCTTTATTGGCGGCGGGCTGACACGAATTCCTGGAATTCTAATGATTCTAGTAGTCAAGTCAAAACATAACTTGGTTCTTGAAATATTTGATGACTAGCTGGTCCCGTGACTCCGGCACTGTATGGACAATATGATTTATTTTAAATTTTGAACGACCAAAATAATTTATTGAGTGAGCAGGAAATTTAAAGTCATTTGTATTTTATTAAATTATTATTAAATTATTAGATAGATAAATGTATTTTATTAGATAGATGTATGAACGGTGGGATTTATCTCAAACTTTGGACGGCCCAGATGATTTATTGAGTGAGCGGAAAATTCAAAATCATTTGTATTTTATTAGATAGATTTCACAATTCGCTCCTAAATTACTAAAATATTTTCAATACCATCTTCAAACTCTATTCTTTTCTTTTCTTTCAACTCATTTTAATCTTTTGTTATTCTTTTCAGAAATTTGAACTTGTATGAGACTCATTTAGAAATTAATATTTTGAATTGATAATTCAAATAAATTTGAATTTGTACGGTATTTTTTTAATAAAAAATATATTTTCTTTTATAAGTTTTTGTTCAAATTTTTATTATTATTTTTAATTTATTATTCTTATAATTATAGTTAAAAAAAATTAAAAAAAATAAAAATTACACAGTTCCAATTGTTAGTACCGCATCGGACCACCCCCAATTAAACAGTAACACCACTCTCTTTCATTAATACATTTATGAGCATGCACACCACTAATTAGATGAAAAGACACATAGTTACATGTGACATGACAAGATAGTTATGTCTTTTCTTAATATAAGTTATTTTAAAAATTATTTTTATTTTTTAATATAAATTATTTGAGAATTTCAAATAAACATTAATTATTTAGTTTTTAATATTATCCTATATAATAAATATAATTTTGATTCTCTCACTATTTTTTGTCAAATAAATAATATATTTTTTTTAATACAAGGCCAATATTAATAATTGATATTATATTTAATACTATATAATTATTTTTTTTAATACATGTGCACAATTCTAAAACTATTTAAAAAGGAACGGAGGGAGTAGCTGCTAAAGAAGAGCCCTTATATGAGCTTAAATTGCGTAGAAATAAAAGTTTTGAGGATGCATTGAAAACTTACATTACCTCAGGGACTAAAGAGACAATTTATCCAAAAAATCACACTCTTAAAAGAGCACAGAATCTCCATTTTCGTAATCGTCGTCTTCAAGCTATCTACCTCCCCCTCCCTTCCTCCGGATAGTAGCTCGGTAGATATCTGGTGAGTGAGAAAATATCCGGAGAATTCCGAGGGCAAAAAATGGAAATTTTACTGAGCCAGCCGGCCATAGCGGTGTTGATATCAACGGCTATCGCCGGCGGAGCTTATAAGAAGAAGTCTCTTGACCTTTCGGGCGCTTTTATGGGCTTCCTAGTCATGTCCATTCATATCGCTGTCAATTACAGGCACTTCGTCTATCTCTTTCTCTGCCGACATTACATACCTATATGCTATATGACATTTCGGTGAAATTACTGATTAATCGTTCATATTTTTGAGTTTAGATTTGGAGCAATGTTGCTTGTTTTCTTCTTCTCTTCCTCAAAGCTTACTAAGTTCGGAGATGAGAAGAAGAGAAAACTTGATCCTGATTACAAAGAGGGAGGTCAACGTAATGTTAAATATAAGAGAGTATTTGAAGCAACAACCTTGGTGTTTATTGAATGAAAGTAGCTACATATATAGCCTTACAACTGAGAAGGAAAAACAGTCCACGTTCAGTACTAACTGATGTGAGAAATACAAGCAAAGAAAGAGTCAAACTCCTAAACCTACTCCCAAATAACAGGGACTTATTAACAGAACCAAATGACCAAATCAAAGCTATAACAGACTTCAACATTTCCTCCCTTAAACTGATTACATATACAAATCAGTTTAGAGTAGGATTCTTACATACTCCCATCATGCTGCGCAACTTCTCAAAAGAATCCATCTTAAGAGGTTTTGTTAAAATATCAGCAACTTGCTCATGAGATCCACAATGTATTAACTTCACTACTCCATCATTGCTTAGATCTCGAAGAAAGTGGAATCTCACGTCTATATGCTTACTTCGACCATGTAAAACTGGATTTTTTGAAAGCTTAATAGCTGAACTATTGTCACAGTAGATTACCGTGGACTCTTCTTGAACATGATTTAATTCTTCAAGCAACCTTCTAAGCCACACAGCTTGGCAAGCACATGAAGATGCTGCAACAAATTCAGCTTCAGTGGTGGATAACGTGACTATCGGTTGTTTCCTTGAAGACCACGACACAGCTCCTGAACTTAACAAGAACAAATATCCCGATGTGCTCTTTCGATCTTCTAAATCGCCGGCATAATCACTATCCGTGAATGCAATAAGTTTTGTGTTTCCTCCCTTGCTATAGAAGATACCATAGTCCATTGTTCCCTTCAAATATCTGAGCACTCGCTTAGTTGCTTGTAAGTGCAAATTTGTTGGGCGTTCCATGAACCTACTAAGCAAGCTAACAACAAACATGAGATCAGGTCTGGTGGCTGTTAAATACATGAGACTCCCAATCATCTGTTTGTAAAGAGTGTTGTCTACGGATTCTCCATTGCTGTCTTTTCCAAGCTTAGCCCCAGGAACTATGGGATTGAGCACTGAGTTGGATTCTGTCATTCCAAACCTGTCCAAAATTTCTTGGAGATATTTTCTTTGATGAATGAAAATTCCATCGTCTTGCTGCAATACTTCTATACCCAAAAAATATCTCATCTTTCTCAAATCAGTCATATCAAACTCCCTTTTCATAGACTGTTTGAAATCCACGAACATATCTTCATTGTTGCCAGTAAAAATTAAATCATCTACATAGAGGCATACAATTAGAAATTTACCTCCTGGTAAGGTCTTGGTGAATAGAGTATGCTCATATGGACATTTAGTAAACCTTTCCTTCTCAAAGTAGGATTCTATTTTGCTGTACCATGCCCGTGGAGCCTGTCGTAATCCATACAATGCCTTTTTCAGCCTGTACACTTTCTGCTCATTGCCCTTCTTTTCATATCCAGGTGGTTGTGCAACATATACCTCTTCATCAATTTCACCATGTAAAAACGCCGACTTCACATCCAGCTGGAAAATTTTCCATTGTCTTTGTGCCGCAAGAGAAATCACAAGTCTAATGGTATCAAGTCTGGCTACAGGTGCGAACACTTCTGAAAAATCAACCCCATGTTGTTGGACATAACCCTTTGCGACGAGTCTCGCCTTATGCTTATCGATTTCACCATGCTCATTCAACTTCGTTTTGAAGACCCACTTAACGCCAATTTTCTTTCCTCCAACCGGAAGATCAGTTAATTCCTATGTAGAATTCCTTTCAATGGCAGCAATCTCAGAATCCATGGCCACTTTCCACTTCTTACTCCTTACGGCTTCTTCAAAAGATAGTGGGTCCCTATCAACAAACAAAGCTAAGAGAGAGTTCTCACCTTCACCTTCTGAGTCTTCTAATTCAGTGACATAATCTCTCATCCAGTTTGGTTGTTTCCGTGTTCTTCTTCTATTTGGACTAGAAGACTCTTCAATAGATACATCTCCAACAGCATCTTGCACTGTTACCTCTAGCGTTGTTGCCTCCTCATCTTCGTGTTGCTCAACGACTGCATCCTCAACAGTAATGTCATCTTCCAATATCTCACTATCATTTTCCATATCATTCCAGTGCAGTTCAGTTACAAGACCGTCTTGATTCTCAGCCCAATTCCATCCATCGCCCTCCCTAAAAATTACATCTCTGCTAACAATAATTTTTTTTGAAACAGGGTCATAAAGACGATATGCCTTTGATTCTTCGCTAACTCCTAGCATTACGCACCGCAAACTTTTGTCTTCCAACTTGGTGCGTCGATGATCAGGTACATGGGCATAACAAATACAGCCAAAGATGCGAAAATGGGCAACAGATGGTCTCGACCCACTCCAAGCCTCCTCAGGAGTTATGTTGCGCACAGCAATAGTTGGACTTCGATTGAGTATGTGAGCAGTCCACCGAACAGCTTCTGGCCAGAAAGTCCTAGGAACTTGTCTTCCCCGGAGCATACAGCGTACCATGGTCATGATTGTACGGTTCTTCCGTTCTGCCACGTCGTTTTGCTGGGGAGTGTAAGCACTGGTGAGTTGTCTTTGTATGCCATTAGAGGAACAGAAGGTGACAAACTCATTTGATAAAAACTCTCCTCCGCGATCTGTTCTTAGACCTCTAATGCAAGCATTCTTCTCTTTTTCAACTAGACTTTTGAATAGCTTGAATGTAACAAAGGCCTCGGATTTCTCCACCAGAAAATACACCCAAACTTTACGACTAAAGTCATCAATAAAAGTCAGGATGTACTTCTTGTTGCCATTAGAGGTAGGAGAAATCGGTCCACAAATGTCAGCATGAATAAGTTGAAGGATCTTTGTAGCTCGCCATTTGGTTTGCTTTGGAAAAGGATTTCTTGAGTGTTTTCCCATAACGCAATCTTCGCAAACTACTTCAGGATCTTTAAGCTGAGGTAGACCCGTCACCATCTGCTTCCCATAGAGTGTCTTGAGTCCTCCAAAACTGATATGACCATACCGACAATGCCAAAGATGATCCAAGTTGTCGGTGATAGAGTGAAAACACTGTGAAGATTGAATTTTTGAGAGAAAGATGAACATACGATTCTTAGACATATTAGTTTGCATAATGAGGCCTCTTTCTGGATGATAGATTTTGCACATGTCGTTTTGAATAAGAATGGCTAGGCCCTTTTCTTGCAATTGTCCAATGCTCAATAGGTTGTTCTTCAACTGGGGAACATAATATGCCTCAGTAATAATATGTGTAATGTCTCCGATTTGCATTTGAATACTTCCTCTACCCATGACATTGAGATAAGTATTGTTCCCAAGCTTTACCGAATCCCGAAAGTCTTCATTCAGAGTATGGAAAAATTCCTTCTTTCCACACATGTGATTACTACATCCTGAATCCAGAAACCAAGCTTCTTCACTGGGATCTTTCTGGACGTCAATATATGCCATAAGAAGCATGTCTTCACTTGTTTCTGCTAAGTGTGCCCTTGACTCCTTGTCTTTCTTTGGACACTCATACTGAAAATGTCCTAGATCATGGCAATGATAGCATTCAACGATGGATTTATTAAAAGCTGATCTGCCACGACCTCTGCCTCTGCCTCGATACGCACCACGTCCACGACCTCTTCTTCCTGTGTCATCAACGTACTCCACCTGCAAAGCGTGCTCCTCCATAATATGACTGTTCATCCTTTGTTCATGAACCAAAAGACTGCTTTGGAGCTCATCAGTTGTCATGATGACCAAGTCATTAGACTCCTCAATGGAGCAAACAACATAGTCAAATTTGGAAGTCATAGATCGTAGTATCTTTTCAATCACAGCAACATCTTCCATTTTTTCTCCATGAATCCGCATTTTATTAACTACGGTGAGAGTTCGAGCAAAATACTCATTCACACCTTCTCCTTCCTTCATGTGGAGAATCTCGAACTCCTTTCTCAGTGCTTGGAGTTGTGCTCGTTTGATACGATCTGTCCCTTGATATTTCTTCTTTAAAGAGTCCCAAATATCTTTTGAGGTGTCTTTCTTCAAGATGGTCTCCAAAATCGAACGATCAATGGCTTGGAAGAGGTAATTCTTGGCCTTTAGGTCCTTCAATTTTTGATCTTCGAGTGTCTTGGTCTGTACAGCGGTTAGGACTGCCCCTGTGGCTTCTTCAAGAAGACCATTCTCCACCACGCTCCAATATTCTTTGGAACGCAAGAAGTTTTCCATAAGCATGGACCAGTGGTCATAATGGCCGTCAAGACGAGGAATTGCTAGCTGAACATAATTGCCGTCTGATGCCATTGTTGTTGCTGCTGCAAGTGAGGAAGCTGCTGTTGTGGCTCTGATACCAAATGTTAAATATAAGAGAGTATTTGAAGCAACAACCTTGGTGTTTATTGAATGAAAGTAGCTACATATATAGCCTTACAACTGAGAAGGAAAAACAGTCCACGTTCAGTACTAACTGATGTGAGAAATACAAGCAAAGAAAGAGTCAAACTCCTAAACCTACTCCCAAATAACAGGGACTTATTAACAGAACCAAATGACCAAATCAAAGCTATAACAGACTTCAACACGTAATTGGTACCCTTTTTCTCATTATCTCTCTATATAATTACACATGTACTTATATGATTTCATCCTCCGATTAGTTAATTCCCACACAGATGCATGGTTTTTTTTGGTTTAATTTTGTTTTTTTATGAGTATCAGCATGTCTGTACGTTATCAAAAATTACAAAGAATAAAACTGATGTCAACTGTTTAAACTTTCCACTGAATTGAAAGAAAAAGAAGTAATATCAGAGTGTAGCAGCCTGCGAGTGTTTGCTAACTTTTTGTGAAATGTTTGAATTGCTTGACTGGCTTCAATTAATGCAGAAATATACACCATACGTTGTTAGTTAGGCTGCTAGGATTATTCACACAAATATTCTTTGGAACTTGAGTTTCTCATCAAAACCCTCAACTGAATCTCTAAAATGACGTCGAATTGCAGAACTATGAATTTCCAGAAGGTCCTTAATTTATGTTTTTTTAAAAGCCGCAAGATATGACTTGCAATTCTTGTTTAAGTGAACTTTATTTAATTATAGGCTTAGAATTTGAGTGCACACATTTTCTATGAACTTCTGAACTGAGTTTAATCAGTGTTTGCAGTATAGCAATAAGGACTAGTTGTGTGACAATTAAACAGCAAATATATATGAGGAGAAGCGATACTGCCTCAATTAACTAATTTTGAAGATTCTGGTCACAATTTGCATTGTCTATGGCTATTTTACAACCTTCATGTATATTCCAGCCAACGCTGGTTTCATGAACAATTTTCTTAAATCTAATGTGCTTGTTAGCCACGATGTCTACATCTTAAATTTCTTAAACTATAGAGAGGATTAAGATAAATTTGACTTGAGAAGAATGCAACGCTTAATATGCTGCATATATGTGTGGTAATTGATGTCTGCCTTTGTTATATATATATATATATATATATATATATATATATATATATATATAGTCCGGATCCAGTCCGGGATCCCGGACTCTATTAAAATCCGGACTTTTTTTTTTTGAAACAACTAAAAAAATAAATAAATTATGCAATTGGAATTTTTACATAATACAGTGTTTTTGGCGTGATTTGGATGCCTATACCAAAATATTTCTGTACAGTTTGGGCAAATTGTACATACATTGGTTGGTGTAGGTATTAAAAATACACCCAAAACACTTTTTTTTTAGTTCTACAAAAAAAAAAAAAAAAAAAAATTGGGGGTCCGGATTTTGATCAGGTCCGGGAGTCCGGACCTGATCAGTTTTCTATATATATATATATATATATATATATATATATTGTTGCTTGATATCAATATACTGTTCCCTTTCTTCTTTTCAGGATACAAGTTCTGTCCAATGCTGGTATTGCAACTCTTCTAGTCTTGATTTTCTGGAAGCTGACAGGATCAGAAGACAAGTGCTTGGACTCGAAAGAATCAATGCTTGTAACATCTCTTATAGGCGGCATTATTGGACATTATTCCTGCTCTAATGGAGACACTTGGTCTTCAGAGCTTGGGATACTGAGTGATGCGCAACCTCGATTAATTACAACCTTCAAGGTGAATTTTTGCTTTGATAACATCTGATTTGTCTCTCCCATTCCTCCAGACTCATCTCAAGTTTGAATGGAAGAGGAACTTTCTTTTACCCGGTCCTACTTAATAAAACCAATGATGATATGTATGATATGGTATATTATGTTTTTTTTGGTGGAGTAGGGGGGGGGGGATAGACTATTGCATCATTTCTTAATAACACTTACCTAGCAATTTGTATATGAGCATTTCCCATTTCTGATTTCTTATAATCTTACTTATCCCAAGCTTGATGCATTTCATTCGACCTGTAGTTTAAGTTTTGTATTTAGTGGATAATTGCCTCTATATATCCTATACCACAGCACAATGAAAAGAATTTGCCTGTTGCTATGACTTTTTCAATGTCCTGCTTAGCATTCTGGAAAAGCAATCTTTAATAGAAGTTAAATATCGTTGGAGGGCCTCTCTTAGTGATATATGAATTTGATTTTCATTTGCCGTTTCGACTTCTCAAAATTTTCATGTTATTATATGTTCTCTTAGATAATAACTACAGGCTAGTTTTTAAGTCACTTTTGAAGCTCTTAGAGAGTCTGGGTCCTAATCCATTTCCATCATTGTCATCAGCCAGTTCGGAGGGGTACAAATGGTGGAGTGACAAAAGCAGGATTACTGGCAGCTGCTGCAGCGGGAAGCATCATTGGGCTGACTTTTACCATACTAGAATTTTTCACGACAAAATGTATGTATGATAAATTCCTGAAGCAGCTATTGGTAATACCTCTTTCTGCTCTAGCAGGACTATGTGGAAGTGTTATTGATTCCTTGCTGGGAGCTACACTTCAATTTAGCGGATTCTGCAGTGTTCGTAATAAGGCAAGTTTTGTGTATTGTTTTACTAAAATATGGTTTATTTAAATTTGTTTGTGATAAACGATCATGTTAGTACATTGATATTAAAATCAGCTATCATAACTTTATTTACATCTTTCCTTGGCCCTTTTCCTACCCATTAATTTTCATCAACACCCTTGATTTCTCTATGAACTCATGGTTTTCAGGTTATAAAAGATTCTTAATAGAATCTTATGCTTGTTTTCTAGAATTTCTAGCTTATTTATAAAACATGTCTTGAAATATCAAAAATGCCCTTGCTTTCAATTATGATAGAGACTAGAGATTCAGAAAGTTAAAATGTATCAAACATCTAATAGATAGTAGATGAGGTTAATTCTACTTACCAGGTTTTTCATTCACTTTAAAATGACAAATCCATTTGGGATGTAAAACCATTTAGGAAAAATTATTTACTGATGTTAAAAAATATAATCATGCCTCTGGACTCGATGTTCTTACAATGCGATGTGTAACTGGGGTTAAGTACCAAAAGAATGATGATTCTATAGTTTCTGACTTTTCATGTTTTTGTGGGAAAAATATTGTTTGCTTAAAATAGTTGAACACTCTTTGTTTGTTTTGGGAGGCACACTAAAAAAAAGGGTGAATATTAGAACAGAGCTTTTCTTCTCCCAGGAAAGAGCTATGTACCTCGATCATTAAATCTTTAAGTTTGTCTTATGACGTTGTGCTTTATAGAAGACTTTTTAGATAAAATCCTTGTCTATAATACTTTGAGGCCATGTTTGTTTGCACAAATTATTATCCCAGGACTATATTCCCATGGATTATGATCCCAAGACTATTAATTCTAGATTAAATTGTCCTAGTACATGTTTGTTTAGAATAAGATTATTCATGGGATAACTTAAAGTAATTATATGTTATGTTTGTTTTGTCTGGTATTGTTTAAAGGATTAGATAAAAAAGACTGAATACGATTACACCCCAGAGTTTATGTGTCAGGTGAGGTTTGCACCCTATATTTAAAAAGGTGTCTACTTGCACTATAATGTTCATCTTTCAAAACAAATAGCACCCTTTGGATTCTAGCCGGTCAAAAATGACTGGGAGCTTCGGTTATGCTAATTTTTGTAAGGATAAAATAGGACTAATTATATTTAAAAATACTTTTTTAAAAAAAATATTAATCGTTCTCTCTCTAACCTAAACACTTTCCAGGATGCTTTCATCATCGTCTCATACATTCATGACCTTCAATCTTTAACCTACAACATAAATCACATAAGCACATAAATCTAGCTACCGATTTTGAATCACATATTACAACCCAAATTCCTAAAAATTTTATTACCTGCCATAAAAAATTGAACTCCAATCTTAACAAATCAACTCTACTCTTACATACTAATTTTGATATTACTTTTTAACTCTAGAAAGAGAAAAAGAAGATTATTACTAGAATAAAGTAGGGGGGAAACTTGATTAAAAATAACAATAATGCAAAATCTTTCACCAAAGTCGATATTATTCAATTAGATTCCATCTCCCCATATTCATTGTGGAACAAGGAAAAGAATTGATTCAATGTCAGATAAATTGTTTCAATGCGACGTGAGATTCGGCCATGACAATAGCTAGTGATGCAAAACCAAAATCCAAATTATGTGTCGAAGTTTTGCCATTGTTATCGCTCAAAAATCCACTGCAAAAGCAGGTCGACGATCTCTACAAATTAATTCGCCGAACTCCTAAAACCCCTCATCCATCCTAACCATACCTTTGTTACAGTTTACCTTGCAATTACGTTCCATTTCTCTCCATATGCTTCTTTTTGTTTCAATTAGATTTGGATTGCAATTAGGGTTTAAAAAAGGTGCAAAGTCGTATTTTGAAGATGATGAAAAAGGTATAGTAGTAAATAAACCCTTTTAAAGCACGTGTATGGTGATTTCAATCAGTTTTGACTTGTAAATTGTTCAGAGGGAAGTTTGGAGTGGAAGGGGACATGTTTTTAAATGTTAGGGTATAAACCTCACCTGACACACAAAGTCAAGGGTGCAATCTGTATTTTAGTCAATAAAAAAATATCGTTTAAATTATTATTCCCTTACAAGTAATAATAAAGATGACATATTCTCAATGGGCAAAGGTCCAAAAATGCCTCTGACGTTTACCCCGATATCCCACTTGCACTCTAAACTAATTTTTTTTTTCAAAAGTACTCTTAACGTTATAAAACGTAGCTCAAATATACCTTCCCGTTAAAAAAATGCCAACTAAACAAACAGATGTTAATTTATTTTTGACGTGGCTGACACGTGTCAAGAATAAAAATTAATAAAAAAATCTTTTTTCTTTTCTTCCTTTTTCCTCTCTCACTTCTCCTTCCATTTTTCATTAACAATAAAAAAAAACCCCAAATCCACCACCAATCACCTCCTCCACTTTCTCCTCCGACCACCGATCACCTCCTCCTCGACTCTCGCGACTCCTCCTGCCGACCCAGCTCTGTCACCAAACAACAATAAGCCTCGTATGTCTCTAAACAATAACAAAAATCTAAATCGCCCCCCACCCCCACCCACCCCCAATCTGTTATTCATTTGGAGCAAATTTGGGTATATAAATACTGGAATATGTTTGCTTAATTTCATCTTAATATAGTTATTTGCTTAATTTGGGTATATGAATACTATGTTATTCATTTGGGTATTTTAATTTCATCTTAAAAGAGTTATTTCAAATTTGGGTATATGAATACTCTATTATTCATTTGGGTAATAAATACTTGAGCTGTTAACGCCAAATTTATTTTGTACGCTTGACGAAATCATCAAAACAGCAGGCCAAAATTGCGTCAACGATTGATTGTATTGTTGTGAAATTAAGCTCACGAAATACACTCACATAAGCATAAATAAAGAAATATAAAGTATGAACACAAGATTTACATGGAAACCCAATTGAGAAAAAACCACGGAGAGATAGAGTAATCCACTATAATAATATTGGGAGTACAAGTTGTGTATTTGTGTTGTATCTTTGTATCCCTTCTTGTGTTTCTTCCCCTTATTGTTGTATTTATAGATGTCATATCCACCTGAATCCAATTAGGAGTAGAAGTCATTTGTAGAATCACCTTATAACAACAATTAATGGCTGATAGATTTCTTTCCAAATTAAACTTCCTTATCCCACAAAATAAGGAAACACAATATTTCTTTAATAAGGACTCTCTCACTATCAAAATAAATATATATTATGGGTCAACACCAAATCTAGCCCATTAAATAAATTGGGTTATGCCTTGGCTAGACCCAAATAATCACACTCCAACATTGCCCCCCAGTCTCTTATTTATTCCTTATAAATAAGAGAGTATTCAAAAAGATTCCTTGGGATTTATATCCTCGGGATTTTTATCCTCGAGATTTTTATCTTTGGGATTTTTATCCTCAGGATTTTTATCCGTAGAATGTTCATCCTTTCGGAATTTTTATCCTCGTAGATGAGCACGTTGGCACATGTATAAGAATTGAATCCTTTAATTTCCTTCAGTCTGTGGCTGATGATGAAACTGAAGTCGCCTTTAAAGCACTTCAATGATATAAAAGCTTAAACTTTTATCTCTGCGCTGGCTGAATTCGTTACCAGTGCGGTGACTCAGTACCAATTTATCATCAACTGGACCAAAGTGTTAATGTTTATATTTTACATGCATCGTGTGAATATTACCACTACATGCATAATATAAGAGAGAATATATAAAGTTGTATCAATAATCAATTACGATCATGCTTCAATTGCTATTGACATTAGACATATATACACACGTACAAGTATATATTTAATTTAATACAAAAGAATCACTTATTTCCTTTTGTGAATCGGTGATTTTAAATCGACACTAGAACAAGTGTCTTGGTTCCCACAGACGACGCCAATGTTAACGTCAAATTTTGTACGCCTGATGAAATCACGAAAACAGCCGGCCAAAATTGCGCCAACGATTGATTGTATTGTTGTGAAATCAAACTCACGAAATACACTCACATAAGCATAAATAAAGGAATATAAAGTATGAACACAAGATTTACGATGGAAACCCAATTGGGAAAAAATCACAGAGAGAGAGAGAAATCCACTATAATAATATTGAGAGAAATCCATATTTTAGCTCTCCATTGATAGAGAGATCTGGAGCAAATTAAGATGAAATTCTATAGGTAATGTGTATATAAATACTCTGTTTCTCAAATTTTAGATCTAATTTTTGGGGGGTAAACTGACCCACCACTATCATCGTTTGTTTAATTTTCACTCGCAAATTTGTGAGCAAACTTTCAATTTCTGAAATTTGAAACTAGAATTACTCTAAAGAATTTTAGTAAAAAAACTTGGGATTTTGAAATAGAAATCTAAAGAAGAAGAAGGGGTTGCTATGATGGTGGAAAAGTACACCGGCAGGAGTATGCGATATGGTACACACGAATTTGAAGAAGAGGAATAGGATGAATATTATAGCTTTTGAGTGGGTTTTATTTTGTGAACCTCTGTTCTTGCTGATGATGATCTCCCAATTTGATAAGGAAGACAGAGGAGAGAGAATAGAGGAAGGAGATTAGAGAAAGAAAAGAGGGAGAAGAAATATAATTTTTTTATTAAATATTATTTTTGTTGTGTTAGCAAAAGTAGATGAGGTGTTCATGCCTTGTCAGCAAATTTAGATGAGGTGTTAGTCACGTTAGTCTATGTGGCAGATTTGTTAACGGGAGGGGCACGGGTGACTTGATTTTTGTAACGTTAAGGGTATTTTTGAAAAACAATTAGTTTAGGGTGTAAGTGGGATATCGGGGTAAACGTCAGGGGCATTTTTGGACCTTTGCCCTATTCTCAATAGTGTGAGTATAGATGGATATAATATGATACACCAGTCATTTAAAAAAAAGATAAAGATTAATTTTTGTGTACAAATTTTTATTCTAAATCGTAAGGATTATAATATCTGGTTGGTACGTGGTGTTAAATAATCTCTTATTCCAAGTCATTTTGTTATCCCTGGATTAATAGTCCTAAGCTAAATTTTTAAAACAAACAAAGAACTTAGGATTAATAGTCCAATCCCAAGTGTTATTCTTGCAAACAAACATGACCACCTAATTGACTAGTTTTCCTATATATTTTTGTGAAAATACCACTAATAAAAGAATAAAAATCTTAAGATGATATCAGATCATCTATATCAACGGCAATAGCTTACTGAATTCTTCCATCACCACTGACTGATTTTACGTGGTCTTGTTTTAGAATAAATTAGGACTTGGCCCACAAAGAATACTCAAAATTGATTTCTTGTTCGTTTTGATGTGTTTGGCCCGTTGGAAAAGTGCATTTGGGGGGATTATAACCCCAAACTTACCACACCATTTTTGAGGCAGTGAGTTTGAGGCTTATGAGCTACGTTTGTGAGTTAAATAAGTTGCATTTAGAAAGCTACATTTAGACAAACAATATTTTCAAGGGCGTTTGGACTCCAAAAACCGCAAACCAAGCATATGCATTTAAAATCAATACTGATAAGTGATGGATATGAGCTTTTGTATGACTTTGTTAAAACTGTTTTAAATTATATAATTTGCAGTTGTTTCAAGTTTGGAATCTTATATTTATAGGAGCTGGGTTGACACTTGCAATTCCGCTTTTGTTCCCTCTCACACACATACACATTATGTCACTCAGTCACTTTCATTCTCATGCACGCACACAGGCATATAAAAGCTAGCATTATGCTAGAGTCCATTTTTATGCATGTTGTGTGTAATGACAGATTGGCATGGGGCAGCACAAAAATAATAAATTGTGAATATATTAGCCACAAACACACTGATGCGCCAACCTTTTGATGATCATTAGAGCCTAACTTGGGAATGATGGTCTTTTGTAGGTTGTTGGAAAACCAGGACCGACAGTGAAGAAAATCTCAGGCCTAAGTATTCTCGACAACAATGCTGTTAATCTTGTCTCAATATTGCTGACAGCAATGCTAACTGGCTTTGCCTGCCTATACATTTTTTGAAGTCCATGTTTATGTTCTATGAAATGATATTGTATGAGATTATGCAGTTCCACTTGTGCATTTTGGAATCGAAGTAACTTGTTGTATACTCCAATCTCATAAGGTTAATTTTTCTAAAGTGTTTGATCAAATAGTTTAGGGGCTGAACATGTAAGCGTGATTTATGGGGACAATTTGACTGTTATTTTAATATCCAGTTAGCTGGAAATTATTGCGTTCTGGTTTAGCCTTATTAGACAAAACCAGCAGAAAGTATGCAAATCTTTTGCTTTTTAATTGCTAATATACATTTTATACTAATCAGAACAATATTATTGTTCTTGAAAGTTAAGCCTACACTTTTTTCTTGTTACAATGTTATTCCTGGTTTGGCACACTATAGGGTGCATGCTTTTCTCAGATTGCGAAGCTAAGAACAGGATTATGTATGAAGTTTAGAGGTACTATTATTTCACAAGTGTTTTTGATAGTTTCATGTATCACCTTCATAGAGAGCCTAGTGTTTAATAGTGTCAATTAGCTAAAATTTCTTATATAACCACTCAATTTTCCATGGCTAGATTATCCTTCAACAGAAAAGGTCCCTTGTTCCTTTGATAGAAGGTAAATAGATAATCTAGAGGCTCTTTGAAAGGGACTTTTAAGTTGGTCAAAACTATTTATAAGCCATTTCAAGTTCCAAAAATCAGAAGAAGAGACCAGCAAGGCAGCTGCTACACTTGACATAGATTCATAATTATCATACAACACCTAAGCTCATCCAAAATATACCCACATTAAAGATCCTACTTCAAATGCTATTTAGCAAGCAACAACACACACGGAAGATTCTGCCATGGTTGAAACATTGTTAACTGCTGGTTGAAAACCAGCAGCATTTTCGAGGCACTCCCATGTCAATTTTCGCCTCTGCGTTACCAAACTTAACTTTGAATTTTCCTCCTCGAACTTTTCTTGACATTCAAGCAGCAGCTCAGCATCCATCTCAGAAAACATGCTCCTTAAGTTCTGTGTCAGATTAAGTACTGCTCGGTTCCAATGATTTTTTGTGTTCTGCTCTAAAGCTGAGAAGACGAGAGGCATAATCACCCGCCTGTGCTGCATGATAAGGCAGAGGATGCTGTCGTTGTTCCATAAGAGGTGGGCACGCTCTGCCACCTACAAAATAATTAATAACAGGTTGATAAGCTCACTGATATTATGAAGTAATCACAACCCAAGATGAAATGACAATCAAACACAGGATTAAGGTTTTTCAAGTAAAATTTGAGCGTCGGTAATTTATTTCTTCTCTCAAATAGCGTTGGATGCATAGCAAGTGATAAGCCTCTTTTGCTTATAAGCCACCATTACTAACTCATCCGATGAACTGCTTGATTCGGAAGAGAAGATCCTGGGATTAGATTGACCTGACATTGAATGTCCTTCATGGGTGGAAATCTGGCTGGTAACTCTTCTAGAAATGTGAACGCTGCACTATTATTCCATACAAATGTTGGAGTAATTTGAGATATTAATGTTTATTATGCTGTGCAAATATTGGATCAGTTTGAGAGATTAAAGTTTATTACGCCGTGCAAATATTGGAGCAGTTTGAGAGATTAATTTATTGTGAGTACCATAGTGTCCATGTCCAAGATGCAAGTTGAAAAAGTACAACTTGCATTAGGAAAATTTCATAGAACATGGTACTTGATTTAAAAAAAATTACAGCAAGAAAATGTGAAAAGGAAATAGAGATGCAACACCAAACACTGAAACTTGATTTCCGAAGCATGATTGCTTTTAGGAGCGCAAGAAGGTATAGTTTGTTTCTGGAAGATAGAGCAGATCAGACTACTTAAAATGTATGTTCCACACTTAGCGCTCAGAGTTGCAGAAAAAAAATACTTGAAAAATAAAAGTGGAAAAAGACTTTTTTAAAAAATAAAATAAAATTGTGAAAGTGGATGAAGAAATTTGTTGAAAGATTTCCACCAAATAGTATTATATGAGACATTTATATCCTATTCCCCTGTACGAATAGCAGGTGGAGAACCCATTCATGTGTGTTGATGTTGCTAAGTGATACAAGGTGTCAGATTACGTAAGACAGCGTAGGGGTTGAGTGGTTTGGATGTCGGGGTTTTTGGTTTAGCTCAATTTGTAATCTTGAAAGTGTTGGGTAAAACTATCTTGCAAGGTTTTTAACAGCAATTACGAGGGCTCGTCCTCTTAGAAGGATAATCCATTTAGAAGATGCAAAAAGAATTCCTAATTGATATGCTATGTGTTGGGAGTTAAAAGGCTCGGTTAACCATGCAAATTCAAAGTATCAGAGTGCATTTTCAAGATCACTGAAAGGATAGTTGAAGTGGGGATACAGTCACATAACACACTGGGAAAAGACGTGGAGCTAATCTAAAGTCCTTGGCACATTCAGTGAAATGCCTTACCTAGCAATGAGTTCTGAGTTAGAGAGTTCTGCAATGCACGGTTGCTATTAGATTATTCATTTACCCTAATTTCATGACGAGACAAGGGAGAAAGTACTATATATGTTGACCACTTCTGATAACCTCTAAAGCTTTTTTCAGTCATGAGCACTGTACAAGACAATTTACAAGGAAAATCACCTGGAAATGGGAGCTTTTGAGGCAGCACCCTATACGCCGAAACAAAGGAACCATGATCCTTTCAAATTCATCCATGGTAATCATTTCCAGAAGCTCTTCTAACTCACTTAAGAACATTAACTCCTTCTGGCTATTTGTTACTGGCCAACATTTCAACAGTCCCTCTATAACTGTACCAACCAACTTTCGCTCCTTTTCTATGAACTGTACAACACAATATGTTAGCTGATGATGATAGATACCCAGAGATTTTGGCTTATGCAAGGGAATGAGAGCCCTCGTCAAGAACATCTTGTGCTCCTTCTTTAATGGTAAGGCAAACCCACTAATTACACTCCCAAAAATCTCCAACAGCTCAGCAATCCCATTATGATGTTCAGTTTCAAAAACGAAGTGATAAATGATATTTCCCACGGCCATTCGGATAAAAGGCCTGTGCACCATGAACTTCACATAAACCCGGTGTAGAATTGCTTTCAAACAATCTCTTTCTCTTGGATCTTCAGAATCAAACAGGTTAAGTAATTTTAATATAAAACAATTATCTACATACTTCTTTGCTACCTTGGCATCGAGCGAGTTATAACTTAAAAACCGAAGCAGTATGTCATATACAAGTTGTAAATGTGACCAAGCTAGATCAAACAGTGGTTCATCATATTCAGTCTCACCGCGACTACCATAAGTGGTATACTTGGGTGGAAAATCTCTGAAGAGGTTACTTGCGCACATCTTACACATGGCAGAAATTGTTGATTCGTTAAACTTTGCAGAATCAGAAGCGAGGACCTCAATGAGCTCTACCAATATTTGGCGTTTAAGATCTTTCTCTGTGGAGTGCTTCTCTGGCTCACTAAAATCATATACTGAACAACAAAAGTTTAGTTTACTAACAAACAAGTTCTGTTTATCTGAATTTGGAACATCTTTAAATAGTATATGGGGCTCAATCATCTCAACTCCAGCTGTCATGCTCGCAGGAAAAATTGATGAAGACATCCGTTTAACAGCATTCAGTCGACTTGAAATGACATTGCAACTGTTGGTAAATTGGAACCCATTACCTATGTCAGTCGAATTGCTGCTGGAATTGCTCCCAGCAGCAGAATCTGCTGAATTTGATTTTGAGGATTTCCGAGGGAGTTTCGCCAGAATTTGCTTCAGCATAGTAGAAAATGATTCAATTTGCAGCTTACTGTACAGATAAGTCCATAGTCAATTTATATAATACTCAAGAAGCCAACATTTCATTTACAAATCTAACAAGCAGACCAAGAAAAGCCTCATGTTATAAAAAGATATTCACATACGACAAGAAGCTAAGAGAAACAAAGCCATGGCAACCAAAAGATACTCTCTATTGTGCAAAACTATTTTCTCTATATTACATAACTTAGAAATGCATAAATTTTGCATATATGAGTCGAACAAAATGAGCCTGGGGCTTGAAAAAATATGAAAGAAACAACATATTGAGGCAATTTCAAGGTTAAGTCATCGTTCAGTGTTTTGAAATTATGTTTTGAGAGAAAAGTTTGCCGAAGTTTGCTGAACAACATTAAACGAAATTCCAAAAATGAAACAAAGGATACAACACAAATGACTAAATAAATAAAAATTAAACACCATGTCGAGCCCAAGAATGGCCTTGCCAGCAAGAACACAAATAGAGGGGAACCAAAAAGGAAAATGCTATAGTTTACTCTTTAAATTGACATTTGGGAAAGTAAACCATGATTGATTTTAAGAGAAGACTCAAATTAAAGTTGTTTTTTGCAATTTCAGCAAAACACTATGGCTACTTCACTAAAGAAGGTTACACATTATCAAGTTGTTGAAAAATTATTTTTTTTCTAAATGGAAAACAAATTCTAGGATAATACGTTTAAGATACGACCTTTATTTGGTCTGTGTTTTGTAACTTCCTTCAACAGCACAAACATAAGCACACACCCATTTTGGTCTCATTTATCACTAAATTCTTGTTCTTAATTTCTCCAACCAAATAAACTAAAAAAATGTCTTCAAGAAAAATCTACTACCCAGTAATAGTTACTCCAAATTGCAAACGACACGGCGGCAAAGAAAGTAGATCAGGATCCAACAATTAAGGCTGTGCAAACATACATATACATTTATACAAATATATATGTATACATTATAGATCTGGAATACAAGTGAGAACAAGATATGTAAAACTACAAATAAAGAAATCTCACATCATAATTAACCTAAACAAGCATAGAGAAAATACAAAAAAGCTACAATCTTGAAAACTAACAAAATACAGAGGCAAATTTATAGTGCAAGTGAGAGCATCTAACATCCATATGAAGTTAAGTTAAAACATTGAGGCAGTTGAGCATAACTTATTCCAGATTTCATACCAAAAAATCAAGAGAGAAAGTAAGCACCTGGGTGTGAGAGGAAAAGTGTGTTTTGGAGAACACCCTTTTAGGAAATTACAGAGATGAAGATGTGGGTGAGGAGGGAATCAAATCATGATAGTTTTACTTGGGATTGAAGCTGTAATGATGAATTTGTAGGAGCCCATTTTGGCTTTTGGGTTATCAAGAATATAGTTTGATTGATTGTAAAAAAAAGTCTTTTGGCATGTATTGGTCTGAGTTTGAAACATTGTGATTAAACCACTATTAAGGAGATTGATACTCCTATGCCCTGTGTGTGAGGATCATTAGTGACTCCTCTATTAAAGTGTAGCACATTATTGTTGGATTTTCTTAAAATGCAGGCTGTGTATAAACTTTTTACTGCTACTTCATGTGATTACAGTGATCTCTTATTACTGTTTTATTTCAGCATTTTTTATAAAAAGTAATCTTGAGGTTCTTGTGAAGAACATGAATTTTAATTTAGTTATATGTCATTGGTATTTAGAATATTAATTTTTGCAAGAATACGAAATAAGTCACTTTTTATGTGATAACAATACTAAACTTTAAGTTTATTATAACTTTTTTGTACTATTTCCTTTATTTTAATTTACCAAATAAAATGAGAGAAGCAAGGTATATATTAATGGCTTGGAGGAACCTTTTTACTTAAAATACCTTTCTGCTACATATCAAAATAGCAAAATGTATATAATTTGTGTAATGTAATCTATTAAATTAGGTAGAGTGAAAAAATAGAGTAATTTAATAATTGTGCACAAACACAAATATGAACAAAAAATAGTATGTGAATCTTTACTATTTAAATAATTGACAAATTTAATTATATTATACGTTTTTTTAAACTATGCAATACATAAAATAATAGTTTTGTGCCCATAGAATTATTCAAAAAATATATACAAAACTGGAAGAAATAGTAACATATAAGACACGCCCTCCCTCACAATACTAAACAACGTAGTATATTTGTTTGCAAGAATTATAATTTCGAAATTATAATTCATAAGATTATTTACGATTATAATCTCAGAATTATAATTATAATTTTAAAACTATTAAGTCATTTTATAATTCCAAATTAACCGTCACAAGTTTAAATTTGAAAATAAAACATAATATTTAGAATTAATATTTTTATCCAATTATAATCCTTACAAATAAACATAGCAAATCAGTCTCGTGATAAAATGTCCCCAAGCAGGGAAATTGGGCCACTCTCATGTCAGTGTTTGGAAGGGTATAACTTGGGTGGGCCAAACAGAACTTCAGCAACCCAACTCGTGCTTTTAAAGGTATGCTATCAATAGGGTCCTTTACATTAATATACAACAATTAGAAAGTAATTACAAAAATAAAACATACAAAACATAATTACAAAAATAAAACATACACAATATACATGCTAAAATCACGTGTCATTAACTCCTACACGTCAGTTACTGAATTTCATCTTTTCAATTAACCGCCCCAAAATCATGCAACTTTGAAATCGGAACACATATCAACGATGGAGAAGACGCAGAAATCTGTCGCGCCTATCAAATCGGAGAAGACGAATCACTTTGTCACGACGCAACTCTGAAATCGGAAATAGCATACAACATCAACAACTTCTTCTCGTTCAGTAACCGTAATCTTCTGGCGCGACACAGCACTGAGATCGGAGAAGACGAAACTTTTCGTCGCAACGGCACGCTGAGATCACAAAATAGCATACAAAATCAACAGCAACTTCAAGTTCAGTAACCAAAAACAATCGAACTACCGTGATTGTTGAAGTTCAGTAACAAAATCGCAGCAACTTCGATAAAAATCTGAATACTGAGGTAAGTGATTCATATACATATAGTTACCTCTGTTTTCTACGAATTCCTATATTGATAATCTTTCTTAAGTTTTTCACGTTTAAAATGGTTACTACAAATATTGTGTAGCATTATATGGTTACTGACTAATGCTGACTTGGTTACTGTGTAAAATTATATTGCTGACTTGGTTACTGCTCAAAATTATCTAGTGACTAATGCTAACTTAATTGGTTACTGACCAATGCTGAATTGGTTACTGACTAATGCAAACTTAATTACTGCAGAGATTAATTGGTTACTGTAATATTGGTTGCTGAAGCATATTACTGTATAATGTTGTCAAATTTGGAGTGTCGAATTTTGGCATTTTCAAAGCCTAATTTCATTGGAAACGGATCAACGATCAAAAATCACTAGCTTTGCTGGTGAACTGCATGGTTTTTTGGTCAAATTCTATCATTTAGGCCTTCAAAACTGCATGTAAAAATTTGGTTTATTTTCTGGTTACTAAGATTATGTAGTTTGTTTACTATCTAATATTGATTTGGTTACTTTATAATGTTTATTCAGTTGTCAGACAATGGAGACTGACAGTAACTAATACAACAAATTTAATTGTTTACAAGAATATATAATTGTTTAATGTTAGTAACCATTAACCACATGGTTGGTAACATTTTTGATGGTGTACATTAACCAAAATTGATGTTGATTAATAAAGTCAGTGTACTGACTGTTTTGATAACAAAGTCAGTAAACTGACTGTGTAACATTATACTGTCTAATGTTGTCTTAGTTACTGACTAATATTGTCTTGGTTACTGCATAATATTACTAATTAATGATGACTTGGTTACTAACTAATGCTGACTTGGTTACTGACTAATGCTGATTTGGTTACTAAGTAATATTATATTAGTTACTGACTAATGCTGACTTGCTTACTGTGTAACACTATAATGGTTATTGACTAATTCTGAATTGGTTACTGTATAAAATTATAATGCTGACTTGGTTACTATATAAAAATATTATTTAGTGACTCATGCTGAATTGGTTACTGATTAATGCAAACTTAATTATTGCAGTGATTAATTGGTTACTGTATTATTGGTTACTGAAGTATATTAATGTACACTTCTACTTATATTTTTTATATTAATGGTTACTTGTTAGCCAAAATTGATGTTGATTAACAAAGGCAATATACTGACTGTTTTGATAGCAAAATGCATGAAAAAATATGTTTTATATTTTGGTTACTAAGTACATAGAAATTGGTTACTGATTATTATTGATTTGGTTACTGTATAATATTTATTTGGTTGCTGTATACTTTAAATGTATATTTTCCTGATGTTTTTTATATTGATGGTTATTTATTAAATACATTGGTTACCTTCCTGCAACAGTTGGATCTTTAAGTACATATTGATATTTTTTATATTGTTTGTTTTTGCTGTAAAATGCATGAAAAAATATATTTTATGTTATGGATACTAAGTAAATATATGTTGGTTACTGTCTAATCTGAATTTGGTTAGTATATAATGTTGACTTGTTTATTGTGTAATATTACCATGGTTACTACATAATATTACTGTGTTTTATACTGATTTTTTTTATATTGATGGTTACTGATTAACTACATTGGTTACTTTCATACACCTGTTAGTCTTTAATTTGTAACAAATTCATTACTGATTGTTTTGGTTGTAAAATGAATGTAAAAATATTTTTTATAATCTTGGCTACTAATTAAATATATCTTGGTTACTGTATAATATGTATTTAGATACTGTAAGGTGTTTATTTGGTTACTCTATAATGTTATTGAGTTTTATAATTGTTTCTTTTATATTGGTGGTTACTTATTGACTACATTGGCTACCTTCATACAACTGTTAATCTGATTATATATATTGGTTGTTGTATACTATTTAATTGATTACAGTATAATGTTTATTTGGTTGCAGTAACAATTTGACAATTTTTGTCAAGTTTGACGTGTCAGATTTTGACGTTTTTGGAGCCTAATTTCATTAGAAACGGGTCAACGATCAAAAGTCACAAGCGTTGCTGGTGAACTGCATGGTTTTTTGGCCAAATTCCAATATTTAGGCCTTCAAAATTGCATGTAAAAATGTGGTTTATTTTCTAGTTACTGAGATTATGTAATTTGGTTACTGTCTAATATTGATTTGGTTACTTTACAATGTTTATTCAGTTGTTAGACAATGGAGACTGTCAGTAACCAATACAAAAAAATTTAATTGTTTACAGGAATATATAATTATTTACTGTTAGTAACCATTGATGATACAATCCTGATCGGGCTCGCATCAAACGACAATAATTCAATTTAAGTTCTAGGGATTCGTTCAAACAAAGTCTCAACGGATTGATCCAAGATGTTTGGGCTGAAGATAACGCAAGGAAGGACGAGATACAAATTTGGGTCCATTTAATACAAGCCCAAATTAAAGTCCAATCTCACAATTGAGAACGATATCATATTAGCATGTGGGCCAAGAATTTCGTTTACACAACATTGGAAGGATTTTTAGATTTTTATAATCCTATTCCTATGAGGATTTGGATTGTTTTAATTAGATTTCTTTTCCAAATTGATTTTTATTTCCTTATAGAAATTAGGGTTATAGTTTATAAATTCCTATTAGGATTTGGATTGTTATTAGGGTTATAGTTTATAAATTCCTATTAGGATTTGGATTGTTTTGAGTAGTATAAATAGAGGTTCAAGTTGATGTAATTAAACACATTATACATTATACATTATTCATTATTCAATATATTTGTGAGGTTATTCTCTTCTTTTGGTTCTTTAAAGAATTCCTAAGTATTTTTCTTAGTTATTTCTTTGAGATTCAATTTGACTTATCATACAACAATTCATAGTTGTGTGTGGCGTCTTCTACCACATCAATCGTCGATTGTACCGAGATTACCGCTTCAATATAAGCGAGGGGTCAAGGTGTCGTTGGTGTCCATTCAACGCAGAATTCCGAACGCGAGCAATTATACCAAGATTACCGTCTACATATAGGCGAGGGGTTAAGGTGTTGCAAGCAATTCACCCAACAACTGTGCTAGAAACGATCGGGGCGGCGACCACCTCACGCAAGCGTGCCGTGGAGTCTATCATTTGGTATCAAAGCTAAGCCTTTCTAGCAAGTTACTTATCTTTAATTTTCTGTCGAAATATATATTGTAAAAAAAAAAAAAAGAAGGAAAAAAAAAAGAGAAGAAAAATAGAAAAAAAAAAAGAAAAAAAAAAGAAAAGAAAAAAAATTCGTATTCTATTGTGATAACCCAATTTGTAGCGCACCATCAAATCATCAAATTCCAACCAAGAGTTCATACCGTTCCATCATCATCAATTCTGAAACGGAGCTACAATTTACAAATCTGAAGCATACAAGAGGAGTACAAGGCAATCGATCGGTGATTTAATTTGTGATATTCTGATAGTCACACCATCAATAATTTTGTTTCGTGATAAGTACTTTTTGAATTGATTAGTAAAACCAAGAATCTTGCTAGGGGAATTCAAGAAGAACCTATTAGAGAGAATATTAGAGGTAAAAGGCAAGAGTGTAAGATTATTAGAGGGTAAAAGCCAAATTTGAGCGATACACGAGTGATTCATCATTATTTGAGCGAAACACGTAAGGGAGTGTGTGAGGAAAATTTTTATCTACTAACCTTTATTTTGCAGCAAACATGTATGGCTACAAGTATGAAAGTTCGTATGGGTCTCAAAGGAATACTTTCAAAGGAAATATTGATACAGAGGCATATCTGAGATGGGAGAGAAAAATGGAATGAGAATTTGACTGTCATGATTACTCCGAGCGGAGGAAGGTCAGACGGGCAGTTCAAGAGTTCTCCGATCATACAATTATATGGTGGCAGCTTAGCAAACAAAAATATGGGGAGCGTCCGTTCGAGACATGGTCAGAATTAAAATCAGCAATGAGAAAACGCTTTGCTCCAGTACAGCGTGACAGGAGGGAGGAGTATACATTTCAAAGACATGCAGAGCAACCTTCAAGGCGATTTACAGTAGACAATGATAGGAGTATTCGTACACAAGTAAACAAGGAAGATTATTGGATGCAATTACAATATACTCCTAAGGCGCAAAAGAAACAAGATCAGCCGGGGGAGGTGGAAGAAATTATAGAATATGCAGTCCAAGGAGAGTTATTGGGTTCAAGTGTTCAAGATGAAATCCATGATCTAAAGCAAGATGGTGAACATCCGAAAGAAAGTAATCAAGGAGATGAGTTTGTACAAGGAAATACATGTAAAAAAGATCGACAAAAAGAAATTGTTCAAAAGGTTGATAATGTAAAAGAAAAAAGTGAAAAGAGTGAGAATGAAAAGAAAAGAGAGATTGAGAAAAAAGAGAATGAAAAGAGTGACCTTGAAAATAAACGAGAGAAAAACAAACGAGAGGGTGAGCATAAAGAAGAGAGAGAAGAAATATGTGACTATGAAAAAGATAGTGAGCTGAAAAATGAGTTATATTTTGAAAAGCCAATGACTGTACATTCGTACAAGACGGCGCTTTTGAATACTAACACTAATGATTCTTTTTTGTCTAGTTTTGTTTTGTCTCTTGTACAGGTTGTTGATGAAATACCCCGTAATATCATTCCGTACCGATCAGCTGATAGTATTCCCGAGGAGACGACGGAGTTACCAAGACGGGTTGGAGAGTTGGTGAAAGTGGGTATCGTGAGAGAAGACATGAGTTCATGTGTTGATTATGAGATCATAGTATCTAAGGAGGATGAGACAACGAGTTTGTTCGTCGATTTTGAATTGGTAAACAAGTATCGTTATTCTTTTCTTTATTTAGATAATATGTTTGATAAATTGCATAGTTCTTATGTTTTATCTACATGTGATAATAATCATGTGATGACAATGCCTAATCAATTTAGCATGAAATATTGTGATAAACGGAAAATTGTTTTAGCATGTGAGTTATATAGGTGGTTAGTTATTTCTGTTAAATTAACTGATGCATCTAGTGTTTTCATGAGTTATTTAAAACATGTTTTGCATGCTTCCGTTGGAAAATTTGTTGTTAGCTATTCTGATGGTAGAATCATCTTTGTCATAAACTATGGAGGATATTTGATTTATGTTAAGTTAGTTTATGATCATGATATATATTCTCGTTTTCAATGTTGTTACTTGCATGAAATTAATTCTAGGTTTTCTCATCCATATGTTGAGTTAGGTTTTCATGCTAATCAATCTTTACATGAATTATCGATAGCTGACAATGGTAGTAATCATGTTGTTTCGTTAGAGCAATCTTTATTGCATGCTTTGCTATCATATGGTTTTGATTCAAGAAGTGTTTATCATCAAGATGGGTCGAGAGATGAGTTATTTGCATGTTTAGTTAGTTCACTTATATTAGCTAAGGCGTTGCATACTTCCATGGAATTGTTGAATTATATTTTGAATTCTTTCATGGAAAAATTTGTTATTCTCTATTTTGATGATATTTCGATTTTTGTCAACACTTTGAAAAATTCTTTAGCATGTGTTGAGTTTTTGCATCATCCGGATAAATGTGCTATTGAGTTTTCAACTTGTAATTGTGACCTTTTTATTGCGTTGGTGCTATTATGTGATTTTGTCTGTGTTAATGTCAATGGAAGGAGAAAGGTTGGTTGTGTTTTGCAGATTCATGATAAGATCATATTCATCAAGAAAATCATGGATCGTGCGATTCAATTCGATCAATGCATTGAGAGTCTACAGGGAAGTGTTTTGAATATTGTTCTAGTAAACTATGCATGTGATTTTGATTTATTTGATTTCTTGGTGATTAGACAAAAGGGAGTTGTTGATTTGTTTTGTTTTGTGTTTAATCCAGGAATTCAAGAGAGTTTGCGTGAGAAACATGACAAATTTCAAAAATTGATATTTGACATAGGTGCATTAACGAATGTGTTTCTGCGAAGGGATGAGATCATCAAATTGATTTTTGATCCAGGAATTCAAGTGTATGGGCTTATGCGACGTGATGAGTTTCAAAAGTTGACATTTGACCCAGGATCATTAACGTGGTTTTGTTTACGAATGATCAAGATCATAAGATTCATTTTTGATCCGGGAATTCGTGAATGGGAGTTTGTGATACATAAAGAGTTCTTCATACTGATATTTGATCCAGGAGGAGATAAAGCTTTTCAAATTCTTGCTTGCGTTGCTGATATTGCTTATTCAATTAATTTGTCAGGTGAGATTTGTGGTTATGTTTTGTTTGATGTTATTAACTTGGTTTATTTTTATGTAGGATCAGTTTTGTGGACATATTCTTTTCAAAAGGAGGGAATGTCAGATTTGAGGACAAATCCTTTTCAAGAGGAGGGGAATGATACAATCCTGATCGGGCTCGCATCAAACGACAATAATTCAATTCAAGTTCTAGGGATTCGTTCAAACAAAGTCTCAACGGATTGATCCAAGATGTTTGGGCTGAAGATAACGCAAGGAAGGACGAGATACAAATTTGGGTCCATTTAATACAAGCCCAAATTAAAGTCCAATCTCACAATTGAGAACGATATCATATTAGCATGTGGGCCAAGAATTTCGTTTACACAACATTGGAAGGATTTTTAGATTTTTATAATCCTATTCCTATGAGGATTTGGATTGTTTTAATTAGATTTTTTTTCCAAATTGATTTTTATTTCCTTATAGAAATTAGGGTTATAGTTTATAAATTCCTATTAGGATTTGGATTGTTATTAGGGTTATAGTTTATAAATTCCTATTAGGATTTGGATTGTTATTAGGGTTATAGTTTATAAATTCCTATTAGGATTTGGATTGTTTTAAGTAGTATAAATAGAGGTTCAAGTTGATGTAATTAAACACATTATACATTATACATTATTCATTATTCAATATATTTGTGAGGTTATTCTCTTCTTTTGGTTCTTTAAAGAATTCCTAAGTATTTTTCTTAGTTATTTCTTTGAGATTCAATTTGACTTATCATACAACAATTCATAGTTGTGTGTGGTGTCTTCTACCGCATCAATCGTCGATTATACCGAGATTACCGCTTCAATATAAGCGAGGGGTCAAGGTGTCGTTGGTGTCCATTCAACGCAGAATTCCGAACGCGAGCAATTGTACCAAGATTACCGTCTACATATAGGCGAGGGGTTAAGGTGTTGCAAGCAATTCACCCAACAACTGTGCTAGAAACGATCGGGGCGGCGACCACCTCACGCAAGCGTGCCGTGGAGTCTATCAATTGATGTTTGTCCTGATACAAGCTTGTAACTATCTGGTTACTAATGTAACATAATAAAACAGTAACCACATAATTATATGATAGTAACCAGAATAGGTTTTAATGGTAACTAGAACAGAAACATCATGTAATGAAACCCAATTTAGGCAATCCATGTATACTAAATAATTACATATTAATCAGAATAAAAAATAAAAGTAACCAAAATCCCACATTGAGGGCACAATAATAGTAGCCAAACCATAAGATAACAGTAACCAAAACATAATAACGAAGTAACCAAATAGTTATATAAAAGTAACTAGAACATGTTTTAATGGTAACCAAAATAGAAACAACATGTATATCCAATCCAGTTTAGGCAACCCATGTATACTCTCACATGTACATTTAACTCTTGATATATGTCCTGATACAAGCTTGTAACTATCTGGTTACTACCAAAAAATAAAATAGTTACCCTTCTATGCATGTTTGGTTTCCAACTGCACCTTTCAAACAATGTATCTGACATAACTTAGAAGTAACAAATACGAACCAACAAACAATGTCAAATCACTGGTAATATAATCAAATATGTAATCTCATTTACATAAGTTCCAATAAACATACATACTCACTAACCATAACAAATGGCTATGGATATTCAACAAAACCAAAGTATGAAACACAATTCAAAATGACAGTACAACGACAACCGAACTAATCAAAATCTGGTACAAATCTTCGTGAAAATTCTCTGAAGTTGTTAAAAAGCCAACTGTGGAGGCGCATCTCGTCTAGAGAGAAATCTCTAGTTCAATGTCACACCAATATATAATTTTTTCAGTGAATTTTCTGTTGCATTCCTCATAGTAAAGATCTCATAACTGCAAATAAACAAAATCAGATTTATATAGTCATTAGTAACCATATATAAACAATATTTATATCATAAACAGCTACGTAGTGACCAACAAATAAGAGCATACTAACCAAAAACATAATATAACAATTACACAGTAGCCAAAAAGTTATATTATATAATCTAATGGTAACCAAAATATAAACAACATGTAGTACAGACCATTTTATGTAGTAAACAAACAGTTATATATAATATTAACCAAAACATAATTTAAAGGTCACCAAAACAAAAATATGTATACCAAAAAATATACTAAAGAAGTAACCAAACAGTTATATGATAGTAACCAAACCATGTTTTAAAAGTAACCAACACATAAACAACATGTATACTAAAACCAGTTTAGTCAACCAATGTATACTAAGCAAATACATTGTAACCAAAACAATATATATAAAAGTAACCAAAATTCCAATTGAGGAAAAAAGAATGGTATCCAAACCATAAGCTAACAGTAACAAAAAATATACTCATTTAGTAACCAAACAGTTATATGTTAGTAACCAAAATATATATTAATGGTAACCAATACATAAACAACATATAGACCAAGAACAGTTTAGTCCACCCATATATACTAAGCAAATACATGGTAACCAGAATAACAAAAAAAGTAACCAAATATTTATATGATAGTAACCAAAATATGTTTTAATGGTAACTAATACATAAAAAACATGTACACCAAAACCAGTTTAGTCAACCATGTATACTAAGCAAATACATGGTTACCATAATAACATATAAAAGTAAGCAAAATACCAAATGAAGGTAACAAAAATGGTATCCGAATCACAAGCTAATAGTAACCAAAACATAATGCAGAAGTAACCAAACAGTTACTCAGATCTGGATAAAAAATATGTATGTACCTGTTGTTTGGCAAGGTTACGTAGCCTCTTGGGGGTGACAATGGCTCCCCCACAATTGACCACCTTGTGTTAAATGGTTAAGTACTTGGCATTAGTTACCAGTAGGAAAGATGTGGAGGTTACATACTGCATGTTGCTGTCATCCATTTTAAACAAAAGCCCCTTGTATACCAAAATCATAGTCATCACAATAATGAACACTTCGTATGTATAATTCACAAACACATATACGCGTATACATATATAGGAAGAGAAAGAGGAACCTGAAGTGTACTGGGATTGAGGTATGAGAGAGCAGATGAAATTATCGGCATGACCTTTTTAATAATGAAGGGATTAAACCTGGAGTGTACTGGGATTGAGGTATGAGAGAACAGATAAAATTATCGGCAGGTACATTAGTCGCGACAGAGGAGAGAAACAAGGGTTTCAACATGCATAAGAGTTTGGTAACTGTAGAGTCCCAGACAAATGATAAGCGGTTATCACGCGTTTCAAAAAAAATAACTTTTTGCCATGTCAGCCCATTAATATTTATCCCTTAAATTAAGGACTCCTAATTGTATTAGTATTGTAAATATATATGATGAAATATCATATTTTTGTAATTATTTTATGAGTGTATGATTTTTGTAATTACTTTTATAAATGTACTATAATATGTAATTGTTCCCTATCAATAATGGAGTAAGAGATACAATTACTGATACTGTTAAAAACAGCTGGGATTTGATTTAGATTATTTGGGCTTAATTCTAACCATATTGGTAATCAACTTAACCCAACACATGACCGGGCCAAAACTGGTTCACACTGAAAAGGGGAGTAATTATTTTAAAATAGCCCATTTAAAGTACCAAACTAAATGGCCCAAGTCCACAGTATCAATATCTTCATATTCTCTTTTCTATATTTTGTCAAATTCTAAATTTAATTGTATTCTTTTTCCAGGACAAATTCCAAATTGAATTTGCATGTGACATACCATCTCCGCTCGTCTGTTTTGTTCTTCCGTCCCACACAGCCACACTATTAATTATATTCACTTTCATTATTGAGGCATGTCTTCCTGCCTGCCTGATCATGTAAAGTATCATGCTTGCTACATTGTCTCCATGTGCATCTAATTATTTTTAGGATAACATCGGAGTATTAAAATATGTCGGACCCCACAATGCATTAAAATGGATGTGGTTATCATAAAATTAATTTCATGGTAAGTTAGTTAATTGACTAATACAATACTAACACGCAAAAAGAGATCATTTCTCGGTCTGCGTGTCAACACTGTTATCAAAATTAATTTCATGCTAACTGATATTTTCACACATTAAAATGATATTTCCACATGAGACTCTCGCACACATTAAAGTGGGACCCACTCACCATTCATGTAAAAGACATCATATGAAAATATCAATTTTTTAATGTAAACATATCATTTGCCTAGAACAAACTGGATCCGATTAGCATGAAATTATTTTTTTAGTAGGTTAGTCAATTGGCCAATAGAATACGGACACACATACAACCTCACCTGCGTGTCAGTATTTTATTGGTCAATTGACTAATTTACCTCAAAATAAACTTCATATTAACCACTTCCAAACAAAATATTGCATTATCGTTATTATTACTTAAATTATCTTGTCATTTTAATCTTATTCATATTATATTGGTCTCTTGTGAGAATTGAGGAAATATTTGGTACTTGCTCGATCTTTAATAAGCAAAAGAGTTGCGATGTGCGTGGAATTGGTTACGATATTTTAAAGTCACTCAATAATGAACAAATAAACTTATACGAACGTGAGTGTAAGTTGATGAATCTTTGCACTGCCAGTAAAAGTTTTAGCTTAATATTCATACCACCAGCAGGTAAAGAACCATGGTACATTACAAATACTATTAGTATATAATCGCGACATCCTAAAAGCCAATCCAGATTGAAGGCTACTTACAAGGGGCTTACGAGTTCCTCTCTCTCAAGAAAAAGAGAAACCATAGAATAAAATGAATATATATGTAGAGAAAACATGTAGGACATCTAGAAATAAAAGTAGGATTTTACAAGGGCATCTTGGCAAACAGCAAGACTAGGAAGAACTTTGCATTATGAGTTTTCTGGGGGAAGCTAAGCTGACCCAAGCGCGCAATTCCGTAGGCATTACGCGTTTCCTGCTGGAAGCTGACCCATGCTCCCAATTCCGTATGCACATTTAGGCCTCCATTCGGTTCTTCCCTTCACAATCTCGGCCCCATCCTTGAGTCGAAGCAAATGCTGGCACTCAACTTGACCAAAATTAGCTAAATCAGCAATTCCTTTCCCCAACACAGCAGTAAGGGAATCCAGCACACTGTCCCTCATACACTCCCTCCTATACTCCAAAGTCATGCTAGCAAGTTCATGACTCTCCACAACTGGCAGCGGAGTACTCTGCAACAACCAACATATTTTCCCTATTAGATGGCAAAATCATGGGGGATTTCGGAACCACACAATCTTTTCCATGTCACTTGAATACACAGACATGATTACAGCAAGAGAATAGTGGATATAGAGATGCACATGATAAAACAGTCTATACTTGGCAAGAAGGACGAGCAATCATTTAGTTATATGTTAGTGACATCATGCATTGTTAGGAAACCTCCTCAAATTCAAAGCAAAAAGAAAAAAAGCTTGCTTTTGTAAAGCAAACAGCTCTTGATATAAATAAGACAGACAAAAATCCCTCGAATAATTTCTCGAGTTTGAACTTTCAAAGCTCGTTTAATCATTCTAAGCGGAATTGACCTAGGTCATAGGTTGAAATTGACCTAGGTTATGGGCGGTTCCATTCAAAGTCTAAATTTACCGAATTCCTTTTTAACTCATTTACATAAAGTGTTGCTCCATCATGAATTCTTTCTCCATTAAAGATGTTCAATACCAACTTACCATCACAGTAATCTGATCAGAACCTTTAGAACTTTGTTTACAGAAATCTTACTAGAAGATGCTTTTAAAAGTGAATTTTGACAAATCTGTAAGGTAACTAACTATTTTTAAATAAAATAGATAGCATCAAGTAAGCATCCATCAAGTTCAAGAACATCAAAGAGCCTGACGGTTAAAGGAGATGACTTGGGTTACTGTAACTTTTAGGTGTTTGTATAGCAACTATGGTGACCAGTGACAACATAGGTAAAGGTTATGAACGTTGACATCAAGGAGTTGTTAACTGCGTTAAGTGTTTTAATCTGAATAGTCAATTAGAAACATCAGTGATTTATCCTGCTCTTATGCAAAGAATGGGATAACCTCCAGTTCTACCGAAACTGGAAAGGATCACTGTGAGATGCCAGCACAACCCCAGAAAAAGAAATTATAACCCATAAGTGACAACAAAGTGAGAAAGTTCATTTACCAAAACTTGGTCAAATGGCCAAAATGCAATCACCAAGAATAAATTGACTTCAGCGCTTAACAGTGTGATTTTAGACATTTTACTGCCCCATTAACCCAATAAATCTCTAAACAATGCAAGTCAAAAAAACATATTCCCTCACATTCCTATTTTGGTTGCTTCCCTTTCACTTTTGCCATGTCCCAAAACTAAACTTCTCTAGTTTTGTACCTTATAAATTTCACCTATTTGTCCTTTATCATATATACTCTATTTTTGACGTGGGGTTCATTAAGAAAGGATATCTGGGAATGCCAAATCAAATTTTACACAATATTATCTTGTTCTTAAGATGCATGTAAAAAGTGAAAGATGCAACTAAAGTGGGACAGACTCAAAGAGAGCATATGTAAACCCATATGCTAGCAACAGGACTACCAGAAAGCTACTCATGTGCTGTCATATGATATAAAATATTCCCCTTGTACTATTTAGCTTTCATCAGCAAGTCTACTGATTCTAGCAACAAACCAATCTTACAGCGAGTTCAACTAGTATGAATAGCTTTTCAGTACTTTTTTCTTTTCTTTTCTTTTTTATCAACAAACCAATTACCCAAGCATAAAAATAAGAGTTGCATCCCAAGATACTGCAATGGAATACATAAGCATAGTAAAATGAAAGACATGACAATACAAAATGGATAATAAATTGAAATAGAAAAGATTTACCTCAAGTATCCAGCCAACATATTTCACATTGTTAACATGCTGGTTGACATCTAAATCACTCCATCTTGGCTACGAATTTGAATTAAAACCATCAGAAGGAAGTAAAAGGTGAGTGCTGAGACATTTATAATCCATAAACATGTAAAACTTCATAAAATGAGCAGCAATGACTTACAGTTAGACCAGTTTGGATATAATCTGCATTGTCGTCAGTAAGTTTAGGTAATCTTCTACTATCTTCATCCACAACAGGAGGTGTATCAACAAAATAGTGTCCTATTTCCTGTCGAACTTCATCTGGAAGTTTAGCTAACTTCCTTGTTTGTTTGTTCATCATTACCCAACAACTGCAATTTGTCCCGCCAGATTCCACCAGCACAAGAAAAGAGTCATTCAGTTACTCCATATATAAGAAACTTGTCATACTGATCCACAGAAATTGCACTAAACAAATCAAATGCTGATACTTCTCTCGGACCGAGACAGAGAGATAGAAAGAGTAGATTCTTCAGTCATTAATAAAGTGGCAATTTTTTCAACGGCTCCTTTTGCTTGCACCACTATAAATGTGTATTATATACTCCTTTAGTCTGTGCATCATTCCCCACATATATATATATATATATATATATATATATATATATATACTAGCTGTCTCCCGTGCCTCCAGCACTACATGAACGGTGGGATTTATCCTAAACTTTGGACGGCCCAAATGATTTATTAAGGTGAGCGGGAAATTCAAAATAAGTTGTATTTTGTTTGACTCCCTCATGTCAAAAATTAGATATACATTTCTATTTTTAGACCATGAAATTCTTATTATGCCATTACTACTACATTTCTATCTACTGATAGAAACAAGTTTGGAAAAAAAATTGAAACAGTGTGTGTGTGTGTATCAATATATGTATTGATCTTGCTGATCTAGCAACCATGGCTATACAGTTTTGAGAGAGGCAAAGAACTTTAATTACAATGGTAAAGAGAAGAAAGAAACCGTTGGAATCATTCATACAGTTATGACTTATAAGACTATGAAGAGACAGAAAGAGGGGGCAGAGCTTAAACAGCTTAAGTTCTAACCTGGAAGCTCTAGTCAATATCTCGCCTGTATTGTAATCCCGAAGAAGCCAATCACGCCGCATACCATTCTTCCCAGACGCAGCTACCCAAGTATCTACTTGAACAACATCTCCCCTGCAATACAATGAAGTACATGCAAAGAAAATACAGCCAACCCATCAATTCCCAATGAGAATAGTAGATATTAAAATTCTGTAATATGATGTTTTACAATAGTGAGTTTGTTCCCTATCATCAGCTATATAATGCAAATATACTAGAGGTAAACAAATAAAAATTATATGCAATCCACAAAGAGAAATCATGTCTTGCCTCACCCTAGTTTAGATCGAAATGACAACGGGGCACAACTCAATACCTAGATCCCTTCAAAGAGGCTTTTGCAAAAAATTGTGCGAAGGATATTGTTTTTCTTTCTGAACATTTTCTATTAGTTAACTGACTTTGAGCCTCAATTTCTGTTTGACAAATTCACACCAATGTTCAATGTCCTGTGATAGACATCCTAAAAAATATTGAATTTGGGAATTTGGCTAAGCATCTACTAAATTGAAGGTGCCTTGTGAATGTTTCAAAGTGAAACTGTAAATGAACTATTATAGAAAGGAAACTGATATTTCCACAATAAAACCGTCTCTATAGATATAGAGACCGTTTCCACCGTCGTTATACATCTATAGCGACACTTTTATTGTGGAAATATCAAAGTGTTGTGGAAATAACAGTTTCCTTACAAAAAATATCAACACCATCACTAATTCAGTAATTCCTAAAGGTGATGCAATTTATGAAAGCCAACCAAAATATACATTCAGACAAAACATAGCAACCTAGTTGAAGTATAGCAACCTAGTTGAAGGGTACGTAGAGCCATGGAAAAGAAGTGTGAATTACCAAGTAGGATAACGATCGACCATGACCTGCATTTTAGTGACCACCCATATCAAGTTCCTTTTACACATTTCTGGCGTAGAACCAAAGCCATCACCCAGGAGCCCCGCATTCTTCACATGGTTAAGGGCTGTTTCCTGCAGAATGAATTCAGAATTTCAGAGTAATAAATAAATAAACAGCCTTATAAGTTTGTTACATGCCATGCATTTTGCTTTCAACATTTGAGATTATACATTATCAGTTAACTAGCTAAGTAAAAACTATCATGTCCAACTCATAAGATGATGGTAAGAGTCGACCATACTTGTAAATGATTCATCAGTGTCTCTACAGACGCAGTCCGATCAGCCCCTATTTCATAGGATCTGATAGAGAAGTTTTGACGGAAAACCATGCCATCCTGAACAATTCTCCCCAAACCAAAAGGGTCGGTGAGCATATCAGGTCGCTTGGGCTTCCAGTCAAGCATCATCCATTGCTTCTCTGCTGCCAAGAAAATAGTTGTAATGGCAGCAAGGAGCATGCTCCAATCAGGTAACTGGTTAATAAAAGTCCTTGGTGGAGGCGAAGAAGAAATTTCATCATCTGTCTTGAGGCCTTCCATCACACCAACTCTTGTACCGTTTACCTTGGGAGGAGCTTGTGCATTGGCCTTAACCTTCAAACCCCCAGAAGAGACAGATTTTGACCGTATTCCTCGGGTATCAACACTTGCAGGAAGGCCTCCGTGCTTTCCGGTGGTCTTTGCACCTGAGTCCGATCCTGGAGAAACAACTGAAAAGAATGCAGAAGTAGCGCCAGTAGCAGCCATGGCTAACGTATATTATCAATCACTCAAAAAGTGTCAGGTTGAAACTGTGTGGTCCGGATCAAATATATTCTCGGAGAAATTAAAGAAAGATTGGCATGGCAGTGTCTCTTCTGCATGATACAAAATTATCAGATCAATTACTTCAGTATTAAAAGGGCAAGCAACCCAGTAGCTCTTAAATAACGGACAACAACATAAAAACCAAGCTTTAGTTTACAAACAATATTAAAATATCATATATAATTTTCAGCCAAATCAACGCACTGATTGACAGCCAACAAATTGTTATAAAACTTCCAAGATAGAAACTTTATCCAGGAAAACTCTCGCTCAACCCTTCCTAAAATAATGTGTGAAAACATTATTTCAAAAATGGTAAACACTTCTTCCCTTCGGTTTTCTCCCTCTCCGAACGGATAACAAGCCATTTTGAAAATTAAAAATTCAATTCGATAGAAAAAATAAGGAGAGAGAGATTTAATAGATTAAATAAGTACGAAGATTAAGAAACTATAGCAGGAACATCTAAAGAAGAAGGAAAAACATACAAAAACAACGAAATGCATAAAGACGTACAAATGGAAATAGAACAGATCTGAACAGAAAGCACAGAACCTAAACAACTAAATACATCACATTTCATTTCATTTCAAAGCCCTCTAAACCCAAATATACTTTACATTCCACCGCAAATTACTACGAAATCATTATATAAAAAAAACACTCAGATCAAGCTACAGATTAAGAATCGGAAGGAAATGATAAAGGAGAATGCACGCACATACCTTGAATCAGCTCAGAAGATTCGAGATAAAATAAAAAAATATACTAATACGCATATATATGGATAGAAATGAAGTGGTGGATTTGATCTGCAAACCCGTTAATCCTAGGGTTTGCGATCGAGATGAGTATTCTCTCTCTCTCTCTTTGTGTATTTAGTATTATTATCGGTACCTATTTCTGAGATTTCAATTAGCTTGGAAAAATGGAAATGCTAGAGAGAGAAAAAAAGAGGAGAGAGAAAGTGAAATTCCAAATAGAGAGTGGCCAGCAGTTTTTTAGTTGTAGGGATTTTTGGGTTTCATTCCAATTTCCAGCAATCCAGCGACCCACTTTATAGTGGCCACCTGGCCGCCTCCCGCCTCTCCGTTCATTTTCCTTCCACTCTCATACACGGTTACACCTATTTACATATTTGTCCTCCTATCTGACTTGACTTTCTTTTCTATTGTCTTTTCTACTAGTAATACATCAAATAGTGCCTTCGTCCCGAATGACAATTTTTTAAAATTATTTTTCATTTTATATAATTTAAAAAAATTAACTATAATTTTTTAAAAATTATTCCTGATGAGATAATATTACAGATGAAAGATAATATAAAAATTTAAAGATATTATAAATAATTAATATTATATTTAATGTTATATAATTATTTTTTTAATTTTTGTATGGCGTCTATGACGGAGGGAGTATGTATTTCTGTTTTCACAAAATGATGATTTAGTTTATAGTTTTTTTAGAGTATACATTTGGACTTGTACTTCAAGATTCAATACCTACATATTTACTATATTACAAAGACATCAAAAAAAAATTAATGTGGTTGAAATTGTTTGGTTGGAGTATTGAACCGAAACGACAAAGTTATAAATATTTTATTAATGATAATTTTGTCATTTGACAATTTTGTTTGTCCATTTCATTAATATTAAAGTTTAAAAATATATTTTTATCTTATGCCAAAATATTATATGTGGCTAAGGCTATAAAATGAGTAAACTGTTCGAGCTGATTCATACTCGCTCGAATAAAAGTTCGATTCGAGCTCGATTCGAAATATAAATGAGTTAAATATTAGCAAATTTTAAAATTCGATAAATTACTTGAACCTTCTTAAATTATAATATTCTATTGATACTCGTATCATATTTGTTCGAAAAATTCAAACTGTTCGGGCTCAATTCGAGATCGTGCTCGACTCGGTAACTAAATGAGCCTTAATCAAACCTTATTTTATACTCGATAAATTTTATTTACTTAATTTATTTACATTCTTATATGTGGCTACGAGAATATTTTTCAAATTTTGTATTGAACGCGTGGTGTAATTTAGTAATTTGAATCTTTCAAATCATCATGTTTAATGCACCACATGCACGTTTATTTAATTTTTTTTTAATATTTGTCATTTATCAAAGTAACCATAAAATTATTATATGTTAGGTGTAAATAAACTTTAACATGCATAAAAAGATAATCATAAAGTCAAATAGCAAGTTATTTAGTTTGAGGCAAAACAATAAAGGTTGACTAAATAACGATTTTCTTTAACGATTTTTTTAAGACAATTGATATTGTCATAGTAATAATTATGTTGCTAAATCAATAAGTGTCATTAAAAGTATAAAATGTTTGTTAAATATATTTGCTTTAACAGCATAAATATTACTCTGACATTATATATCAACAATCATTATTAAATATGTTATACTATAAGTTATTACTACAATATATATACATATATATATATATATAGTCCGCTTCTTCAGCGAACTAGATAAAGCGAATTAAGAACGAACTGGCTATAGCGACGATTTTTTCCGTCGCTATAACATAAAAATTTTATGTTATAGTGACGGAAAAAACGGTCGCTAAAACCGGTTCGTTTTTAGTTCACTCCCTCCAATTTATTAGAGAAACTGAGCATTATATATATATATATATATATATATATATATATATATCATCTTTAATTTGTTTAATTTTATAGAAGGCTACTAGTACCTTTTATCATGTGGGTTAATTTATAGCATTAGATTATTTACTATAGATTGTATAGCAAGTACTACGTACCATAAAAGTAGTGTTTTTAATACTACATGTTATTTTAAGCTAATTAATTTGATGTATAAGTATAACAAACAAAATGCTCTTAGTAAAACAAATTAAAATAATTTAAAAAGAAACTTGTAGAATTTATGTATATTCAAAAGTAGGTTTCTTATACGCAATTAGATTGTCCCAAAAAGTCTACCCCCACCCCTACTATGCCTTTACCTTATACGCTTTAAGGCAGCTGTTGATAGCATCATTATTCATTTTGCATAAATGGTTTACCTAAATTATTTTTCCAGCCGCTAAGATTGGTTTCTATCCTTTTTGCATGCTTCTTTTTCTTTTTTCTTTTTCTTTTTTTGATAAAGTGGATTTTCTCGTTCTTACGATCAGATTATGTCTCCTCTTTCCGATTTTTTGATAAAGTGGATTTTTTCGTTCTTACGATCAGATTATGTCTCCTCTTTCCGAATAAGACTTTCAAAACGAGATGAAACAGTTTAAAATTTACTGTTTTCAATGAGATTCGAAGAACTCACGATCACCAGATTTACGACCGATCCGTGCTCTTCTCTTAATCACCGAGTGTCGGGCGTTAGGGTTAATATGTGTGTTTGATTTACTTTTTTCCACGGGGAAGGCTTTGGAAATAAACCCAGGTTTTGGCATAAGGGTAAATAGAAGTAGAAGTTCATAAATGAACTTTTGGATTATATTTGAATATGTTTAAAAATAGGACATGTGGAGAAATAGCTCATTTAAAAATACAAACTAACAAAATAAACAAAAGTTTAATTATTTATTTATATTTTTTTTTGAAAAAAGACTAATATTAAGAACAATGTTTATATATAGTGTATTTGATGGTTAAGAAAGTTTCCATAAATTAGAGATTTTTTCAAATTATAAACATGCCCTTTATAATCTATTTGCTCAAATTTATCAAATATCAATTGTTCACTTAATTAAACCGACAAGGTGTTATTTAATTTCTCCACACTATTAATACGCTTGTTTAGGTTTAAATCAACAAACCGTAAGGATCTTGTGAGGGTTTTGTTGTGGAATTGACAACACATTAAAAAGGAGATCCAACGGCTCACAACATTTTGATAAAAAAAAAATTATAAGTTGACAGAAAATTAAAAGCCACCAAACGCGTTTATTTTTACATAAAATTTTTTAAAATTTCTTGATAAAATTTGTGAGCCGTTGGATCTCCTTTTTAATGTGTTGTCAATCCCACAACAAAATCCTCATAGAAAAATCCTTATAGAGGATCCTGATTCAACAAAAATGACTTCACTCAATCTTAATTAAACTATACTCAATGGAAGTTGGATCGATTTAGTTGAATATTGTTACTTGTATAAAGATGACTTAGAAAAATAAAATAAAAATTAAAGGGTATTTTTTTTAATTATTAATTGTTACCTAATTTGTCAAAGGGGTGAGAAAAATACTATATATTTACATTCTATTAAATGCAGTAGACAAATTGCATATTGAATGCTCAACATTTTCTTGTTGAGCTACAAGAAAATGGGGTCCAATGCAATGCTTAATTAATTTAAATAAGAAATGAGAGAAGAAAGAAAAGCTAAACCATAAAACGAAATGAAGAACTAGTGGCTGTCCGTGTGAGATAATAAGATAAAACTTCGGAAAGAAAAAATTATTAATTTTAAGTGTTTTATTTGTTTTTAAATTTAGATTTGAGACTATTAAGTTTAGAAATTATAAAATGGTTTAATAGTCTTGTAAATATAATTATAATCCCGGAATTACAATCCTGAATTAATAGTCTTAAATCTCGAATTATAATCCTTACAAACAAACATGGCCTTTGAGTATTTCTGATGAAACCTTATTCTTTTATTATATAGGTATATTAAAACTCATACAAATACATAATTCAATCAATATGAAAATATGACAAGGCAAATTTACTTGGTTCCGAATTAACTCGTCAGTTCGACTTTGATGACTCGATAGCCCAAATTCTGACTATTTTTTGTTTGTTTTTGTACACGAATTTTAGCACATTTTTCTACTAAAGATACAATATATTCAACTAATAATTGATATAATTTTAATAATTATTTGATATTTTATATATCATCCAACTCAAACACATTTTAATTCATTATAAATAATACTCTATCTAGACACCCAATTATACACAAAAATCTAGAAACACAACTAGCTTTTGAGTGAATATTGGTACATTTATTTAGAGGGTTGTGTCTAGTCCTTCTTGTCTTTTGTTTAGGTGTTTGGACCAATTTCGTGGACTCTTCCCAGTTCCCAGCAACACTGTTAAACTACTACTTCCCACGCGTTTCCTGGTTTGATAAACGCGGAGGCTACGTGCAAAATGACGAGAAATAATACATACATGTCTATAAATATGCGATGTATCGGCTGATCAATAATATAAATATTTATATGATAAAATAAAATAAAATAAATAAGATCATTCTTATTTCTTATTTATCTATATTTGTGTTGTAATTATAATTTAAATATTAAAATAAGAGGGTGTTTGTTTAAAGCTGAATGATTGAATTGGTCAGTGCGTCTGTTTTGGTCAGAATGGTTGAATCGGTAAGATGGACTAGCTGAATGACTAAGTCAGATTTAAATGGCTGAATGAGCAGCTGAATGAAGTACAAAAAAATTAAAAATTTTAAAAAAATATTAACTATTATATCAAGTAATTATTAAATAAATTTACAACAATTTTGAATTTTTTCAGAGGGGTAAAATAATAAAGTTTTGTTATTCAGATGTTTCAGACATGTCAATTATCAAATACTAGCTTTTTTTCAGATTCAGATTCAAATTCAGATTCAGATTCATTTAGTTTTTATCAAACACCCTTAAGTTTGTAATTTTGAATATTTATTTTGCCTTTTTCTTGAATTTTGTTTTAAATACTCCTTTGGTTCCCCAAATAATTTCATGTCTAGCAAAATATTCACTCAAGTTCGTTTTTCGATTAGACCATAATACCATACTTGCTTTTTCTATTTTTATTTTTTATCTCAATTTCTAGTTTCCTTTTTGCTTTTTTTTTTATAAAAAAAATGATTACGAAACATGTTATATATATATATATAAATTATAATACATTTATTGGTGAAAAACAAAAAAATATAGAAAGAATAATTTAATTACATGTCCTCAAATGCAAAACATATGAAACTTCCATATATTTATTAGTTACTTGGAAAAAATGTTTTTAAAAGAAAAGGTTAAATTTTGTCTAATCAAATCACGACTTGATTAGTCTTTAACATTGTACTCCTTTCGTCTCTAATTATTTAACGTTTTAGAGGTGAACATAAGAAATAAAATAATGATTGAAAATTATTAAATATAGTACTCAATTGTCTATAATACCCTTAAATCTTTTATTGGGATAAGGAGAGTTTTGTTAGGATAAGAAGAGTTTTGTTGGGATAATGAGAAAGAAAGAGATAAATAGTTTAAAATATCAAAAAAATAAGAAGAGTAATGAGGGGTAATTTTAAAAAAATTATCATTAATTCTTTTAAATTTAAACAAACGTCAAATAATTAAAAATAAATAAAATATCTTAAAATATCAAATAATTAAGTACGGATGGAGTATAACTTTTCACATGGTGTGTCCCCATCCGTAAAATACTTCAAACTATTCTCATATTATCCAATAGATTCTGTCTCGCAAAAGACAAATTTGCATATATTTTTTTATTACTCTTTAATTAATTTCAAATATTAATTAATACTCTCTACATTTCATTATAAATGTCATCATTTTAACTTATTTTAAATATTTTAAAATAATTATCGTTTATATTTATCTAATAGAATCTTAAATTCTCTTTCTTATAATACCCATATATCTATATCTTTTTTACAATGATATTTAATACAAACAAAATAACTACTCTTCATTTTTTATCTTATTATTTTTCAATAAAGGTTATTAGTGTCATTTTGTTCTTAAAATTAAGCTATTAATTGCTACAGATTGACATAGAATGGAATGGAATGGAGGGAGTGATGTGTTAGTTCAGTCAGCGTAAGGCCTGTCAACTTTGAGGATCAATATGAATGACCTAACCACTAACCAGAAACGAAGACCTACTTTATTGACATTATTTTAACACCAAGTTAATATCGTCAGTCACGTATATGCATGTTAATATTGTATTAATTAATTAATTAATTTACTACTTCCACTTTTATAATAATCTTGTTCTTAAAATAATTGTGTTTAAAAATAATTCATATTTTACAAGTTATAAATGATTTGGTTGATAATATATATTTTACAAGTTATAAGAATGATTATTTTCATTAAAAAATAATAATTTTTCAAAATGCGTTTTTTGTAAATAATAATTTTTCAAAATAAGTTAATAGCAAGCTTTACAACATTATTATTACTATTAACTGCATGCTACTATATATGATTACTATATATCCGTTCCGTTACAAATGCTGTTAATAATATGATTAAACTAGCTAAATAAAGTTTGAAACTTAAGATATATAGTAAGTACCAGTCAAAGTAGTTTAAACGGAATGGGCAAGTAAGATCATTACAACCTGATGATAAAGTAGTTGTTCAGCTTAATCTTGTACATGAAAACTTTGTTTAACAGAAAAAAGACTATTCCGATCAAGTACACGCACAAATAATTAATTACCCAAGTAAATAATATATATATATATATATATAAATATATATAAATATATCCACCGGCGACCGGTTTAATGAAAACAAAAAAGAATGGTTAGGATTATAATTAAATTAAAAATCGACGTCCGTTAAAACACTTATCATTCACTGTGACGCCCCCAAAATAGGTCCATTCCATCCAACTCATTTTGAGTCGCCAAATACATGGTACAGAAATAACTACAACTTTATTATTACAACATATAAACTATTGTCGTCTAGACAATATCCACATACAAATAAATTTCCATCATAATTATTGATACATTATCTTACAAAAATGGTGAGGACTACTAAACAACTCTCTATAGAACCATCATTACATCCCCCGACTCGTACTCGCTACATTCTCGTCTCCTGAGAAGGAAAAATAGAACAACAAGAAAAAGGGTGAGCTCAACTAGCCCAGTAAATAATATTATGACTAAGATAATGTACAACAAATTATCCTTAGTCTTCAACAGGAAAAAATCTGATAGAATACAATAGACAACAAGTTTTAGATCAACAACTGCAGCGGAAACAACAATTCATTAGAAGAGTTAAGTAGAGAATAAAATCTACTAACATCTATGAATTTAAAAGTCCATCATCAATATTTTATCCCTGTAACATCAATCAATATATATCTCAAATCAAATCAAATATTCATTTTTGCACTACAGGCCAAAGATATTCATCAGTTGGTCATGTTCATCTAAACACCTGTTCATCTTTGCACTACGGGCCAAAGATATTCATCAATTGTTCATGTTCATCTCAACACCTGTACATCTTTGCACTACGGACCAAAGATATTCATAACAAAATCAACCATCTTTGCACTACAGGCCAAAGATATTCAATAACACCATCATTTAGGACTGAGGATGATGAAAAATATTTTAAAGGAAACGAATCCAGTGAAACAAAATAACAAGTATTAAGGATTCGTACTTTAAACAATCCGAGTTCAAAAATACTTCATAAATAATCATACTGAAGTAAAATTCAAGATTGATCAAAACATAGATCCAATCAAAGCTAGTATCCAAAATAGATATTTTGGACAAAAAGAAGAAATTTCATTTTTTCGGTGAATAGTGTCGTATTCGTGAATAGTGCCGTATACATAAATAGTGCCGTATACGTGAATAGTAACTCCGACACCAAAAGATAGAAATTTCACAAAAAAACATCATCACGTTTCGTGAATAGTACTCGTGAATAGTAACTCGTGAATAGTAACTCATGAATAGTAACCCCGACATGAAAAAGTTCTAAATTTGATAAAAAGTTCAGATCAATACTTCGGCATAATGATATTAGAAGAAATAATATCATTTTAAAAAAATAATATCCCTTACCTCGAAAGACAGTACTTCTAGTTGAAACACCGGATATAGGCTATGATTTGAACTTGCACGTATAGCAATACTCAAAGTATACTCAAAATACTCACAAGAATACACTCGATAATATAGAGAGAGAAAACTTCAGTTTCTGGTGTGATTTTCAATTCTAACCTAAGCACCTATTTATAGGAAATTGCTTAGAACACCAAAGCAGAAAATTTAATATAATAATAATATATATAATCAAAATTCTCTACGCACACAAATCTGGTTCAAACTTCAGCCACACATGTTAAATGACTTTCAAAAATCAATTATTTCGGAACTCCGGAACTTCAATAATTCATAATAAATAGTCCTTTTGCCAGAAAATTCGAATTTCGCGACTTTTAACAGAAAATTCAATTCTCTACAACTTTACAGAAGGAAGTTTTTCCAAATTCCAAACAGAAATTGACCGAAATCCACAAACGGACGATTTTACAGGCTATAATCAAATTTCAGTCAATAAATGGGGTCCACCAACATGAAAAACATGTTTTAAATATTTTTGGTAACAAAAATACCCCTCCTCCACATATACTCATATATCCCATATTCATCGTAAAAATATCATCACTAATATATTATTAAAATAATATATTTAAATGAATTATTTTATCAGAAAAAGATAAAATATAAATTTTCAACAATTGTCACATTAAAAAATTTCTCCATCTATATCCACATAAAATCAATATTTTTCTCATCATATAAATTAATAATTAATTATTCACAAATAATATTACAGAATCACAATACTAGCAACCAGGCCGTTCCCAGGAAAGAGGGGGCTTTCCAATAAGAATTTATCCTTACTGGCGCGCAATTAGTTGACCAAACCTCTCCTTAGACAGAACTTTCTAGACATTGCCAATAATGTTATCAAATAATATTATTCAGATAATATGAATTATTGCTTCGATAATGAAAAATACTGTGTAGTGACAATTATTGAAACAACAACAATATAAAATATCAATGCAGCAATTATTGAATCAATAACATAGAATACTGAACAGTAAATACTGTAACAATTATTGAGTAGTGCCTTCTTACGTAAGAATCAATAATTGGTGCAATACCGTGTGCTACTGTGCAATAACGCGTATTACTGTGTTTTAACCACCGAGTATTCCAACAGTATTAAGCCGTTATTTTTAAACAACTTATATTTGTCGTTTTCTTCATCCAATCGCTTTCCGTTATGGGGCCCACAAAAGACTGCGCCGTCGTACGAATATTCCCCGTCAACAAGAATATTCCACGACCAAACGAATATTCCCCGATAACAATGAATATTTTATAATCACTTGCTTATTTTGAAATATTTGCGCATTTTACCCATAACTTACCACATTAATCAAATTCACCCTTACTATTTCAAAAATAAATAAATAAAGGAAATTCCTTTTTATTTAAAAATTTTTGGGGTCTTACATTCACTATTAATAGTAGCGGAAACTAAATAAGAGTTTGACTTTATTAATAGTTGAGAGTTTATTAATTAGGGTTTAAGGTTTATAAATTAGAATTTATTAATCAATCTTTAGAGTTTACTAACTCTTTTTTAACTGGGTTTAGGATTTATTAATTCGGGTTAATAAATTTTAAACTTTATTAATAAACTTTAAACTCTAATTAATAGACAATAAACTAGTTAATACACAGTTAAACTCTTTTAATAAACCTTAAATCCTAGTTAATAAACTTAAAACTCTGGTTAATAAACCTAAACTCTGGCTAATAAAACTAAAGGTTTATTCTAATTATCGCCTGCTTTTACCAGTAGTGGATATCGATTTTCAGTTTCTAATTCTGATCGTTTATAAATTATTCAATGTGTCAGCTAGAAATATAAATTATTGATCGGTTCATTAAGATAAGCTAGGTAAGTGGCCACATCATGATAATTAATTAGAACACAAATGATCATTTATTGATGGCCGCATCGAAATGGAATGGTTCAATTGATTGTCATAATCGGATTACCAGAACACCTAATAAATGTTGGAGTTAGCCCAAAGAGATAAATAAGCTAATTGCACTGAACTGGAAAGTAGTATGGTTGTGTTTAGAGTTTGGACCACCATATCTCTCACAATTCACCATCTAATTACTATTTGCTAATATGGAACTAGCTCATTAATATTGGCATTACATGTCACCCATATAATCGGTGCTATTATTGTTTCAAATTTTGGTTATTTCTAAAATAATGACATATATTATATTAGGGAATAATGGTCATATATAATTGTATATGTTTTATTTATGCACAGTCTGTTAAAATTACGTCATTGTAATTTTGGCATATTTGTTTTTAATTTCTGATTTGGGAGGAGATAAACTATTTTTTAAACAAATATGTCAAAACGACGTAGTTTTGACAGACTGTGCATAAATAAAACATACACAACTGTGTGTGGCCATATTAGCCATTATATTTATTGAAAAAGTTGAATATGATGCGTAGTTATTTGTAAAAGAACCCGATTTGCAAAAGAACCTCACAAATACTCTATCTTTCCCATAATATATGACGTTTTAGAACTGTGCACAATAATTAAAAAAATAATTGTATAACATTAAATATAATATCAATTATCTATAATACCCTTAAATTCTCATAATTATCATATTTATCTCATATTATTTGTAACATTTTTTTATGAGGGTAATTTTGAAAAGATTGTAGTTAATTTTTTTAAATTATATAAAATGATAAATAATTTTTAAAAAAAATAAAATTACTTAAAACGTCACATATTATAGGACGAATAGAGTATAATTTAGGGGATATCAATAGATAAGAAGCAGTGTTAAATTTACTTAGGCGGATTATCAAAACATTTAAGTGTTAGTAGTATTATATTTGATACAAATTGTTGTATGCATGCGTAATTAGTTTACATGCAAATGCACAATGTTAATAAGGTTCACGAAAGCTTAATAAGTGATTAATAATTTTGTTTTACAATAAGTGATTAATAATTTTGTTTTACAAGTTATGCTTTGTGCATAAATTTATATTTTTTTTTATAATTTGCAAAATATACTATATATGCTAAAAGTAAAAAATATTAGACATTTATGTCACTGGTTACTGGGGTCCGGTTTTCATTGTAGTTACCGAAACTTTTTTTGTTACAATCGAATAACTGTACTTTCAAAAACTTACAAAATGGTCACTCCGTTCGATTTTCCATCCAAAAAACAAACGGAATGCTGACTGTGCAAGTTGACTCCATTTTTTTTGCTGGCGTGACCCGTTATTTTTGTTGATGTGGAGGTTAATTTTTTTTTTAAAGAAAATGTTACTTATAAGTCTCGAACTCTAAACCTCTTCAAATTAGAAACCTTATATTTCAACAAAAATCATTGTGCCAACTATCTACCATGCTTATATTTATGTAATACTAATATTTAAACTAAGTAGCATCGTTTCTAGGAATTGTAATAATAATAATAATTGTAATAACTGTAATAATAATTATTATTATTGTAATAATACAGTGACCAAAAAGGGATAATGCACTGTACTATTTCAATAATAATAATAAGACTTAAATATGATTTACTATCCTAAACTACACATTTTTTGTAATAAAAAAAACGCAATTTTTTTGTAATAATAAAAAAAAGCACAGTTTTTTTTAATAAAAAAAACAAAAACAACTAACAATGCAAAAAAAAAAAAACAGCGCACAAAAAAAACGCAGTTTAAAAAAAACGCAAAAAAAAATGTTGTTAATAAAAAAACTGCATTTTATTATTACAAAAACTGCAGTTTTTTTTTACTTTTTTTTTGTAATAATAAAATGCAGTTTGTTTATTTTTATTCAAAAAAAACTACGTTTTTTATTAAAAAAAATAAAAAAAAATAATGTGTTTTGTTTTTTGTTTTTTGTTTTTTGGTACATAAGTTTTTTGTTAATCAAACACATTAATATTAACTGCGTTTTTTGTTTTTTGGTACAAAGAAAATAATAATTATGTCAAATAATTATGGTAAGCTTTCCATTTTTGTTTTTTTGTACATAAGTTGCAGAGAAGGGCTAGCCGTACGTAGTGAAATAAATAAGCTTTCTGTTTTCCTATCGTTGGACTAGTTTGGTAAATTATATAGCATGAAATCTGAAAATTTTGTGGTTTAATTTGATCATTTGCGTTTTTTTTTTGTGCGCTGTTTTTTTTTATGCGTTGTTAGTTGTTTTTGTTTTTTTATTAAAAAATTTTGTGCTTTTTTTTATTATTATTACAAAAAAATTGCATTTTTTTATTACAAAAAAATGTGTAGTTTAAGATAGTAAATCATATTTAAGCCTTATTATTATTATTATTATTGAAATACTACAGTGTATTATCTCTTTTTGGTCACTGTATTATTACAATAATAATTATTATTACAATTATTATTATTACAATTCCTAGAAACGATGCTACTTAGTTTAAATATTAGTATTACATAAATTTAGGCATGGTAGATAGTTGACACAATGGTTTTTGTTGGAATATAAGGTTTCTAATTTAAAGAGGTCTAGAGTTCGAGACTTGTGAATAACATTTTCTTTAAGAAAATTTTTAACCTCCACATCAGCAAAACTAACGGGTCACGTCAGCAAAAAAATGGAGTCAACTTGCACAGTCAGCATTTCGTCCGTTTTTTGGACGAAAAATCGAACGGAGTGACCATTTTGTAAGTTTTTGAAAGTACAATTATTCGATTGTAACAAAAAAAGTTTCGGTAACCACAATGAAAATCGAACCCCAATACAGTGACCAAAACTTTATTTATCCTGATACAAATTATATGACTTCAAGTATGTGACTTGAACATGAGATCATATAATTACAATTAGTATCATTGCTCTTAAATGTCCATAATCGAGTATCATTGTTAATGGGACAACAATGATACATTGAGACTAGTATGTGGATTGACTGATGGTCAAATCTCATTGGTCATTAATATATGAGATATTAAGTCAATGCATATGTACATGTTAGAGAACAATGTACTGGACTGACCCACTATGAGAATTTTACGTGGAACATTATGCAAAGTGTCATTAGCAATTCTTATAGTGACAATGATATAATGATCCTCCGACCTGAAATCATTATATTACTACACAGAAATTTATGTACTTCGATATCATCAAAGGTCACCTTTAATAGGGTGGACAATAAAAGTGATTATTGGGTATATCATGAATCGTGTGAGGAATATGAGTGATCTAGATGAAATTTAACTCTCTTATATATTATGGGTGACATTTATAGGACTCTTGATTGAGTAAGACTATAAAATGCATGGTCATGCTCAAATAATGATATATTTCATATAGTCTACTCATTGATCAAGAAAACTCAAATTAAATTATGAATAGTATGACACATTCCATGCCTCGAGTTTAATCAAGAATATCAAGGTTAAAACGATTAAATTATATTGGAATATTGGTCACGAAAAGGTTGCATCGAATCATCGATCTTATTATTACTTGGGTAGTAGTGGTGCATTACTAGATGCCGCTTGTAAGACCCCAACTTTTATGAATAAAGAATAATTTTTCTTGAAATATATTTTTGAATATTTTGGTGTGAATTTGATATAATGTTATAGTTGTGGGTAATATTTATAAATTTTACAAAGTAAGCAAGTGGTTATATAATATTCGATTGGTCGGGGAATATTCTATTTGAGTTTTGATATTGTCTAGAAGATAATATTCGTGTAAAAACTCTCACCTCATGTTGTATAATTAAGTTTATATTTGTATTCAGTACCATGTATTTAACGACCCAAAATGGGTGATGTATACCTATTTTGAGAGCGTCACAAAATTGATATAAATTTATTTAAGTTTAGTTAATGTAATAATTAATATTATAATATACTTACACAAATTAAAAAGTACAAATCTTAAAAGTAAAATAAATTTGCATCACAACTTAAAATTTATATCTACCAACTTAATTAAAATAAAACTCAAATGTCTTTATTTTTTGGGTAGAAGAATTTTAACTTACACTTGGTTATTGAATTTTAAAATGGACGACAAAAAAATAAATTAACGGAAAACTTAAGTTTTTTTTTTCAATTTCTTTGTTACCGATCTTTTTAATAAACAGAGAAAAAAAGAAATAAACAAAAAACTTAGTCACATTTATTACCAAACTTTTTCGTCCAAAATAGATAGATTTGGACGCAAAATTAAATAACATAATGTTATAAATAGTTATAATATGGATGTCCATTCATTTTCTATAACTTAGATAACCTATATTCATTGATGAGCTATTTATTCTTCCTATTTATGTCATGTACTTGTGTAGCCTATAAATACAGGCTCACTATCCATGTATTGGTTGAACTTGAAGAATATAAGATAATCTCTCTTCTTATTCTCTCTTAGTGTTATCTTCTTATGTTCTCTCTAAAATTATAATACGTTATCAGCACGAATTGCTCCTTATTTTGAAGATAATCATATTTTGTTTATAGCAGAAGAAGGTATAATTTTGTCTCTTTATACATATATCAGTGATTATTGCACATGTTATATATGTCAGTACCGGCTATTCAAGTTTTTATTGCACTAACGTTCACTTTGCAGTGAATCCGATACGTCACATTATGTTGATAATTGGTTAACAGCTTGTTCATTTAGACATAGTACAACATGCTTGAAATTTTTAACAATAACAATATAACGTTACATGTAAACAGAAGCTTGGTGTGGGTCAAATATGGAGTATTATTGTTAACAGACTAGTTAGTTCTTATAAACACATGGTGAGAATGACTATAATGAAACATACAGGTTTGTCTATGCAACTAGTGGCTTAGTACACTACAGGCATGTCAGGTTAGATTAAAGGCTTGTAACTACTAAACTGCACGTACTAACTTCAAGTATTAGTTTTTACATATAGGTTATAACTATTTGACAAATTATTGTACTTAAAGTATTATGTTAATTATGTTGTGTATTTAATTTATTTTTAGAATTTTTTTTTCTAACTTGTTAATCATATTTGTGATAGTTCATAATGTCAAACATTGCTAAACTCGAATTTGTGGCTCTTGACATTACTGGAAAGAATTATTTATCATGGGTGTTTATTGGGTAAAATCTAGTTACGCACAACACGCAAGTATACGTGGTCAACAAGTAATAAAGTGATGAGTAGAGTATCGTTCCCACAGAGACTTATTAGCAAAAATCTCAACTTACAATTACCAATCTTCTATTAACCCTAATTTTATTAAACAAATCAAATTCAATGATTAAAAAAATAACTATTCTAAATTAAAATAATAATTAAACCAATCACAAACCAATCACAAATATCAAAATCTGGAATTTCAAATAATTAATGGAGAATTAGACTTATGATTTCACCCTAAGCTTCACTCTGATTTTAACACTTTTATTCCAATTCAACTCACTATTCCAGTTTATTAATCAAGAACACGAACGTAGTATTAACCACCTCTCGATGCACTAATACCATATTAACGTCAATCCACAATTAAGATAGAAATCCGTTAAACACCTTAAGCAACTAACTCACTATATCTCTATGTGAATTACAATTGAAGAAGGTTGAAGAATAAGTTCTCTATACGATTACATGCGATGTCAAGCATATCTCTACCTTAACACTCATCAAGTTTAAGCTATTAACAAAATCCTGAACACATGCTATATCAACTAGGTCTAGATTTGAATATCCTCTCTCGATTCGATCCAACTCCACAAAGAATTGTTGATCAGACAATTCATAGATTCAAACACAAATTAATATAGATAAACTGGTAATAGCTTATTAAATTAGAAATCAAAGTTTACAAAACCATAGATTCACTTAAAGATCCATCAAAAGCCTAAAAAGTGATTTAGTTCATAATAAACGAAATAAACACTGAATAAATCATGGAAATCATCTTTTCAATTACAAATAATAAACTAAGATGAAGAATATTGAAAAACACCCCTCACGTAGCCTAAAATCGCAATCGTCTCGAAAATCGCTTTGAAATACTCCTCCTATGCTCGCTAGAAAAATTGAGATTTTTCTTCGTAATTTTTTCTTGTGTCTCTCTAATCTCAGAGTTTTATATCCATGTATATACTACCACATGTATTTTGACTATAATTCCATGCATATACAAGTCCCAAGTTATTACCATCTCTAAAACTCCACACTTGTAGCACTAGAAACCAACTAGGAGTCTTGATTTCCGAGTACCCAGCCCCAGCTGGACATTTTCCTTTGCACAAGCCAGCCCCGGCTGGGTACCATTCTGATTTTGCTGCCCAGACACCCAGCCCCGGCTGGGTGGTAAAGCATAAAAGGACCCAGCCCCGGCTGGGTAGTATGCTGTCAATTAATTTTGCTGCTATTACCTCCTCTGCTAAAACTGCCATAACTTTCAAACCGGGAGGAATTACGAGGCCCGCGACCTATCAAATCGAAGCTATCGACGAGATCTACAACTTTCCTTCTTTGATCTTTCAGAAATAACAAACAGATGACTGTCAAAATCGCATCGGAAGAAGCTGCTACTGTGTAACGACAATCAAAACAACTCAAAACTTTGTCTTTGTTGCTAGAAACCATACTCTCTCATCCGAGCTTCTAATTAAAATGATGTAAGATGTTCCGGAATTGCCAATAAAGAATCTCTTCACATAATCCAAGTTCCACGCCACAAACAAGAAATGCACACAAAATAAACATGAAAACCCGAACTTTTACCGGAATTGCTTTTCCTTGCAAATTTTATACCAATAGTCGCTCATGCCGCTTCCAAGCATATAATCTACAAAATGGAAACAAAATGCATGAAAAGTCACTAAGAAACATGAGATTAAGCAAATAATTCAAGTAATAGATGCCGGATAAGTAGGTATAAAACCAACTTATCAGTGTTAGATGCTGAAATTCATCTAGATGCAAAAGGTCTTGGTGATACTATCAAAGAAGGAAACAAAACATCTAGTCAAGATAAGGCCAAAGCGATGATATTTCTTCGTCATCACCTCCATGAGGGACTTAAAATTGAATATTTGACTGTTAAAGATCCACTTATCCTTTGGAACAATCTAAAGGAAAGATACGACCACCAGAAAACTGTAATACTTCCTAAAGCTCGTTATGATTGGATGCATCTAAGATTACAAGATTTTAAATCTGTAAGTGAGTATAACTCAGCTATGTTTAGAATCAGTTCTAAATTACAATTATGTGGAGAAAAGATCACTGATGCAGATATGTTAGAAAAAACATTCTCCACCTTTCACGCATCTAATATGCTCCTGCAGCAGCAATATCGTGAAAAGGGCTTTAAGAAATACTCTGAACTGATTTCATGCCTCCTTGTGGCTGAGCAAAACAATGAACTATTGATGAAAAATCATGAGGCCCGTCCAACTGGATCTGCTCCATTCCCTGCAGTGAATGCCGTAACATATAATGGAAAAAACAGAGGTCACACCAGTAGTCGTGGACGTGGTTATTGACGTGGACGTGGACGTGGTCGAAATAATCATCGTGGTGGTCATTTCTCAAACACATATACCCACCAGAAGTGGGAATATAAGGATGGAAAACACGAAAAAGGTGATAAAGATAAAAATACCACGGAGAATTTGTGTTATCGTTGTGGAGGTAAAGGCCATTGGTCTCGTACCTGTCGTACACCAAAACATCTTGTTGAGCTCTATCAACAATCACTAAAAGAAAAAGGGATGAAGATAGAGACAAATTTTGCTAGTGAGGATAGAAAAGATGAGACAAATCTTAATTCTGGAAATGATGATTTTAATTATGGTTATGTTGATACCACTCATCTAGATGTTACTTCTTGTTTGGTGATGAGAGTGTCCAAATATAAAATTTTTAGATCATGCTTTGATGTTATTGGATTTTATTTTAAGCATTAATAAAATTCTAATTATTATGTTTTATCATGTTTAACTGTTTTCATATGATTCGTTATATATTAGATATTTTATTAATCTGATTATATATTTTCATTGTATAACATAGATACTCTCTTGATTCGATTTGCAATGAATGGTGGAGATATATGTCTTGCAGATAGCGCCACTACGCACACTATATTACAGAATAAGAAATATTTTTCTTCTTTCATAATGCAAAAGGCAAATGTTAGTACTATATCGGGTTGTGCAAAATTGATAGAAGGCTCCGGAAGAGCTAATATTTTCTTGTCTGGAGGAACAAAATTTGAAATTGATGAAGCATTATACTCACCCAGGTCTCAAAGAAATTTATTGAGTTTTAAGGATATCCGCCGAAATGGGTATCATATTGAGACAACATGTGAAGGAAAGATTGAGTATCTTCACATTACGAGTATAATCTCGGGTAATAAAAGTGTATTAGAAAGATTACCAGCTTTTTCCTCTGGTTTGTACTACACGAGAATTAGAACAATTGAAACAAATGTGGTTGTTAATAAAAAGCTAACGAATCACAATAACTTTGTTGTTTGGCATGAACGGTTAGGCCATCCTGGATCAATAATGATGCAAAGAATAATTGAGAATTCATGTGGACATCCATTGGAGAACCAGCAGATTCTCCAATCGAATGATTTCTCATGTGCTGCTTGTTTTCAAGGCAAGTTAATTGTTCGGCCATCACCAGCTAAGATAGGGACTGAATCCCTTACTTTTCTAGAACGAATACAAGGAGATATATGTGGACCTTTTAGATATTTTATAGTTTTAATTGATGCATCAACAAGGTGGTCACACGTATCTCTATTATCAACTCGCAACCTGGCGTTTGCGAGGTTACTTGCTCAATTAATCAGATTACGAGCACATTTTCCAGATTATCCCATCAAGAAAATTCGTATTGACAATCCTGGTGAATTTACTTCCCAAACTTTCAATGATTATTGTATGTCTATTGGGATAAGTGTTGAACATCCTGTAGCACATGTTCACACACAAAATGGTCTTGCAGAATCATTGATTAAGCGTCTTCAATTGATTGCAAGACCATTACTAATGAGATCAAAACTTCCAATTTCTGCTTGGGGTCATGCTATTTTACATGCGGCAACACTAATTCGCATCAGGCCAACAAGTTATCATAAGTATTCCCCTTTACAATTGGTTTTTGGTCAGGAACCAAATATTTCTCATCTAAGAATTTTTGGTTGTGCTGTATATGTTCCAATTCCTCCACCAAAACGTACTAAGATGGGACCTCAAAGGAGGTTAGGAATATATGTTGGATATGAATCCCCATCTATAATTAAATATTTAGAACCATCAAAAGGGGATTTATTTACAGCTAGATTCGCTGATTGTCATTTTGATGAATCAGTCTTCCCAACATTAGGGGGAGAAAATAGGCAGCTGGAAAAAGAGATAAGCTGGAATGAATTATCATTGTCTCATTTTGATCCTCGTACAAAACAATGTGAACTAGAAGTTCAGAAAATAATTCATTTACAAAGTTTAGCAAATCAATTGCCAGGCGCATTTTCTGACCCAAAGAGTGTAACAAAGTCACATATACCAGCTGTTAATGCTCCAAAAAAAATTGATGTCCCAGTAGGACAACCTCTTGTTGCCAATGAACCCAAAGCACGCTTGAAGCGTGGTAGACCAGTCGGTTCCAAAGATAAGAATCCTCGTATGAGAAAAGGAACAAAGATTTAAGATGGTCATGATGAGGAAATGGGAACTCCAGAAGAGTCTACAGAAAAACCTCTAGACATGACTAATATTACAGTTCCAAAAGACAATCAGGTACCTGAAATCATTGAAAATGAAGAGATCTCGATAAATTATGCCATGTCCAGAAAAATATGGAACCGAAATGAAATTGACGTCGATAATGTTTTTTCATACAATATAGCGCTAGATGTTATAAAAGATGACGAGGATCTTGAACCAAGGTCTATTGAGGAATGCATGCATAGAATTGATTGGCCAAAATGGAAAGACGCAATTGAGGCAGAATTGAAATCTCTTGAAAAGAGAAATGTTTTTGGACCAGTAGTCCGTACACCTGATGGTGTAAAACCAGTGGGGTACAAATGAGTTTTTGTTCGAAAACGAAATGAAAAGGGTGAAATTGTGCGACATAAAGCACGACTAGTTGCGCAAGGATTTTCACAAAGACCCGGTATTGATTATGAAGATACATACTCTCCTGTGATGGATGTGACTACTTTTCGATTCCTAATCAGTCTGGCAATAAAAGAAGGACTTCATTTGCGTCTAATGGATGTCGTTACAGCATACTTGTATGGCCCACTTGATAATGAAATTTATATGAAACTCCCAGAAGGATTTAAATTGCCAGAAGCATGTAAATCTAGTTCTCGAGAACAGTACTCAATCAAATTAAATAGATCTCTATATGGATTAAAACAATCCGGTCGCATGTGGTATAACCGTCTTAGTGAATATTTGTTAAAGGAGGGATATAAGAATGATCCTGTTAGCCCATGCATTTTTATAAAGAGATCTAGATTTGAGTTTGTTATTATTGCAGTATATGTTGATGATCTAAATATCATTGGAACTCCTGAAGAGATTTCAAAGGTAGTAGAGTACTTGAAAAGAGAATTTGAAATGAAAGATCTTGGAAAAACAAAATGTTATCTTGGGTTACATATAGAGCATTTAAAGGACGGTATTTTTGTGCATCAAACATCTTATATAGAGAAGGTGCTAAAACGATTTTATATGGACAAAGCACATTCGTTGAGCACCCCAATGGTTGTGAGGTCACTTGATGTAAATAAAGACCCTTTCCGACCTCGAGAAAATGATGAGGAGATTCTTGGTCCTGAAGTACCATACTTGAGTGCAATTGGAGCACTAATGTATCTTGATAGTCATACACGACCAGATATATCATTCTCTGTCAACTTATTAGCAAGATATAGCTCTTGTCCAACCCGAAGGCATTGGAATGGAATTAAACATATACTTCGTTACCTACAAGGTACAAAGGATATGGGTTTGTATTTTCCTAACCAATCCAAAATAGATTTGATTGGTTTTGCAGATGCAGGGTACCTATCTGATCCTCAAAATGCTCAATCGCAAACTGGATATGTATTCACTTGTAGTGGAACCGCCATTTCTTGGCGTTCGATGAAGCAAACTATAGTAGCTACATCTTCTAACCATGCTGAAATTTTGGCAATACATGAGGCTAGTCGTGAATGTGTATGGTTAAGGTCTGTAATTCAACACATACGAGGAGCTTGCGGTTTATCTTCAGGAGAAGAAACACCGACGGTCTTATATGAGGATAATACAACATGCATTGTCCAACTCAAGGAAGGATATATCAAAGGTGATAGAACAAAACATATTTCACCAAAGTTCTTTTTCACTCATGACCTTCAGAAGAATGGTGATATAAATGTTCAGCAAATCCGTTCAAGTGAAAATTTGGCAGATTTATTAACAAAGGCGCTTCCTACTTCTACATTTGAGAAGCTAGTTCACAACGTTGGATTACGTCGACTCAGAGATCTCAAATGATATAATCATGAGGGGGAGTAATTAAATTTTTTTTTCACAAAGCAATATCTCATAAGTTTTTGAAGAATTATGTACTCTTTTTCCTTCACTAGGTTTTTATCCCACAGGGTTTTTCCTAGTAAGATTTTAACGAGGCATATTCTTCAGTAATGGACATCCAAGGGGGAGTGTTATAAATAGTTATAATATGAATGTCCATTCATTTTCTATAACTTACATAACCTACATTCATTGATGAGCTATTTATTCTTCCTATTTATGTCATGTACTTGTGTAGCCTATAAATAGAGGCTCACTATCCATGTATTGGTTGAACTTGAAGAATATAAGATAATCTCTCTTCTTATTCTCTCTTAGTGTTATCTTCTTATGTTCTCTCTAAAATTATAATACATAAGAATATTTCTTAGGGTTTTTTCGGGGGATGACTTATTTTAAAATGACTTGTAAATTTAAATTTAAAATAACCTATAAGTCATATTAAGTGGTAATTTATAAATAAAAGGGTTTGACACCCTTTTAACTTATAAGTCATAAATTAAGTTAAAATAAAATGTGAAGGTCTTTGACTAAAATGACTTATAAGTTAAAATAAGATGTAAATATTATTAAAATAAGAGCAAAATAGTTTTTACATTTGGTCAAACTTACTTATTTTAGAATAACTTATAAGTAATTTTAAAATAAATCAGAATTTATTACTTATTAAAAATGACTTATAAGTCACCCCCAAATATTTCAACAATAAAAAAGAATTTATAAGTGTATTTGACCAACTTATAAGTTATTGCATAACAGACTCTAAATAATTCTTATTATTATATGTTTTAGTTTTAAACACAACAAACTAATTTAAGAGTAACTTAGTAACTTAAATGTGAAATTTGATTATTATTTTTACCTTTATAAATTCAATAACAATATTTAAAAAAACTTATTAATTATTATTTGTATTATAAATTAAGTTTTTTATTATTTTTTTCCGTTCCAAACTCGAAAACTTATCATTGACCCACCACCTGTTAAGAACTTACGAAGTCACTGTACGTGCCTCACACGTGCCCATATCTAAAGGGCTGTATTCAATTAAGATTTTTAAAGACTTTTAAATATTTTAAAAGTTTGGTTGTATTCAATCAAGACATTTAAAGAGTTTATAAAAGTTTAGTTGTATTCAATTATAATTTTTTTAATGTCTTTAAAAGTTAGGTGATATTAAATTAAGATTTTTACAAAGTCTATAAAAGTATTTTGGTATTCAAAAAGTCATAGACTTTTCAGATTTCTATTAAATGATAGAGTTTAACAGACTTTAGAAAAAAAATTATAACTATCAACCCATATCCAAAGTCTGACCTCATCTCTAAAGATTTCTAAAGACTTCATCTCTCATCTTAATAAACTAATTAAATTTAAAATACAATTCACATGAATCCAATATTTTTAATTACTTCACATGAATCCAATATTTCTAATTACTTTATAATCTAGAATAATTAATACTTCTGCTGTACCCACAAAAATAAAACATTTATTTTATTTTTGTAGTCAACGTACAAATTTAAAATTCAAAATTTTTAAATTTGAATTTATTTGTTATTTAATAATAAACACACGTTATTATTTCAAAAATAAAAATAAATACACAATATTTTAAAATTTTATAATTTCGTAAATTAACCTAGAATCAGAGTTAAATGAAGAAGAAAAAAAGTGAGAGAGATGGAAAGTAATTTATATAGGAGTATGTACTTTATAGTGATACAATAAAACCCCTATTTAAGAATACTCTATATAAGAATAACCTCTATAATATTATAAAAAAATTTGGTCCCAATTTGGGCCCGTTATAAATAAGAATAACCTCTAAATTGTAATATGTTATATACTTTTCCAGTCCCGTATTAAAAAATTATACCTCTATATAGTAATAATTTCATATATATATATATATATATATATATGAGATAGACAATATTAATTTTAAAAGACTACATTTTCTATAAAAGAATACATTTCTTATAAAAAAATTATATTTTCTAATACAAGATTACATTTCCCATAAAAGACTACATTTTCTTATAAAATACTATATTTCCTATAAAAGACCATATTTTCGTATAAAAGACAACATTTCCTATAAAATACTACATTTTCTTAGTTTGAAAATCTAAATAATTTATGTTTTCTTTAATTTTTGTTATAAAATCTATATTTTTGTTAAAGTGAATATTTTTTGGTGTTCAAAAAATATTTTGTACTAATACCTCTTAATTAGAATACAAATAGTTTGGTCCCAAGTCTATTCCTAAATAGAGGTTTTACTGTATATAGTTGTATAAAATATATAAGTTCTTCAAGTTTTTTATCATAATTTTATTATATGTTACATTACTAAACTAAAAATTTATTAAAAAGAATATAAATATTTTTTTATTTAAAAAATAACTTGCTATTTTAAAATATACATGAAACAAGTATATATTATTTTTATTTGTAAATTTTGATACTAAAACGAGGTAATATTCAAATATTTGAATAGAAATCGATATATATTGCAAATGTTTATATTAATTTTTTAATTGCTAGTTACGTTAATAAGTATTGATGACAACTTTTATAGACTGGAATGAAAAACAATAATTCCAAAATAGCGTACGCATATGTATAAAGTATATATAGCTCAATGAAAAGTGAGTTTAATTTTTGTATTGCGTCAGTAGTTTCTAAAGTTTTATTGGTATCCGAATATCCAAGTGTATTATGAAATGAGTAGAATAATATGAACGCTTTCAACATATATAAAATCTCATGCCACAATAATATAATAAGATTTACTCTAGTTCATGAAAAAAGAGGGAGATGTTGTACACATGGACTAATTAACAATTAATATAAGTTGCAAGATATATTAGAAGTATAAAAAAGTCTATCACGGTCTTGATAAAAAGTTTATAAAAGTATGTTACTTATTTCATAGAGTCTATAAAAATCATTTTAATTTTTTTTTAAAATATTTAAAAGTCATTAAAATTTTAATACATATACAGACATTCTTGTCCTTCTAAATTTTAATGGGAAGGATAAAGACCCAAAAGTTTCTAAATTGCCATTCTTGTCCTTTGTAATAAACGTTTATTTTCTCTCTCGTCTCTATCCGTATTTTCTCTCCTGTGTAATCTGAATATCAATATATATAGCATCTATATGCTATGGGATAAAAAGTGGCATATAGGCTCTAAACCACACGATTTATGGATTAACGGCTGGGATCTGGAATTTAATTTCCCCGTCCGCTAGTATTACTAGCGGATGTAATTATTACAATTTCTGGACAATTATGCCCCTCGTTCATATCAGTAACATGTAGTCCGCTAGTAATACTAGCGGATATAAGTTTTCCTTATTCACACCATCCGCTAGTATTACTAGCGGACGTATATCAGTCGAATGAAAGTTAATAAGAAGGTTAATAAGTGTTGTGCGAAACTTTCTTACTGCTTTCTTAATAAGTGCTGCGATTCCCAAATCGATCCCAGCAACCCTAAAATTCAAATATTGGAGAATGATCAACAAGTTGTAGAAATTACTGCTTATTCGTCCAGTATTCGTCAGTAAATTGCTAAGTGAAGAAGATCAAGCTGCTGCGATACTAATCTCGATCTCATGAACCCTAGAATGCAAAGAGGAGCAAATTGGCAACAACTTGTATAAATTTGAGCTTGTTCGTCCAGTATTTGGCTTATATAGTATACTTGATTAAATCTCTATTGGTTTAGTCCCACTACCGACCCATCATACTTTCCTCATACCCATCCAGGCGGTCTATACAAGTTAGAGTTTAAGGATGTGAACTGTCTGAGACCCAGTGGTTGTTATGGGCGCATGTCTGAGGTTCGAATACTAATCTCCTTAATTGTGTGGTTTTCTTCGTTGACGATTTGAGGTTCGAATACTAATCTCCTTAATTGTGTGGTTTTCTTCGTTGACGATTTGAGGTGCGAATACTAATCTCCTTAATTGTGTGGTTTTCTTCGTTGACGATTTGAGATGCGAATACTAATCTCCTTAATTATGTGGTTTTCTTTATTTGAATTTATGTTGCTGAGATCCCAATCTTTATTGCTATTGTTTTATCTTAATTGATGCAGGTATTTAATGGGATTTTCAGTACAGGAAGGAAATCTTCCAGTTGTTTTAGCAGTGTTGTAATTGAGTTGAAATAGAATGTTGGATTTTCTGATGTATACAATCTTGTTTAGTGTTGTAATTGAATTGAAATAACTACAGGGATTGTCTGTATTGGCTACAATATTGTGTAATTTATTATTATAACAGGAAAGAAATCGTGTGGAGTGATATCTTGCTGAAATTGTTTGTACATGGATCTTTGTGTAATTTACTTGTATAACAGGCATGTTGTTTATGCGTACAGGGAAAGTGGGAATGCTACTGACTAATATCCGCTAATAATACTAGCGGACTACAAACATCATACTGACTTATATCCGCTAGTATTACTAGCGGACTACAGGTTACTGATATGAACGAGGGGCATAATTGTCCAAAAATTGTAATAATTACATCCGCTAGTAATACTAGCGGACGGGGAAATTAAAATCCAGATCCCAGCCGTTAATCCATAAATCGTGTGGTTTAGAGCCTATATGCCAATATTTGTCCAATAGCATATAGATGCATGCTATGGATCGCTCCCTATATATATTAGTGTATATAATACATATACAGACACCTGGAGTTGGTAAAGCAATGGTTCGATGAAAGCTGAGCTTCTTTCTCCCTCAACCACATTGAATTTTACGCAATTTTTTGTCATCGCAGGCTCCCTAATCTTACGGTAATTTTTTAAAACTAAATATAAATTTATACACACGATTCAATCATTTATGATAAGTCAATGAATTTGATCATTTTCGTGTTTGTTTTGTTTACTGTTGGATTGCATCATTCGTTTTACATAGTTTGGGTATATGGACGATCAATTGATTTAATTTGTATTGTTGTGAATTATTCATTCAATTTAAAGACTTAATTTTGAAATTTGGGTTTTGTGTTGGAATTTTACGTTTAATTTGGTTCTAATAACTGTTGGTTATTCTCCAAAATTTTTGTAACCCCCATTTAGAGTTAATACTCTAGCCGTTACGTTTTTTGTAACCCCCAACAGTTAATGGGCAATTCTCAACTTAATGTGTCTAACATTCTGATCATCCTTATAAATATCACTATTATTCTTCTTAGCATAAGTGATATATCATTATCATCTTCCTCTTCTCCTAACAAGAAATCTCCTTTGTTCTTCACATAATATACATTTGAATTTCTTACACAAATATATACTCTGTTAATTGGGCAATCCACATAGACAAGTCCAAAGCCTCCTTCCGTGAGTACACACGATCGGAGACTTCGCCGTTGAATCCTGGAGAGTGGCCGCCGGCAGCCCATTTGTACCATGATTATTATCAGTGGGGGCGAAATCACTTTTTAGGACAGTAGCTACGCTACGCCTCGGTTTTCCAGCTAAGTTGTTCCAATTTATTTATATTATTCGTCTTGTTAATTGCTATATTTTCCAACAATCTAAAAAGTGAATTCATCTATTAACAAGAATATATGTTGTTTTAGTTAGAAGCTGAGATACAAATTTTTCTTGTATTTATTTTTCCCCATAATTTTATCTGTACTAGAAGTTTCCATGTGCAAGTGCACATAATGAGAAAATGATATGTTACATAGTTAACGCCAAATTTACATATACTGCAAGTTAGTTATCATTTCGAAATTAGATTGGATGAGAAAAGAGTTAAAACTCAAAATGTGTACAAGAACACCTCTCTCAACAGTTGAAGATATTTACGTGGAGGGATGTTTCTGTTTCAATATAGTATAGAATTCTCTATTTTGGGGGTGGATTGATCATTAGATAAATTCTTTTTGCTTAAAGTGCTTGCTATTTAGTATGAAAATGAATTTGCATGTGATCACATAATGTAGCCTTTTTCTTTTCTATGAGAAGAGTGATTAGGCTTACGTAACAGATATGAAAAGGAAAAAGATTGAAGAGCTATAACTTTAAATGAATAATAATTCCTTTGTCTCTATAATTAAACTTCACAAGATATTTTTTGCTCGGGTTAACATGTGACCAGGAGTGGGTTAGTAGTGTTGACCGAGTGTCTTTTTGGTCTATGAACATGATACTCAAATATCATTTGCTTGAATGATATGATATTATTGGTCTTGTATGTAGAATAATGTATTACTACCTCATAATATAGCAGCCCAACCTTTTATGTTCAGGATACCTATATCACCTTAAATTTTTTTTGGGGGGACAAGTTATACAGCAGCTCAACAGCTAGTTTGGGTTCAATCGGATTTGTATGTTAAAAAAAAAATTTAAAAAAAAAATATTAAGAACCCAGAAGCAAGTTTTTTTTTCCAGAGATTCGATTAAATCGCCTATCTTTTCTATTCCTTCCTCGTCCCTTTTTCTTCAATTCTTTCTTAGTCTCTCAAAAATGTACCCAGATTTTGAAGTGTTCAAACTGTAGATACTATATTTCATCTTTGTGTTTCTATATAAATTTGTGTGATTCCCAGTTATTGAAATTTGATCTCATTTTGTTTAATGGGAGATATTTACATGGGTAAATTGAGTTTGTTTTATTTACTATTTTAGAAATTTATGCTTGTGCAGAATCTGCAAGCTTTTATGTACGGATTCAAAGACATTTGAATTTCCAATTTCATCCTTGTTAGATAATTTTTCAGAATTTTAAAAAAAGGGAATTAAATTGGACATAAAACATTATTTTGATATGATTCACCAAAGCACATATTATCTTTATTGTGTGGGTGGCACATTTGATTCTAGTGTTCCGTAAATAAGGTAGCGTTTGAGCTGCTCTAGCATGAATACATGATCTGATGGAATCTTAATATGATTCAGTTATTTGTCAACCTTCATTTGTCGTAGAAGGCTTTAATATTCCCCTTGCTAGTAAAACTGCCGCTTCCCAATCTCAATAGAAGGCAACTTGGTCATTAATTAGGGGTTGTTGTGTGAGTAGGGGGGGCTCGTGGGTTTTTTTTTTTCAATGAGCCACATCTATCAGCATCAAGGCTAGTGCTACTTGCTGTAGCGTAACTATTCATATGGCTTTAAGTACAAGAGAGGTCTTGGGATCCATTATTGCCCCTATATTACTATTTGGATTTAAATTTCGTGTTATCATTTGTGATTAGGAAACAATTACTTAACTACAAAATAGGGTTGCTGAGCCTTGCTTGCACTCTGGAAGCAGCAAACCTTGTAATCTTTAGCATGCATGCCTTGTAGGAAGGATATTTACTTTTGGTATTATGCTCTACAGCCACATGTGAACTATTAAAGATGATTAGCTATTTTTTGTCTAGTACGACCTTACTTAAACAGGATAGGCTCGTACCTTTGTATCCTTGATTTCTAAGGAGACATGTGACCATGACTGCAGGACCAGAGCGTGATTAACAGTTCTGTTGTGCAGTGGAGGATGGCTCTCAGTCAAGTCTATTGGCTGGGGTGTTACTGCAGTTGTCTGACATATTTTTATTCCAGAAAATGTTTTATTAATTGTTTAATCATGGAAATCAATTAATAAATAGTTATTGTGATTATTAAATTCTGAAAATTTAACATATATTTATTATTGGAATAAAATTAATATTTCCACTGAGGTTTTGAAAAATCAATTATATTTGGATAATTTTAGTTAATCTCTAATTTAATTAAGTGTGATAATTTGCATGATCTTCAGGAAAAATTTCAGAAAATTACAGTAACCTTTAGTGATGATAAGATACTGTTATAAATTTTATGAAAGTATTTAATGTGTTTATAACATACTTGGAATATTAATTGAGTAATATTGTATGTTATTTCAATTGTTGGTGCTTGAAATTAAATTATCATGTTGTAACATGCACCTAACTTGGGGTATCTTAAAATGTGGGGGTGTCTAGCTAAAATAGCTATACCAGAATTAAAAAAAAAAAAAAAAAAAGTTAAAAGCTAACCGATCTATAATTTTAAAGCAAGTTTTTCTATACTTGTGGTTATGCGCTAATGTTCAGCGTTACGTGACATTCTTGTGAATTATTTTCGTGCAACAATGTGATAATAATTGTTAATAGTCCATTGATAATTTAAGTTAATTATTCTATGTGAACTATATAATTTGAGAAATGCGAAGTATGAGCATTATGGAGCATGTATCAGATGTCAAACATGTATAAATGTACAATATGAGAAAGATGAGTCATGTACAAAATGTGAATTATACATAAAATGTGAAGCATGAGAAATGTGATATATGCATGAGATATAAAGCATGAAAATTGTGATGTGAATATATGTGGATAATTTGCTGATATTTGGTACTGATGAGAAAGTTGTAAAAATTATTAAAATATCTTTTTATTCTCTAATTTGACATGAAAACGAACTTGATTCTTGGCATGAGAATTAATAAAATTGAACATGGTTTGTTTTTATTATGTGAAATTCTTAAGAAATTTAATTTCTTTAATAAAGAGCCATTAGGAACACCTTGTGACTCTAGTGTGTGCATTTAAAGAAAAATAAAGGAGATTGGTATTGCACAAATTGAAGATGCCAGAATCATTAATAGTGTAATGAATTGTACTCGACCTGATGTTGAATATTTCATTAGTAGACTTAGCAGATATACGCATAATCCTTCACAAGTTCATTGGAATGCATTGTCACGTCTAAATGAGGTATTTAAGAGGAACAGTTAATGTAAGTGTACATTTTTCTGATAATCCTAATGTTTTGAAGGATATTGTGATGCTAATTGGGTATCTGCTAATGATGAAACAAGCTCCACTAGTTGATATGTGTTTACTTTAAGTGGATGAGTTGTCTCTTGGAGATCTACTAAACAAACTTGTACTGTTAAATCTACTATGAAATCTAAATTTATTGTATTAGAATTGACAGGTACAGAAGCAGAGTGGCTGAGGAATTTATTAGCAGACATAATAATTCCTTACATATCTCTGCATTGTGATTCTCAAGCTGTTATTGGATGAGGAATGAACCATATGTATAATGGAAAATAGAGACATATTCGCTTGAGACATAATGTTGAATGAGGACTGATCAGTAAACGGTGTTATTTCCATGGAAATTTGAAAGGTCTGAAAAGAACCTAACGGATCCGATTACAAAGGGATTAATTAAAAAGAGAGTCCAAGAAGCATCCAGAGGGATGGGACTATTGCCAATATCTTGAGTAAGTAATACGCGATGGAAACCCAACCCATGTGATTGGAGATCCCATGAATTGGGTTCAATGGGTAATAACAAGTCACGTAATTACTTAATTATAGCACTACAATTATTTATATCCCTTTTTGTGTGCATGTGGTGCTTACTGACAAATTGTGAAAGGATGAATCGTTTAGATTCTTAATGAAACTCATAGCCCTAAAGGGTGGTGTATGTCAGTATACACTTGATGGGTTCACCTATATAAAGGTGGAAGTGTAGGCCGCTTCCTATGAGAGTCCTTGGCAAACTCTCTAGAGCCTTTATGAAAATCTGGGACATGGCGCATGGCCTAGAACGCGCCCAACCGCGGACTTGTGTGGATTCAGGATTTAAGATATGTGTGCAAGCTCAACTGATTGTATCACAGATAATAGGTTCAAGAATATAATTCACCTATAATCTACAATCATTAGCTTGTTCCACTAAGTGTCGATTCAAACCCATAAGGTATCGACGTTATTTATCTAAAATCCATTGCCCTTCTCACTTCCTTTTAATTTTTCTATCTTTGATAATTTTGGATTATGTGGGGGATTGTTGGTTATTCTCCAAAATTTTTGTAACCCCCATTTAGAGTTAATACTCTAGCCGTTACGTTTTTTGTAACCCCCAACAGTTAATGGGCAATTCTCAACTTAATGTGTCTAACATTCTGATCATCCTTATAAATATCACTATTATTCTTCTTAGCATAAGTGATATATCATTATCATCTTCCTCTTCTCCTAACAAGAAATCTCCTTTGTTCTTCACATAATATACATTTGAATTTCTTACACAAATATATACTCTGTTAATTGGGCAATCCACATAGACAAGTCCAAAGCCTCCTTCCGTGAGTACACACGATCGGAGACTTCGCCGTTGAATCCTGGAGAGTGGCCGCCGGCAGCCCATTTGTACCATGATTATTATCAGTGGGGGCGAAATCACTTTTTAGGACAGTAGCTACGCTACGCCTCGGTTTTCCAGCTAAGTTGTTCCAATTTATTTATATTATTCGTCTTGTTAATTGCTATATTTTCCAACAATAACCTCTGTTAGGTTATTGAGATAATAGGAGATATTGAAGTTAAGTTTGCTTATTGTATTTTTGCTAAATTTGGCTGTTGTTCCGTGTTGGTCAGTGTTATAATTGTTTAAGACACGAGAGTCAGCTGAATTAAGGCATTGCTTCCTGAGTTTTGTTATTCTTTGTTGTGAAGGTAATGTCTTTTTCTTCGTGTTAAAGAAAGAAGTTCCAGTAAACATGCGTTCGTGGTTGTTATCCACTTTGTTTATCATTGTTTTGAACAAATGTCTTGTTGTAAATAAATTTAGTATCAAAGGAGTTAATTTGTTGAGGTGTTTGTTTGTGAATCTAATTTGTTTGGTAATTTTGTTTTTTATTTGAATGTGAATGAAAATGGTTAGGGACTTCCACTAGTTTATACTATAAGCATCTCTCTTGGTTAAATAAAACTGAATATAAAGTATTGCTCACTGAGGCTATAAGGTAACACATTACTTGTTATTCTATCCGTAAAACAGTAAAAATTAACAGCAGAACAGAATGGATGTTAGCATATATTATTTTGTTAATTGAAATATTTGTTGTTTGTAAAGTAATCTTTCTTTACTTTTTCCAAAGTAAATAATATTATAATACATTGCTTTTGCAAACAGGGGGTGGATTTTGAAATCCTTGAAACATAGTCTTGCAGTTATTGTTGACCAATATCTGTTGTTAGAAACTGAATTTTATTGGCGGAGGCATTGCTTGTTGAGGCCTACGCGAAGGAGCGATTTCAAGAGCCATAATTTTATAATTGTTCCTTGTCAATTTCTGTTTTTACTAAAATGGCTGTTTCATCTCCCGATGCAATTAGAGAAAACCCAACTGACAGGTACCCATTGCTCATGGAACCGCCTCACGATCATGAAAGTAATGACCATGTTATTGAAATGGAGAGAGGTGGTGATCCATCCCCTTCCTCTTCTGTTTCATCTGATAATAATACTCCTGGCTCCAATCATAATGAAGAAAGACCATCAATTAGCCCCAGTATACAAATAACTCATTCCCCTTCTTCATCTTCATCCAATGTATCAAACCCTCGAGGCCCCTCCCTCACAAGGGGAGGTGAAGGATTTGGTCGTCGTCGTTGGAGCCCGTTTAACACTATGCTATGGATTTCTATCGAACTAATTTTTACGGCAGGGCAAATTATTGCAGCTATCATTGTTTTATCTGCGTCGAGACATGAGAACCCACAGACTCCTTTGTTTTCTTGGGTTGTGGGTTATGCAGCTGGGTGTGTTGCAAGCCTTCCGCTCCTATACTGGCGCTATCTTAATCGCAATCAGGCTACTGAGCAAGGGTCAACTCGATCGCAACAGGGTTCTTCGCAGAGTAACTCTCCAGCAGAGCCTAATTCTTACATAACAATCTCGCTGACTCAGTCTTCAGAAGAGGAAGAAGGTCAGGATACTTCTACACGGATTGGGAATGGTCCAACTATTGAACTTCCAAATGCGAGGTAACTTTTTTGTTTTTTGTTGTCAAGATATGGCGGAATGCGGGAATCTAATTTCTACAGTACATAATGCACTTCTGGACATTTTTAATTCCTAGTACCATGTCAATGTTGTCTTATGACTCTAGTTTTCAGGAATAACTTTTGTTGTGTTGTTTCACCATTAGTAAACAATCATCCAGTCATAGCAAGAGTGTCCCTAGTTTAGAGATGTAGTTAGTTGAAAGTATTATGCTTGTTGCTTGTTGATAGTTTGGTAATGTAGACTTGTCCTTGTGTTTCCTTGCTTAGGATCTTGAATGTTTTGAGAGAAAGTAGGAAGATTTTTTTAAATGATCATTGAAAGTAGGATCTTGAATGTAGATTTTTTTTAAAGGAACTTGCAGCTGTACTGGATTAAGGAGACTGTTAGCTTGAGTCATAAATCCATAAGAGTATCTTAAAAAGCACTTACCCTAGCAAACCAGAAGTATGTATTTGTCTAGCCTACTTTTGCATATCATAATTCAGCATGGTGCAAAATCTGAGTTCAAACATATTTTAGGACCAAGTTGAATGCAGGCTGTGCTTAACCAAATTCCTTTATCTCTTGTTCCAGGAAACTCTGGTTTACTTCATTACTTTGCCTTCTCTTGACCTTGCAAATTTACCATCCTATAATCTATGAATTCACAATGACCACATCGTAGCTAGTTTTTTTCACTCTCTGTTGTATCTGTATCCACATTGAACCCAAAAAAAAATAAAAATGAAAGAACAGAAAAAAATATAAAAGAGCAATGTATAAAAGTCAAGGAAGGACATAAAAGTCGGTGAATATAATCACTAAAGCTCCCAATGAGTCTATCTTTGGATGTGGTCATACAATATGATTAGTGTATCACAACTGTGAGTCAGGTTAGACCTATCTATATGAATCCACGTCCATGGTTTTACATTCCAAGTCTATTAGAAGTTTCATCAAATGCCTGATCTGTCTTTGAGGTTGGGTATAGCTTCGTTTCTATATATTGCATAGTTGTCATATGTTTTAGAAATCACCAAGGATATGATAAATCATAAAAGGAAAAACTGGAAACCAAATAACTAAGTGATGCTACCTATTTGTTGGGCATGCCTGACATGCACCTAACATGCTCAGTACCATGCAATGTAACAATTCCAATTCTTACTTGCGCATCTTTTTGTTTGAGCTAATATATTACAATGATGTGGTTAGTTAAAAGATACTGTTTCTTCTGTGCAGGTTTTTTGCTATATTTGACCAACTCAAGATGGCCTTGGATTGCTTCTTTGCAGTGTGGTTTGTTGTTGGAAATGTATGGATATTTGGAGGGCATTCGTCTTCTGCTGATGCTCCCAACTTGTACAGGTACTACCAGTTAATAACCACAAATATTCGCTTTTTTCTTACACTGTATATCATCAACATCTTCTTGGCTTTTTTGCAGACTATGTATAGTGTTTCTTACCTTTAGCTGTATTGGGTATGCTGTGCCCTTCATTTTATGCGCAATGATTTGCTGCTGCTTGCCCTGTATCATTTCGATTCTGGGAGTCCGTGAGGATATGAATCAAATGAGAGGAGCCAGTGAAGAGTCGATTAATTCTCTGCCAAAGCACAAATTCCAGTTGAAGAGAAATGGAAGCAGCAGCAGTAGAGATGATAATTTAGATAATTTAGGAGTTGATGTAGGTGGACTAGTAGGTGCAGGGACAGAAAAGGAACGTGCTATTTCAGGGGAAGATGCTGTAAGTTCTATTATTAGTTGACACTCCCTAATTTTTTCTCAAGCAAAAAGCTTAAGAGTCGACTTTTTTTTAACTTCATTACTACCTCTTTTAGGAAAAGTTCCTATGGATCAAGCAAAGGTGCATCTATGTTTTGTTGCATCACTCACATATTGGGGTTACCCATTATGAGCTGTTCCATTCGCTCAACCCCCATCACGTATTATTATTCCCCCATAAATTCATATTGGCATAACTCGGTGGGTTCTACCAAATGTGAAAAGGATTAGTGGTTTCTTTCCAAAGTTTTCGGATCCTGCTGTAATTTCTACTTTGTTAGTCTGTTTTATGAATAGTGTTTGTTTTACATTTGATGCAGGTTTGTTGCATTTGCTTGGCAAGATACAAGGACAATGATGTGTTGAGAGAGTTGCCATGCTCTCACTTCTTCCATACAGAATGCGTCGATAAATGGCTGAGGATCAATGCATCATGTCCTCTCTGCAAGTTTGAGATTGTCGGCAACAATGGAAATTCATCGTCAACTGCAGACAATCAGCAAGAGTGCTAAAGCATATATATATATATATATATATATATATATATATATATATATATATATATATATATATATATACCGAAGCACTTTTGAGAGTAATACTTGCTACTTCAGTTGATTCTACGGCAAATGCTTTCCTGTCAAACAAGAATGGAATAGCTACTCTGTTTTGTATTTTACAAGAGCAAATAATTTTATTGTTTAGAACATAGAAAGACAGTTTTATTGATTTAGTAAAGCACGACCATGACCATGGTACTAAACTACTAATGCTAAGATTCTAAACTTCATCTGTTTCCACTAGTAATGTACTTTTTCTATAATCACCTGGAAAAAACACACTAATGCTACGTTTGGATTAGAGCAATAAATGTGAGAATGGAATAATTTATTCTTATGAAATGAAAAAAAATTGTGTTTGGTTACGATTGGAATGAATTGAATTATTCTTATTCTTCTCAAATTTATGAAGGAGAGTATGAATAACTCATTTCAACTACTCTAAGAATTTAATCCTGAATAGAATCAACAAAAAATTCTAATAATGTCACCTAAACCTTTATAACTATGAATACTATTCCCAATCAATTTTTTCGGGACTTTTATTTTTGAGTGGGATTGAATTTTCATAAGAGTCGCAAGCAAAATTATTAAGCTATACAATGATGACGTACTAAGATTTACTGTTTCGTAAATTTTAATAAATCATCTTAATTTTAAATTTAAATAAATCACAAAAATTGACTTTCAAATATCAACACGTCAATCGTACGGAGGGGGAGAGTATATAAACTCCGAATAGTAAATAGATGCAGAAAAGACCTTGTAAAAATATCAATTTTTATTTAATTTAACAAATAAAATAGTTTCTTAACATTCTTTGGGCTTTAAATAAGTTATTGGAATTTGATCATTCTCAGAGGGAAAAAAGTAGAACAAGTTCATGATTACTGATCTAAATCAACTAAATTGGTTATGGGAATTTTTTTGAAAGAATATACCACCTCCTCTAAATTATATAGACAATTATGGACGATTTAAAAAGTTAATTTGAAATTCAAAATTAATATGAATTTCTTTAGTTTACCCGTTTGTGCACATTTTATAGTTTCGTTAATGTCTAGTGGCCACATCTGCAAATGAGTGCATGTGTGAAATGTTTCATACTTAGAATCCCAATAAACATTTTTGTTATTATATTTTCCTTCTTGTATTTAAAAAAGAAAAAATTATAAATGAATTAGAAATATATTAATTAACTGAAAAAAATAATTCCCTTTCGTATATTATTAACTTAATTTTTATATATGAACAAATAGTTTCAAAATGTTGCATTTCTTTATAATTCATTCCAAATTGTTATTAATTTATAGTTTCATCACTAAACTCCATCATATCCAAAAACTCTCTAAATTTTTCAGTAGCCGACTCAGGCAAACAAATGCAAACCACCATTGCTCCTCCACTACAACTACTAGCCTCCCCTTCAGGCAAGAGTACACAGACTTGTGGTGTCGGCGTCAGGTCGATTGGGCCTGCATAAATGGGCCTTCCCCACCCAAAGTCTGACGTTTCGTACATGGCGAATCTAGTCCATTGGGTTATGTACAATTTCCCACTAAATTCCAGCCTCTTGGGCCTATCCACCTCGACATAATCAATTGTGGATCTCAAATACTCCTCCGATACCCCCAACCGGGCCTCTCGAACCAACTTGGTTGTGCTCGAGAGAGGCCTGTTAATGAGCTCAGAAACCTTGCTCGTAGCACAAGCCAAGCAGACTGCATTACCGTAAAACCCAGTTTTGAGGGGCACTTTTTTGAGCTTGGAACGAGCATTCACCGAAAATGTAAGGCGAAGCTCGTAATCTCGAGGTTTTACGTCGAGTGCTTTGACCCATGATCTCCACACATGGGCTGCCATTGCATCGAAGGAAGTGCATTCATCGGGTTGGGCCCGAACTTTTAAATTAGCCTGAAATTCTTTGCTAATCCTGTAGCATTTTTGACTAGGTTTTACTTGCCACAAGCTCTTGGTTAGACTCGAACCGTCGTCGATTTTCATAAATTCATTATGTGGATATTTAACTTGCGGCGGATCACGTGGCAGAAAAATTTTCCTGTCCCAACAAGGCATAGGATTTGTAATCAATGTTCCTGCTTTGGCAGTAGCCGCCCATGCGCCGAGAAACTGCATGGCCCCAAGGCCGTCACATATGCAATGGCAAATTCTTAGCCCAAGGCTAAACCCACCGCATCTAAATCGAGTCACCTGTGCTATTACCAGTGGCATGTCTACAACTTTGTAAGGCTCTTCGTCGGGGAATCGATAGATCAATGTTGTCCATGCAGGGTTTGGCACGGCAAGATCTCCGAGATTGGACAGTGTTAATTCACAGTGTGCTTCAACCACAAGGGCACCTCTTTCAGGCCCAAAAAAGACTTCAAGCTTCCCGTTCTCAGTCTCTCTCAGCCTACCCGAAAAGGGGTAATACGGAACCAAAACTCTAGCAAGAGCTTCTATCAGAGTTTTGGTGACAGGTGTTTGATCGGAAAGCTGAGTGTTTGATCGGTAGAAATATACCGTTGGGGTGAACACCCTAACCCCGATCATGTCATCGAGGTTCGAGAGATAGAGGCTGTCACCAGAGGCAGCAAGAATTGGGCTAGCAGGGAGGACGGGAAAGATATTGTCTATGGTTATAGGAATGTTGAGGTGAGGAACATGGAGTTCTTGAATCCATGGAGCCATTGTAGAGTAGTAAGGATGGTCATGGCAAGTGTTGGCATTTGTAGGAGAGATTAAGCTTGCTTTTCGCCAAAAAGAAAGGCACGTAAAGATGTTGGGCTACATTTATGGGAGCTTTAAGTGTTAGTTTGGTGCAAAACAGTTGACGATGTCGTTGGCATGATCATCACTTTTGCTTTAAAAGACAAGAGGTAGAAGCAACATTTGCATGAAGGGATTGTAAGAAGGTTGATCAACCACATAGACTACAGAGCCTGATCTCAACAAGACAATTGGCATAAAACAGAGGACTATCTTCCAGTGCAGCGGGGGCAAAGCACTTTTAAATAAGAAAAAAGGGGAAAAAAGAATAAAGAGAAAAAAAAAAGGTAGTAGTAGAAGAAGACTGGCAGCTATAATGGCAGGTGGGGGCTGGGAGTAAAAGACAACGTGAGAACAGAGAACTAGATGTTATTTGAGATGGGAATTACTGGAATATAAATAACCTATAAATCTTTTTTAGAAACAATAAGTACCACAGGACACAGACAATATAAACAATCCAATACCCTTTCATAGACATCATACTCTACTTTTTCACAATTAAGGGCAAGCCACCCTTGATTAATTGCCAACATTCGTTTGACATTGTTAACAAATGCTGAATATATCAGTGCCATTCACCTACGCCAAGGGATTAAGGCACAGAATAGATTGGTACTTAACTAACAGCCTAATAAAAATAACAAAACCACTCCATGGACCTGAAAGTAGGTGTGCAGGATGCAGAATTTGCAAAGGCGCATAACCGACCATCAGATCGTGGATGTATACAGGAATCCCTATATTTTTCATCAGTCCAACATCCAAAAGCACATCATGCAAGAAACAGAGAATCATTTCCCCAAAAAAAAAGTAAATTGTAGTAAAAAATGTAAGATTTAGTAACATCCACAAAGTTTCTACACCCAAGAAAAAAAAAACTGCCCAGCAAGATGAAACAAAGAAAATCACGGCAATCCTAATTCTTAGTTCCATAATTCTTTTCCTCAAGTAAAATAAAAAGGTACTATGTCGAACATCATCTCAACAAAACCAGACTCGGATGTTTATTGTTGCATTTGACAAATGAACAAGAGGATACATGTTCACATCCAACTCAAAAATGACCTTACCGCACAGGCTGCTGGTTGTAGTGGTTCTTCTCCTTCTTCTTCGCCGCAGCTAGCCTTGCACTCCTTGCAGCAGCCTCGCTAGTTGCAGCTCTTGCAGCAGCATCCATCTCTTTGCTTGATTTCTTCTTCTTCATAGATGCGACTTTCTTCATCTTCTCTTTCACATCAACACCAGATGGCTCCTCTTCTTTCTCAGTCCCAGCAGTTTCATCTTTAGTATTTCCAGACTCCGCACCAGCGGGTTGATCCTGTTGTTCTCTGGCCTCTTTTGAAGCTTTGTCCTTCTTCTTTTTCTTCTTTGCACTTTTGCTCTCGCTAGGTGCATTATTTTCCTTCTTCTCAAGATCTCCATTAGGATTCTCTACCTTCTTCTCTTGAGCAACACCTGGCAAGTGGAAGTAGGTAATAAAGAAATATCATGTAAGAAAAGTAAAGAAGCAACTTAGCTGAGAGACAACAGATGATGCAAAGCCAATAACAAATTGTTAACAGTAGTCAAATCAAATGTCAAATGCAAAACTGAAAGGCCCAAATAATGATCCAAAATTGGTCATTTTGAAAAGGACCGAAACAATCATCCTCTCCTATACAGCACAAAGCAACAAAATGGTGCTCCAGGCAGGAAGGATAAAATTCTATGAACATAATACCCTTATAAGAAGTATAGAAAGTTGCACTTGAAGCCTTACATAACACAGGAAAAATTGATGAAAGAGACAATGACCATTAGAAAAGGAACGGAAAATGATAACAAAGACCTAATACAGCAAACTAACACAGGAAATAAAATGAAAGTAGAAGTATCAACTGATAATGTTATTACCAAATAGATTTCGTATCCTTGGATGATACCCCATTGAACAAGAAGACGTAGTATTATTACCAATTTGTTACCATTTCGTTGTTGTTTTCAGATGTTCCATAACAATGTTACCCTAGCTTTAACACACATGAATCTCACATAAGCTTTATTTTAAACATTATCAATTGGGAAGGGTTCCATCAAGGATGAGTAATTTATTCAGAAATTTAACAAAACATTTTATTTTTTGAGCGGTCATGGTTTGGAACCAGTAACCTTCTGCCAATAGAAATTGACAAAATTTTACACCATTTTCAAATTTTCTTGAGGTGCATGAGATATCATAAATGAAAACTAATTTTGGGAAACAATGAATAGATACACGAAGCTTTAAAGAACACTAACTTACCAAGGGAGTCTTCTTGGCCGCTGGCCTCAGATTTTGGATACCCCAATTCTGCAAGAACAGCTTCAAGTTCTGCAAGCTCCTTTTTCTTCAATTCTTTCTTTGAGAGTTGCCTATCAGTGTCTTTAGGTGCTTCCACTGGCTTCTCAACAATTGGCTCTTTTTCTGCTGGTATTTCAGGTTCATGGTCATGCTCTTCTTCATTATCATCATCAACTTCATCGAGCCCTTCTTCTTCACTTTCACTTTCCTGATATCATAAAATATTATAAACTTAATTTAGGAATCTAGATTTAAATGGGAGGAAATTTGTCTATAAAATGGAGTATGTAACCAAATAGAAATGCTAGCATGCTACCATCCAGTAAAAAGGTAGTAAAGAACCAATTCTGATCATCTCTTTACAATATGCATGACATTATCAGAGTAAATGCAAAAGTAGAAAGCTAAATTAACAATACGAAAAAGGTCAAACCACACCATGCCACAAAACTCTTCCCAATTTGCTAAGCTTACCTATTTATACTCCCACATTCATCTAATAACCATAATCATATAAATAGCGGTCAATGGCAAAAAAACCTTGACAATCTCACGTTGCCAAAGTTCCAACAGGAAACCAATAGCATAAGTGTGCGTCTCAAATATGAAAAAGGGCTAGCCATCTCTTGGCACAATCAGTTCGCCCTAGTCTACATACAAGAGTACAAATCTTTCTGTCTTTTGGTAAATTTATCAAAAGCATATAAGTAAAACTAAATAGAAATTTGGAAATTACATGATACGGATATATAGGGATCTTTGTCCTTATCCAAATTAAATCTGTCGGACACATTTGGAAGTTTTATTTCAAATATCTGCCGGTTGCAAATACGAATAACGATATTATACAAGTTTTTCAGATACCAATATACTTGTATCCACATCCCTGACCACTTATTGGACTAATTTATTTTTTGTTTATGATTATACGACAATTAATACATGACAGAGAGGATACTGGTAAAAATAAGTTAGGATCGTCACCTACTCCAAACTTTTTTTTACTTGTCAAAAAGAAAATGAAATGGTGACTGCGACAAGCATAATTAAATGCAATCGAGTAGGAAAATAAAATTTCAATATGCAGTGCAAGGTTAAAACTGTAGGATATAGCAGAGACACTACAGGAACACACGAGGTAGAGCATTAATTGTAAGGATTTTAAGCAAAAGATCAATTCCGGACCTGTTACTGAAGTGTAGTGTCCTCTCAATATGACAGCAACAACAAAAAAATATGTAAGCGTGACGTGAAATAAAATTGTAAAAGAAACAAAAGAATTAAATAGCGTTGAAAATTCAAATAACACAAGCATTTATATCATCAGTTTATTGACTTGTCAGGTCAACATGTAAGCATGTGAAAGATTGAAAATTGCCTAACATCTTACACAAAAATCAAAACATTAATATGAGAGTATAAACCTCTAGAAGCCTTTCATCTTTTCAGACTGATCACCTAACCAAACAGAAGATGCAGTGATAATAAATAAAACTTTGCTATAGATAAAAAAATACCCCAAACTCGTTACCAAAAAGGGGCATAGAGTTATCCGGACGGGTCTTGCAAGAAAATAGGATTTCATACCATGCTCAAAATGTACGCTATTGAGATGGGAGGGCGAATATGCCACATAACCAGTGATTTGCTGTTACCAGTGATTCTACAACAATCCTGAAGACAATGTTATCACTGACAACCTCTCACCGTCATACTCCCATTCTGAACAACTTTTACTTAATTACTAACAGAAGTGAGGAGCCAGGTCAAATAGGTGGCCTTCACCTTACTTTTCATCATTAATTTAGGATACCCTACATCATGTATTAATTGTAGTACAAGTAGAATAAAACAAATCAGTTCATAAATAAACAGGGTCCAAAACATTCGACACCCGTCTGAAATATCTGATAATGCCGAGAGCCTTTGGCTCAAGTGGTATTCTAGGCCTCTTGCTAAGCAAGAGATCCTAGGTTCAAACCCCCTCCCCCAAATAAGCAAAAATTATAAAAAAAAATAATCTGATAACCATATCCGGTTAAAGAGAATATTTGACATCTGTCCGAAATATCTGATAACCGTATCCAGTTAAAGGGATATTATCCATATTCACATCCATTTAAGAAGGAAACAGATATAGATATATGCACATCTATATCAGCTAATATCTGTATGCGCTTTCAGATTTATATCCGGACAAATAATGATTTTTGTGACACTTTATTTGGAAGCACAAGAACATGTCAACGGTTATTAAATGTAACAGAGTAGGAAAAGAATATTTAAAGCAGCAGAACCTTCAATATTTAAATAAACAATGCAAGAGAAAGCCTTAGGAATATTGCAGAAACACCCAAAAAAACCCGTGAAGTAGATCACTAATTGTACAAATCAATTCCAGATCACTTATTGAAGTGCAGCATCATCTCAATACGACAAAAACACCTAATTTAACCTCAACCCATAGCTTAGTGAGACGACCAAATCCACAAAAGATACGTGCTGGAGAAAGAGATTGTCCACCAATCAATGTAATATATATAATTCATGGCATAGTAAATAGGTATTCCTTTGACTTTATTCCTCATTAAATCCTCCTATTATATCACATTCTCAAACAAATGAATTAGCACATTATAAAATGAAATAGTTAGCATTTAAAGTTCCAAATAAAAAAGATTCTATCATCAAAGTATTAACTTGTCGGATCAACATGTAAGCATTTGAAAGATCACATATCATCTTACACAAAAAAATCAGACCAACATGTAAGCATTTGAAAGATCACATATCATCTTACACAAAAAATTCAGACGGATAAGTTGTGAGTATAAACCTCAAGGGGAGTGGAGCTCTCTTTGGCCTTCTCAGGCTGATCACCCGCCCAAACAGATTGCGGAGGAGCGGTGGTGGCATAGTAGTCATCATCATCCTCATCATCAACATCAGCCCAGGATTTGGTTGTAAGAGGAGCTGGAGCCCAGAAAACCTGGGGCTTGGGCTCATCTTTGTCTTGCTTCTTCTTGGAAGAGCTTTTGCTGGTCTTGGAAGAACCTTGCTCTTTCTCAGACTTCTTCTTCTTCCTTAGGGTCCCAAGAGCTGCAAACACATTGGTACTGTTTATCACCAATGAGTCGTCCTTACGATTTCCACCTCCAACCATTTTCGTTTTTCGAACTCAATTATCTCAGACCCAACTTCTGCTTCAATCAAAGAAAAACAAATGTTAATCTAAACTCTCAGAAACACACACTTGTACACATATAAGAACAAATATATACACAGAGAAAGCGGGTTTGAAGTTAAATACGATATTAGGGATTTTGATGAAGATCCAAGCTCAAATCTTTATCAATTTGGTGAAGATAAAAGGGTAGAAAACAATTGAAAAGTTCGATTCGAGACCAATGAAACAATGATTCTATTAAAAAAAGACTACTTATTTCCGATGGATAAGACTGAAACCAAAAAAAATCAATAAATTTTTGGGGAAAAAATAAGCAAAATTATTGTTTTCTTAAGAGAATTAGGAACCAATTATAATCGAATTTTCTTGAGAAAATAAGGTCGGCTGATTGGGATAGGGGTGTGAACGAGTTGAATTTAGATAGGAAACGGCTTCAAAATATATATATACACACACATGTATGTGTATTTATATATCTGATAGAATTGGGTGGAGAAAGTGATCGGTTACAGTTATTTTCTGATTAGGGTTTGGATGAGCTGCTGGCAAAGAAATGGAGGTGCATGTGTTTTAGCGGTGAAAGAGAGACGGGAGGGAGAGTGATAAATACTCCTAGTAAATAGATGAGCAAGAAGAGATCGAGGCAGAAAGAGTGAAAATAATGAGAAAGAAAAGAGAGGTTGTGAACATATAATATATCCTACAGCCTATAGCTCCATAAAGCCCATGCCAACGGGCTTGCATTATGATTCATGGGCCACATGGCCTATCTTTTAGGGTTAATTACATATTATAGTACATTTTTAAAAATAATTACAATAATCATACATCTATAAAATAATTACAAAAATATGACATTTTATCATATTTATTTACAATACTAATACAATTAGGAGTCCTTAAATTAAGGGATTAGTATTAATGGGTTGACATGGTAAATTAGTTTCCATCTTCCTCAAACATTCCTTTCTCGTTCAGTCTCTCTCTCTCTCCGCCCTTAACTCTCGTTCGGTTTCTCTCTCTCCGCTCTTAATACTTCTCTCTCCCCTCTTGAAGCCACTCGTCGTCAGCGGACTGAATCTACTTCTTCAGACGATGGAGTTCTCGCTTTGGTATGTACATGGTTGAAGTGATGTCATACTATGAGTCTGTACTTCTGGCCACATTATGTTTATGTTGATTTTTTTATTGAATGATTTTTTCTTTATCTCCATGACTGGGTTATTTGTGATAGACATCATTTAACAGCATAATATTTGCTAAAGTGGATAATTATTTTCAAATTATTTAGGCTTTTAACATATATAGTCTGCTTTTGAATGATTATGATTGTCTCATCTTCATTTTGCCATTTTACTTATGCATTATATACTGACACAAGTCCAATTTTTGGGGGCTTGATGTAATGCTTACGTTGTAGGTACGTCAAGCAATAAAAAATAGATACTATCATATAACTGTTTGGTTACTTCTGCATTATGTTTTGGTTACTGTTAGATTGTGATTCGGATACCATTTTTGTTACTTTAATTTGGTATTTTGATTACTTTTTTATGTTGTTATGGTTACCATGTATTTGCTTAGTATACATGGTTGACTAAACTGATTTTGGTGTACATGTTGTTTATGTATTGGTTACCATTTTTACATGTTTTGGTCACTATCATATAAATATTTGGTTACTTCTTTAGTATATTTTTGGTTACTGTTAGTTTCTCATTTGGATTTTATTTTTATTTCCTTGAGTTGGGATTCTGGTTACTATTTTTTGTTGTTCTGGTTACCATGTATTTGCTTAATATATATGGGTTGACTAAACTGTGTTTGGTCTATATGTTGTTTATGTATTGGTTACCATTAATATATGTTTTGGTTACTAACATATAACTGTTTGGTTACTTCGTGAATATATTTTTTGTTACTTTTAGCTTATGATTTGGATACCATTTTTTTCCTTTAATTGGATTTTTGGTTACTTTAATATGTTGTTTTGGTTACAATGTATTTGCTTAGTATACATTGGTTGACTAAACTGGGTTTGGTCTATATGTTGTTTATGTGTTGGTTACCATTAAAACATGGTTTGGTTACCATCACATAACTGTTTGGTTACTTCTTTAGTATATTTTTTGGTATACATGTTTTTGTTTTGGTGACCTTTAAATTAAATTATGTTTTGGTTAATATTATATATAACTGTTTGTTTACTATATAAAATAGTTTGTACTACATGTTGTTTATATTTTGGTTACAATTAAATTATATAATATAATTTTTTGGTCACTGCTTTATTATAGTATGGTTAATGTTATATTATGATATGAAACCTATGGTTAATGGGTTCTCTATTCACTAATCCCAAGATATTTCTCTTCCTCCCACAGGTTCATACATAATGCAGAAGTCTTTCCTAGAGAATGAGAGCAGCCATGAAGAAGAAAGTAGCAGCAGTCAAAAAGCTAAAGTTTCGGGAAGATTTGTAACAGATTTTGATTAGTTCGGTTGTTGTTGTCTTGTCCTTCTGAATTGTGTTTCGTACTTTGGTTTTTGTTGGATATCCATAACCATTTGTTATGGTTAGTAAATATGTAATGTTTATTGGAGCTTATGTAAATGGGATTATATATTTGATTATATTATCAATTATTTGACATTGTTTGTTGGTTCGTATTTGTTACTTCTAAGTTATGTCTGATATATTGTTTGAAAGGTGCAGTTGGTAACCAAACATGCATAGAAGGGTAACCATTTTATTTTTTGGTAGTAACCAGATATTTACAAGCTTGTATCATGAAATATATCAAATGTTAAATGTACATATGAGAGTATACATAGGTTGCCTAAACTGGGTTTGATATACAGGCTGTTTCTGTTTTGTTTACCATTAAAACATGTTATGGTTACTTTTATATAACTATTTGGTTACTTCTTTATTATGTTTTGGTTACTGTTATCTTATGATTTGGCTACTATCATTGTGTCCTCAATGTGGGATTTTGGTTTTTTTTATTTTTTATTCTGGTTAATATGTAATTGTTTAGTATACATGAATTGCCTAAACTGGGTTTCATTACATGATGTTTCTGTTTTGGTTACCATTAAAACTTGTTCTGGTTACTATCATATAATTATGTGGTTACTATTTTATTATAATTATAAGTTTGTATGAGGACTGTTATAAAGTGTTAAATGTATATATTTTATTTATACCCTGTCATCATGATGGAATAAAAAACTCCAATTAAGAGTTCCCATTTATATATATGATAGTCATTTATAGATCTCATATTAAAATAAAAATAGTTTGAGATGTGCAGTTGGTATCCAAACCTGCATATAAGGGTAACTATTTTAATTTTTGTTAGTAACCAAATATTTAAAAACTTATATTAGAACAATTATCAAATGTTTAATGTAAATGTGAGGGTTCACATTTATCTAGTTGATGGATACTTTTAAATTACGTAGTTATAAAAGTTATTTCGAAATGGTCCATGTCAGTTGGTAACTAAATATGAATATAGAGGTAACCATTTTATTTTTGATGGGTAACCAAATTTACATAAAAATATTTCAGAACAATTACCAATTGTTCAATGTATATGTTTACTTTATATTGACAACTCATGATGAAATCAAAAATTAAAATATTAATCAACATCAATTTTGGTTAATGTACATCATCAAAAATGTTACCAACTATGTGGTTAATGGTTACTAACAGTAAACAATTATATATTCCTGTAAACAATTAAATTTGCTGTATTGGGTATTGTCAGTCTTCATTGTCTAACAACTGAATAAACATTGTAAAGTAACCAAATTAATATTAGACAGTAACCAAATTACATAATCTTAGTAACCAGAATATAAATCACATTTTTACATGTAATTTTGAAGGTCTAAATGATGGAATTTGACCAAAAAATCCTGCAGTTCACCAGCAAAGCTAGTGACTTTTGATCGTTGACCCGTTTCCAATGAAATTAGGCTCTAAAAACGCCAAAATCCGACACTCCAAACTTGATAGAATAATGCATATCATGTTTTGCATTTATCTGAACGAACAAGTTGATGGAACTAGTACGCCGATAACTTCAAATTTGGTGTATTGGTTACTATCAGTCCATGTACCGTTGAAATAAAGTACAACAGGAATCAATTCCATTGTCTGACAACAGAATAAGTACTGTAAAGTAACCAAATCAATGTTAGCCAGTAACCAAACTACATGATGTTAGTAACCAGTACATAAAATATATTTGTACATTCATCTTACAATGGAAATAATCAGTATATTATATTGATATTTATTACCAATTAAACTATAACAGTTGTATGAAAGTAACAAATGTAGCCAATAAGTAACCATCATAATAAAACAAACCAATATAAAACACCGTAATATTATATAGTAATAATCATAACAACATTATATAGTAATCAAATCCAATTTAAACAGTAACCAACACATATTTATTTAGTAGACACAAGATAAACACATTCTCCATTGCATTTTTATAGTAAAAACCAACCAGTATAACTTGATTGTTACCAACTAAAGGCTAAATGTTGTAAGAATGTAACCAATTTGCTAACAAGTAACCATTAATATAAAACACATAAGTATAAGAATAATTAGATTAATACAGTAACCAGGTCAGCACTAATGATTAACCATTATAATTTTATATAGTAACTATGTTAGCATTAGTCAGTAATCAAGTCATCATTTTTCAATAACCAAGTCAGCATTAGTAAGTAATATTATGCAATAACCATTATAATTTTACATAGCAACCAACTAAGCAATAGTCAGTAACCATTATAATGTTACACAGTAACTAAGTCAACATTAGTCAGTAACCAATTTAATGTTACAAAGTAACCAAGATATCATTAGACAGTAACCAATACAACATTAGACAGTATAATGTTACACAGTAACCAAGACAACATTACACAGTAACCGACAGTTGCAGGAAGGTAACCAATGTATTTGATGAGTAACCATTAATATAAAAAAATCAGTAGAACTCATATAAAAATTATAAAGCAATCAAATAAACATTATTCAGCAACTAAATACATAATAAACAGTAACCAATTTATATCTATTTAGTAACCATAATATAAAACATATTAATGACCATTCAAAACATTCAGTATTCTTAATCTGTGACCATTTTAAGTGTGAAAAACTTAAGAAAGGTAATCAATATAGGAATTCGTAGTAACCATAGGTAACTACATGCATACGAATTTTAAACTCACATACCTCCATATTCAGATTTGTATCGAAGTTGTTGTGATCTTGTATTCAACAATCACTGCAGTACGATTGTTTTTTGTTACTGAACTTGAAGTTGCTGTTGATTTTGTATGCTATTTACCGATCTCAGAGTTGCGCCGCTGCAAAAGGTTTCATTTTCTCCGATCTCAGAGTTGCACCGCTGCAAAAGGTTTCGTCTTCTTCGATCTCAAAGTTGTGTCGCGACAGAAGATTTGGATTTCTCCGATATGAAAGTTACATGTTTTTTCAATTGCTTCAATTTAGGAGCGGTTAGTTGCAAATAACAAAGTTAGTAACTGACGTATAGGAGTTAATGACACGTGATTTTAGCAATGTAATATTATGTTTGTTTTATTTTTGTAATTATGTTGTGTGTGTTTTATTTTTGTAATTATTTTCTAATTGTTGTATATTAGTGTAAAGGACCCTATCTTTTATATTATTCAAAGTTAATATTATATTTCATGAAGACAACAAACAAATAATTTAGGAATGTTCTGATTATAATTTTAGTCTGATGTATATTGATTGGGTAATTATGTATTTCCGTATGTGGACCTATTAGAACTTACAAGTTAGTTGCACTCTCCAATGCCAATAAGTTACAAAATTTATAGTTGAAAAATCTTCTATTACGTTGATACTTTTTGTCAAGACGAGATAATATTGAAACAGTAATTTTAGTACGATAGACACTTGATATATGGCAGAAGACACTGTAAACACCTATAAATAGATGCTTGATTGGTCGTCACAGACACACCAATAAAATCAATAGTTCTTGAAAAGAACACATATAATACTCCCAAGTAATCTAAAAAACGAAGTATAGGGACTTAATTACAGATATTTTCTGATTAGGGTTTGGATGAGTTGCTGGCGAAGAAATGGATGTGCATGTAGCGATCTAAGAGGGAAAGTGAAAAATATTAAATAGATGGGCAAGAAGAGATTGAGCTATAAAAAGTGAATGGAACTTGCGACGCGTCTATTTGTATTAGGGATCGTGAATATATAACTGTTTAGGATATTATCTTGCCATCTTATGTAGAAATCGTTGACAATACACAACATATAATTAGGTGTTCTAATTATATATAATATTAATATTATATTGAATCATAGTAGATAAATAGAATGTTATAAAGTTTTATGGTAATTTTTAGTGTATTTGGTCAATGCACCAAAAATAATGTGATACATTTAAAATTTTAAAATAAAATACGTTCAGATGAACAATTTAATGATTCAAAACATTAATGTTAAGCTATAAAAAAGGGAAAAAATAATATCTGATTTGTCAGAGTCAAATTTGATTATATAGATCATGAATAAAACGACTTATTATTTAGTTATAAAATAATGAAATGTATGTAATGACATTTAATGAAAATGATTAAAAATATAAAAATTCCCTTAATAAATGACTATGACAAGCTACATATTCTCTTTCCCCTATAAAAATTATTGTTTTCACTAAAAGAGTCATTTTTCCTTTTAGTTGAAATGTTTTCTCATTAAAGATTATATATTAAATCATTATTTTTATATAATTTTAATATTTTCACGTGGTTTTTTTCCAGACGTATGCTTAAGTGAGAGAAGAATATGTTAAAAATACATTTGAAAATATCAGTTCCCTAAATAATATAAAATCAAAACTAGGTTTCACTCCGTTTATCATTTAGGTTATGTTTGTTTGTAATGATTATAATCCATAAGATTATAATTTCAAGACTATTAATCCTAAAATTAAATAGTTCTATTCACATATTTATTTTTTATGAGATTATTCATATGATAACTTATAATAATATCATGTTATGTTTGTTTTTTTTCAGGATTAATTAAAGGATTAGATAAAAAAATATTGTTTGGACTATTATACCCTTATTAATAATAACATATTTTAAACAATAATTTAAACTTATTTATACATCTAAATAAACATATAATTATAATGGAGTTGATTTCTAAAAAACATATAATTATTTAAAAAACACAGAGATACATTTGAATGTTACTAAAACATTTAATTAGTCTAACAAATTATTATTATTAGTCTAACAGATTAATAATAATAATAACAGATTAATAACTAGATTAATAATAAAAATCTATTTTATTTATTTGAATGCTACTAAAATATTTAACTAGTCTAACAGAATATTATAATTAATCTAACAGATAATTATTATTATTAGTTAAAACATTTAACTAGTCTAACATAATTAGTCATATTAGATTGACCAAACAAATTATAATTTATATTCCCATGTCTACAGTCAAATACGTCAAATAAAAATATCTAGATTAATATTTGTTTAATTTATCTAAAGATAGAATAAGATATTACGATCATTTTTTTAAAAAAAATTGAGATTAATTTTGTATAACAATTTTAATCTTAAATGGTAAGCTAAGGATTATAATAACTATCAGAATATGATACCCCTCCGTCCCAGAATAAAAATTTTGGTCGATTTTTTGCGCATATTAAGAAAGAGGATAAAATGACAAAATTATCCATATTTAAATTGTCATTTAATTGCATAATTTTTTGTGTATTAATAGTGATGTTCCACAAATATGCATATGGAATAAAAATATAACAATTAATAATAAGGGTATTATAAATAAATTATTATAAAAAATAAATTATTTAAAGTAAGTACATATTTAATTTGGACTACGTAATAATTATTAAATAATCCTACGTCTTAGGGGGGTGTATTCAATTAAGATTTTTAAAGACTTCTAAAGATTTTAAAAGTTTAGTTGTATTCAATCAAGACATTTAAAGAGTTTATAAAAATTTAGTGGTATTCAATTACAATTTTTTTAATGTCTTTAAAAGTTAGGTGGTATTGAATTAAGATTTTTACAAAATCTATAAAAGTATTTGGGTATTCAAAAAGTCATATATCTTAAAGAATTCTATCAAATGATAGACTTTGACAGATTTTAGAAGAAGAATTATAACTATCAACCCATATCCAAAGTCTTATCTCATCTCTAAAGATTTTTAAAAATTCCCAAATAAACACAAAGGTGGATAAAACTACTTATTAATTAGACTTTATCTTTTATTGGGTCAAACTAATTATTTATTTTATATGGGCTAATAAATATTATTATGTGATGGATAAATAATTTGGTAAAATTTGGGCCATAAAAATAATTGAATTTATTATAATACGTGACGCCCCCAAAACAGGAATACATCACCTATTTCGAGTCGCCAAATACATGGTACAAAATACAAATAAAATCTTAAATATACAACATGAGCTGTGAGTTTGAATACAAATATTATTTACTAGAGAGTATACAAACTTAAAAGGAGTCCTCATTACTATTATTATCACACTATTTCACATAATAGTGAGGACTACTAATGCAAACATCTAGGACCATCATTCTGTTCCCCGACTAGTCCCAGCTACAATCTCATTTCCTGAAGAAAACAGTGAAAGAAAGGGTGAGCTCAACTAGCACAGTAAGAAATATTATGACTAAGATAATGCCGAATAAATTATCATTAGCCTTCAACAGTATAACAACAGATAGAATATAATAGACAATAAGTTTTAGAACAAAAACTGCAGCGGAATAAACAATGCATTAGAAGAGTCAAATAAATATAAAATCTACTATCTTCTATGATTTAAAAAAATTTTCACCAACTTTATCGCTGAAACTCAGCTTAATAAATAATTCACATCATTAACTCATCCCTGCACTACAGACCAATGATATTTTTAGTATTACGATCATTAATTATCCATGCACTACAGGCTAAAGATAATCGTATTTTCATCAACGGTCCTAATCATGCCATAAAACAATTCATCTTTGCACCCTTGGCCGAAGAGAATCCATAGCCATAATCATACCAAAAACTGTTCATCAATGCAACTACGGGTCAATGAGGACTTTTACCACATCATTTGTAACATTACGGTCATGATTACACTGAATAATCCCTGGTCATAATCATACAAAGTTCATCTATGCACTACAGGCCACAGATGACTTTCAACAAAATATAAACATGAGGATTATGACAATGATATAAGAATTCAATAAAAACAAGTTTAAGAATTAATTTATCCAGGAACTAATAATGTCCAAATTGTCAACATGATACTGTTTTGTAGAGTAAAATTCAAGAATGCTCATAAGAATATTTTCATAAAAAGATACTGGATGAAGCGCAAATATCAAGGAAATTCCACTAATTTCATGGAGTATAGAAGTCAAAACTCTAACCAACTAAGTATAATAAAAAATAGAATAACAAAAGAAATCACCATGTATGCGGTACTTCGCATAGACAAGTTATTCCAACAGAATACTAAATAACGAAACCAAGTCAGGCGAAATTCGCACCGACAGGATGTTCCAACAGAATAATAAAGAATGGAATAACAACAGAAATCACCATGCATGCGGTACTTCGCATAGACATGTTATTCCAACAGAATACTAATAAGGACGGAATCAGGTCCGGCGTAAAAACGCACAGACAGGATATTCCAACAGAATAATAATAAAGACGGAAACAGGTCCGGCGTAAAATGCACAGACAGGATATTTCAACAGAATAATAAAGACGAAATCAGGTCCGGCGTAAAACGCACAAACAGGATATTCCAACAGAATAATAAAGACGGAATAATAGAAGAATGTCACCAAGTATAGGGTAGCCCGCGTATACAGGTTATTCCAACATAATAATAAAGAATAGAATAACAGAAGTTCTCTTCATGAATACAAAAAAAATAATACTCCCTACGAGTACAACAAATAATATTCTCTACCTTAGAAAAACTGGATACTGGAATAGTTAAGTAGCAGAATATTTTTCTTCTTTCTCTCTATAATAATTGCTCTAAAGCTTTTGTGAATTGGTGAAAAATTAAGGAAGAATGAGCTTCTATTTATAGAAAAATATAGTTTCGATAATTGCACGTTTTGGGGCTCAAAAAAATACAGTACAATACCTCCAACTTTTCTTTTATTTTTAATTTAGTTCTGCAAGTATTATCAAACTTGCACCAACTCCTCTAATAGTAAATAATGTGAATCAATAGTAAATCATGTGACTCAATAGTTATAATCACGTGATAAAAATAATTACAGTATAGTACCTCCATCTATACCTCCATTTTTAACTTAGTCATGCAAGTATTATCAATTTTGCACCAACTCCCCTAATAGTACAAGAATGTGATTCAATAGTACACATATATGAACAAATAGTTATATAAGTATGTGAATTAGTAGCAATTGATTGCTTATTTATCTGATAAATTACCCGATTTATCAATATAACCCCCAAACATCAATTATCACCGGAATAGATGTCGATTTTCACTAACACAAACAATTCCAACGTAATTAAACTATTTTTAGCAACAATATAAATTTTGAAATTTTGAAGTTTGACTTTTTTTTTAAAAAAAAGTCAATTGTTGACTTTTTGACCAAATAATGAATCCCATAAAATTTTATGTTTATAGACTATTTTTACTAATTTCATTGTTTCGGACTCAGATATCACGTTCGCGTCTATAAATTCAACTCCGAACACAACTTTAATTTTAATAACATTCATCATTAATATTATAACTCACAATATTTAACAACTAGGTCGTTCCCAGGAAAGAGGGAGACTTTCCGATAAGGATTTCTCCTTATTGGCGCGCAATTAGGTGACCAAACCTCTAATTGACAGAACTTCTAGACATTGTCAATATTACAAATAATAATATGAATAACTTTGTCGTCTCAATTATTGATTTAATAATATATCATATTATGCAGATGATACTGTAACAATAATTGAATCAATAATATAAAAGATATGATGCAGTAATTACTGTAGCAATAATTGAGTATAACTGAGTGACTTCTCACGTAAGCATCAATAATCAATACCGTGTGCTACTATGCAACCACGCGTATTACTTTACTTTTACTATCGAGTAGTTCAACAGTTTTAACGGTAACACTTCCGCCGTTATTTTAATAAAGTATTTTTGTCGTTTTCTCAATTCGACAATAATTCCGTTGTGGGGGTCCACCAATAATTGTGTCGTTGTACGAATATTTCCTGTTAAAACGAATATTCCCCGACCAATCGAATATTATATAACAACTTGCGTACTTTATAAAATTTATAAATATTACCCACAACTATAACATTATATCAAATTCACACCATAATATTCAAAAATATATTTCGATAAATTTAAATTTTTATTCATAAAATCTGGGGTTTCACATAATAAGAGAATTAACAAGATATATTAATAAGTAAACAAATAACTAGATCTAATCTGAATTGGTGAGAGAAAAAGTATTCGTTCGAAAGCTTCTAATAGAAAGAGAAAAGAGATTTGTTCAACAAAGGTGAGATCATGAAATTCTCATATCAGTTGTTCAGTTGTAAACATTATGTAAGTATTATATATGAAAATAGAAAATATATGATGTGTATGTGTTTTTTTTTAGTTTTCTGACATTTCAAACGAAGGAAATTACTGTTAATTTTTGAGATACTTTAACACTAATTGACAAAAATAATAAACAATATATGATGTGTATGTATATATGATGTATATATATACTTTTTAACAATAATAATATGATCCAAACAGTATATACTATATATCATATATTATGATCATTAAACAGTATATACTATATATTATTTTCATTTTAAATAGTATATATTATGATCATTGTTAATTTTCTTTTACCAAATTAATAACTAATTGTTAATTTCTTTCGTTTAAAATGTATTATATATATATATGATGTGTTTGCAAAAATAATTTACAATATATGATGTGTTAATTTGTATATATGATGTCATATTATTTTGTGAAAAATGGTATTCCTACTAAAAAGCGTACGCATATGCATAAAGTATATATAACTCAATGAAAGTGAGCTTAATTTTTGTATTACGTCTGTAATTTTTAAAATTTTATTAGTATCAAAGTATCCAAATGTATCATGAAATGAGTATAATAATATGAACGCTTTCAACATATAAAAATTCTCATGCCACAATAATATAAAGAGATTTACTCTAATTCATAAAAAAAGAGGGAGAGGTTGTACACATGGGCTAATTAACAATTAATATAAGTTGTAAGATATATTAGAAGTATACAAAAGTCTATCATAGTATTGATACAAAATTTATAAAAAGCTGTTACTTATTTCATTGATTCTATAAAAATTATTTTAAAAAAATCTTTAAAAGTCATTAAAATTCCAAAAATTCTATAAAAATATGTCACTTAAAAAAAATCTGAATAGAAGCCTTATCTTAAAGCTATTTTATAATCAACTGCCTCTATTTGCTCAGCGTGGAACTCAAAGCTAAAACTACAACAATGGCATGCTGTAATCACCATTTTCATCTTCTCCCTCTCCGCAAATTCTCAAATGTTCTCCCGAAAAATAGACTGAATTTAATTCAATCACGTATCAGTTTTGCCACCACGAACAATGTAACACCCGCAGCAACAGCAACAGCAACTGCGATGTCGAGTTGTAGCAGCTTCTCTTGGGATGATGTCCTTCAAATCCCTCATTCCCAAAATTTCTCATCCGATCTCCAAGGCTTCTTCGACAAGATTAAGATCTGCAATCGCGGCTCTGTAATTTTACCCTCCTCTCTCTCTCTCTCAAACAGAATAATTTGTAATTGAGAAATTGTAAAAGAAGTATTAGGCTTTGACGTAGCTTTTAAACAATAGTAAGGAGTACTACATTTCAAGGGGGAAAATCCCCAAAATTTTCAGTTTTCCCAGACAAAATCAAATAATAATAGTGATATAAGGTTGGATTTGGAATTCTATGTACTACGTTCTTTTTATTCTTATTTTTTGTCTAGTTGACTAGTTTAATAATTATTTGACAAATATTGTCATTCTTTTCCATGACTCTTAAGTTAATATGGGATTAATTGCAGGAAAATCTTGGTGACTTTATGCCGTTTGTGATTGAGAACCAAGTTGTTGGCTATGTTCATGATGGGTAAGGGTTGCTTATTAATAATGTCTATACGTACGTGTACTGTGCGTGTGTGTATGATTTTTAAGCTTGTGTTTGAGCTAAAGGAAGTGCTATTGGTTATATTAGCAATGTGAAATGTAACTGTATTAGACTAATCCTTTTAAGTATGTAGTTACTTGGAGGATTCATCCATTGTTGATTTTAAGGAATTTATTTTGTAAATGAATCCAACTTAGTCGATTGTAGAATTCAAGTAGTAAGATGTGTAGTTTCATCATATTAGTTGAAAATGTTGTTTATTAGATTCAGGACACTATCGCATTGTTGTTAAAGTTTAGGACTTGTTTCAAAATGAATGTATTCGTTGTTGCAATTTAACGCATAATATTTGAATTTAGATGACAGTTCTTCTGTTTTTTTGGGTGATATTATTTTGAATCACAAAAACTTAATTTGTCTGCTCATTTGCTTTACATTATATGGGCTTGGATTCAACTTTATAAGCCACATGACAATTGTTACCATCTGAAAATTCTCATTTAGAGTTGTTAGTGTTAATATTATATATCTAATATATTATGTCATCTTGATAACCAAGTATGCTTGACCTCCAAGTTCATCTCGGTGAACAAGTATACTTGGCCTCCACTCAACTAGTAGCGGTTTGGTTCTCTTCGTAATAACAACAACAATATATCTAATACATTTATTTTATCTCTAACAGTAAGGGAGAAACTACTGCTCTCTTTAACTTCTATGATAAAAAGGAAGCTAATATGCTTGAGTTGTGAATCTAAGTGAAAGTGTAACTTTCGTGTCCATTTTTGAGGTGAAGTAATTGACGGGATATACAACTGAGCATTAGCTTCTCTCTTTCCCTATTTGAATGAAGGTGTATAAAGTCCCAGGTCTGTCATATGAGGGTGCTACAATACTACTGCCTTGAGGTTTTACCATCTATGCTAGCTAGCTATGACCTTTCGGCAAGTTGGCTCCCACTTTATATCTTGTTCAGTTGAACCTTCTTGCAACTTAGCTTTGTGAACCGCTATGATATGTTTGTGCCACGAATCTATTTGGAAAAATGTAAATCAGTCATCTTAGATTAGAAGGAAACCACATGGCACGGAGGGTAGCCCTTGGGCTCCTTTCCTTCTCTCCCTGTTTAAATGAATGTTTATTATGCTGTCTTAATTTTTTAGTGCACGGGTACAGCAGCCTTCTGGCTTTACCATCTAGTCTAGCTAGCTACGATATTTTGGAAAATTCTTAGCTGGGATCTTATGGAACTTACCAATTTAACTTTTGCAATCTCTGAGTGGTAGCTATCTGGATGATTTGTAATTTAGGCTAGTTGGGACGTCTTGAAATTTCACAATGCTTAATCTGACATATATTGGTTTTTTCCGGACTAGGCTTGTTTTAGCTAGCAGTCAAAATTTGTTCTGATCCAGTTTTAGTCTAATTGAAACTACGATTTGTGACTATTAGTCTGATGAGGATATTCCAACTTTGTGCAGTTTTGCAGACCATCTAAGGAAGTTCCAGGATATTTTTACTTTCCCTGAAGATAATTCTCAAGATACCTGTTTTGGTGATCATGTTAAGCTACATCCCTCGCTAAAAACGCCCCAGGATAGGACTAGAGCTGTTGCAGATGTGGTGAAGTGTTTAGGGGAAGAACTAATTCCAGGTATACGGAATGAGGTACTCCTAGTGAAACTGAAGAATTTCATCATTTCCATAGCATAGTTTATATTTCACCAAATATTTAATTTGTGCTTCTGATTATACAACATGTTGTCAGAACTCTTCAAAGGTTTAACATGCCAATAAATTTTGTTTTGTTTCATTTGTGACTTTTAAGCAGCTCTACCCAGTGCTGTCATCTTTTGGAACACCGGCATTTTTCTCGCTGGAACGTGCAGCAGCACCTTACTTTGGGATAAAGGTGTGTTAAACCCTTTACAGATTATCACAAAGTGCAAACTTAGTATAATTTTTTGTCACTGTTCTCACACGATTGGAAGTTTAACCTGGTCATGATCATGATAAGAGATTGTAATTTAGGGAAAAGTATTCGTCATTGATTTATAGTGAAGTGTTATGGGAGTAAGACATGATAGACATTAAGAAATAAGAAATGGTGCCTTGAACCTCACTTTCATGCACAAACATATACTATTACTCTCTCCGTTCCATATTATTTGATCATTGTTGACTTTTTAAAGTCAATTTAAGAGATTTTTAAACTCAAAATTGACATAAATATTTTTAATTTTAATCAATACAATGATAAATATTGTAAGTTATCTAAAAAATATTACTCATTGTAAGCTTTATTGTTTAATACTTTATCCGTCCCAGGATAAAAGTCTTCCATTGACGTTAATGGTTAAATTGACCATTTTTCAAATCAATATATCTTATTATTCTTTTATTTACATGCAAAAAATCTATAAATGTCATAAACTACGTACAATTTAGTATTATTATTAATGTTTGTCTTTTTGAAAAATCTAAATATATTTTTTTTAATTATTAATTTAAAAAATGGTCAATTGGACCACAATAGTAAATGAATGACTTTTATCTTAGGATGGATGGAGTAATTTTTAATGAGTCATCTTAATTTTGAGTTTGAAAATATTTTAAAAGTGAAGAATGATCAAATAATTTGGAACGGAGGGAGTATTAAATATGATTATTCACTGTCATTGCCATATCTGTACTACTGGTTCAAGAGGGGACAATGTTTTAATTATGACTCAGAATACTATCAACTTGATACATATGAACATTCAAAATAAATCAAAAGCAAATGAGTTTGAATTTCAAACATGTAAATTGATGAAATTGAGAATTGTTTATTTCATTGAATGTTTGATTGTCTATTACATAGACCGGTTAGATATATACACAAGTATCCTAACTATTTATGGTAATTCCTAAATTACAGTAATGTGTACACACTGATTATGGAAGCTATAATTATGGGTAAATCTCCATCATATCTTCTAACACTCCCCCTCAAGTTGGGTAAAGTTGGTGTATAGATGTCTCGCATACCCAACTTGAAACATAGTGGATGAAACATCTTACTACTAATACCTTTAGTCAAAATTTCAACAAGTTGATGTTCTGTTTTGACAAAAGATAAGCAGATAAGACCACTAGTTAACTTTTCTTTGATAAAGTGTCAGTCAATCTCAATGTGCTTCGTTCTATCGTGTTGTATGGAGTCATTTGCAATACTAATGGCTGCCTTATTATCACAAAATAACTGCATAGGTCTTTTAGTTGTAACACTCAAATCTTTTAGTAAGGTTTGAAGCCACATTAGTTCACATATACCCAAAGCGATAGCTCAATATTCAGCCTCAGCACTAGATCTTGCTACCACAGACAGTTTCTTACTACGCCAAGTAACAAGGTTATCTGCAACAAATGAACAGTAACCTGATGTAGAACGACGATCCTCTATCCAGCCCAATCTGAGTCAGAAAAAGCATAGACTCTCATATAACCATGTGGTGCGAACAATAAACCTTTTCCCGGGAGCAGACTTGAGATACCTCAGAATTTTGTAAACAGTTTTCATGTGACAATGTCGATGATCATGCATATACTGACTCACTATTCTCACATCATAAGATATATTAGGTCTAGTATGAGAAAGATATATCAATCGTCCCACCTAACGTTGATATCTTTCTCTATAAACCGTAGGTACTGTGCCACGTACTAGATGATGATTCACTTCAATAGGAGAATCAACAGGCTTACATCCCAACATGTCAGTTTCTGTTAAAAGATCAATGACATACTTCCTTTGAGATAGAAAAATCCCACTGTTAGATCTTGCAACTTCAATACCAAAGAAATATTTCAAAGGATCAAAATCTTTGATCTCAAATTCTTTGGCCAAACTTGCTTTGAGATTAACTATCTCTTCTATATTATCCCCTGCCACCACAATGTCATCAACATAAACAATAAGAATGGTAGTCTTACCGTTTATCTATTTGACAAATAGAGCATGATCTGCACTACTTTGCTTGTCCCCAAATCTTATTCATTGCTTTGTGAAATCTACCAAACCAGGCTCTGGAGATTGCTTCAAACCATATCTAGCCTTTCGCAGTTTACACACCTTACCCTTGGTGACAGATGAAGCAAAATCAGAGGGAATTTCCATGTATACTTCCTCCTCCAAGTCACCAACACATTTTTCACATCTAATTGTTAAATATCCCAACCAAAGTTTACTGCACATGAGATTATGGTACGAACAAAGTTCATCTTCACCACCGGAGCAAATGTCTCCTGGTAATCAATTCCATGAGTTTGAGTATACCCTTTTTCAATTAGCTTGGCTTTAAGTCTCTCAACTGTCCCATCTGACTTTTGTTTGATTGTATATATCCATTTTCAACCAACTGGCTTTTTTCCGCAAGAGACACTAGTTCCCATGTAGGGGCATTCATCTCCTCTATCATAGCCTGTTTCCAATTTTCATCGCTAATTGTTTCTCTCTACCACTGAGGTACAAATATTGAAGACAAGGAAGAAACAAAGGAGTGGTAGGATGCAGATAATTTATTATAGGCTAAGAAATTAGAGATAGGATGTTGAGTACAAGCCATAACCCCTTTTCTAAGAGCAATAGGAATGTTTGTATTATCAGAAGAACAAGTAGGATTAGGAGTCTCACCATTAGCATTATCAGGACTAGGTTCTGAGCAGGGTTTATTTAGTGGTGCAGAAGTGAGGACCTTATTCTCGCCTCTTCGAATATAGGTTATCAACTCAGGCTCATTCTATCTAGCATCTGGCTCTTGTAACTATAACTTCCCCTGTGTAGAATTATCAGAGACAACAACAGGAACAGAAACATGAGAAGATGGTGTAATAGAACTTGTAATGCCAGCCTCAGGAGGAGGCTTCTCCTCATCAACAACATCTTCCCTCTGAGGAGAAGGTGAAGAAGAATAAAAAGGTTCTAATTCCCAAAAAGTTACATCCCGAGTGAAAAAGACTTTGTGTGAAGGAGGATGATAACATTTATAACCTTTTTGGGTTGGAGAATAACCAATGAAAACACACCGAAAAGACTTGGGATCTAAATTTCCCCGAGTGAGAGATTTATCATGAACATAGCACACACAACCAAAAACTCGAGACGAAGGAGGACTTGTCGTGTGTTGTAGAAAAGAGATGAGACTTTTGTTCCTAAGAATTCTAGAAGGAAGTCGATTTATCAGAAATGCAGCAGTCAGAACATCTCCCTATAGAAATTTCGGGGTGTTCATACTTCATAGTGAACATAAGAGTGCGGGTTACTTGTAGCAAGTGTCGATTTTTTTCTTTCCGCTACTCCATTTTGTTCTGGAGTTTTGACACAGGAGTTTTGAAGAATAATGCCATGCTAAGAGAGATAAGATGCAAAAGCATTATTATTACTATATTCATGACCGCTTCAAATTGGGTTTGAATCATTTTATGAAATTCCTAGAAACAATCAAACACCTCATCTTTGGAACGAAGAAGATAAATTCAAGTGACACGAGAATGACAATCAATAAAGCTAACAAACATTCTATGACTAGAACAGGAAACAATCTGAGAGGATCCCCACACATCAGTATGTATAATAGCAAAAGATTTAGAATGTCGACTGTTAATAGCAGAATAAACAGAACGTTTGTGTTTCCCCAATTCACATGGTTCACACAAAAACTGAGTTTTATTACATTGTTTAACTAAAGATGGAAACAAAGACTAATAAGGAAAAAGAAGGATGTCCCAAACGTCGATGCCACTGATGGAGAGAAGTCAGGCTTGAGTCAGAAGTAGAGTGAAGAGCCTGAGTAAGGAACATATTAGACGAGGGAACATCTAAATAATAGAGACGACCAATTGCACTACCACTACCAATCTTCTGCCCCGTCACCAAGTCCTGAAAAACACAATGAGATGAGAAAAAGGTTACTGAACAGTGTAAGGATTCAAAAAGACGTTGAACAGATAACAAATTTGCAGTAAATGAAAGAATATGGAGAACAGATGATAATGTCAATGAAGGAGTACGAACTACAGAGCCTTTCCCAGAGATAGAAGAGAGGGAACCATTAATTACGCGAACCTTATCTTTTCCAGAACAAGATGTGTATGAAGTAAAGAGAGTGGAGGATCCAGTCATATGCTCAGAAGCACCTGTGGCAATGATCCAACCAGGGCAAGTTGACGAAACATTAAAAGCACAAGGATGTATACCTGACTGAGCATAATGAGAAGAAGTAGATTTGGAATAAAACTTCTGAAAAGCTGAGATTTCCTCAAGAGTGAGTGCAGCAGTAGTGTTTGAAGCACTGGATATATCAACCTGAGGTGTTGCAGTAGTTACATAGGCCTGAGATCCACGTCCACGTCCATGACCACTACCAAACTGACCCCTTCGCCTTTTAGGATGTACGTGAAGCTTGAAACAATGTTCCTTGGTATGGTTCTTTCCCTCACAGTAATCACATTCGGGAGATTCCTTCTCAACAGGAGACTGAATAGTGAAGCCAAACTTAGGATATGAAGCAACCATGGCTGATCGGTAACAGAATTTAGAACCATTATCTCTTGTTGGACTCTAGCATGAGCCTCTCGTAGTGATGAAAAAGGTGTCTAACCAATCAACTGTGCATGAACTTGATCAAATTCTATATTCAAACCAGCCAAGAAATCAACAACTCTATCTTCACTCACAAACTTTTGATAAGCAGTTGCATCTTCTAGACATTTGACTGAAAAAACCCTAGCTCCTGTCAAAGAGCATTAATTTCTGCAAAATACTGTGCCACAAGCTTCTCTCCTTGACTCAACTCACGGATTTGTTTACGGATATCATATGCCTTAGACATATCACCTGAAACAGAGAAGGTTTGAGAGATAGCCTCCCAAAGTTCATATGCAGTGTCTAAGAACATGTAACTACTCTGCATATTCGGTTCCATTGAGTTTAAAATCCATGTTTTCGCCATGGAGTTATTAGATTTCCATTCTTCTTGGGCTACACCCACTTGGGTAGGCATGGTTGTTGTACCATTGATGAAGTGCTGCATACGATTCGCTTCAATTGACATACGACATGCTTGAGACCAAGCTAAATAATTATTTCCATCCAATTTAAATGGGTTGAGAACCAAAGCAGAGTTAAGATGATGATTCCTAATCAACTGTCATTTATTTGTCTCAGTAGAATCCACCGCTATTAATGGAACTATACTATGCCATGATAATGTGGTAGGACCAACAAACGTATCCTAGGCAATATCAACAAGGATGGTTAAAAGCTTAAAAGAAAAAAACCAAGCAGAGCAATATCAAACCCTAGCAGCAAAGAAGCAAAGCAGTACAGTATCCACATACTACTGTAGATGGCAAGGGAAGAAAACCGTAATAAACTTAGATCAATTCTTACAAGACCATTGTAGATGGCAAGGGAAGAGAAAACCGACCATACTGCAAGAAGCAACGCCTGAAAAAGTCGCCGAAAAATAGCTCACGCGCCGGTAGAAGGCGGTGCGTGGCGTCGGCAACCGGAGAATGGGACGGCGCATGGCGGCGCGTGTGACGATGGGTGGAAGATCTGACACTTTTGTCATGATCAACTGGCACTGTAGAACCCTAATATAGCCTCAATTTTTCCAAACAAGCTGATCTTGCAAGATTTCTACTATACTTTATGATTGGCAAGTAGACCGGGAAAGGAAAAAGTAAGAACATACATGTTATGAATCTAGACTTTGATACCATGATGAAATTGAGAATTGTTTATTTCATTGAATGTTGATTCTCTATTACATAGACTGGTTAGATATATACACAAGTATCCTAACTACAATTTATGGTAATTCCTAAATTACAGTAATGTGTACACACTGATTATGGAAGCTATAATTATGGGTAAATCTCTATCATATCTTCTAATATAAATAAATCAAAATGTACGTGTCAACAATTTTCAACTTAACTATAACAGTGTACATTGCAGGTGTGTGTGTGTGTGTGTGTGAGTGTGTGGGGGTGGGTGTGTGTATATATATATATATATATATATATATATATATTGCCTGTGTTGTTGATCAATTTATCCAAGTATTCCACTGCATCAACATTTATACTTTAAAATGCTCATCTTATGGTAGGCTTATGGAATTCACATGAATGGCTATGTTGAAAGAGATGGCCAGAAATATCTGTGGATAGGGAAGAGAAGTGAATTAAAATCTACCTATGCAGGGATGCTTGATCATCTAGTTGCTGGAGGACTGGTTTGTGACTACCTTACTACATGTTTGTATATTAACTTTTTCACACCAACAGTGATACTATTCTGAGTATGGGGTGTTGATATGTTGCGAAAAATCTCAAAAGATGGCCCCGTCATCTTAAATTTCTTTCTTACAACATTTGTTGGACTATCCCTATCATAATTCAGGATATTCCAACTTTGCGCAATCTTCTTCCTTTGTTTTAGTAAGTCTGTATTTTGCTTTCTGTAGGATGCTTTAAAATCTTGTTCAGCAATCCTAAACAGAAATCTTACTCTTTTTGGTTTTCTAACTAATATTAATTCATCTTTTGCTGATTCTGTTGTCATTTCTTTTTCTCATACTTCTATTACTGTAATTACAGCCTCATGGAATTTCATGTGGAGAGAATGTTGTGAAGGAATGCGACGAGGAGGCAGGGATATCGAGTTCTATTGCCAAACAGTAAGTTTTCTTTCACTGTTGATCTATCAGTTAAAGTCCCTACAGTACAATAAAGCTCATAGAGACTAGGAAGTTAAACATTTGTATATTTAAAATATTAGCATTAGATTCTGTACTACCTTCCCCTTTTAACTTTTAATCTCTCTGCTTGGCATGGCTGAGGATACTGAGAGTTTTATACATGCTTGTCTCCAACAGAGCGAAACCAGTTGGCATTGTCTCCTACATGGACATTGAAGGATACAGATACAAGAGAGATGTTCTTTTTTGTTACGATTTAAAACTTCCTGAAAATTTCCTTCCTAAGAATCAGGGTAAGACCACTAATTTTTACAAATAATACGTACTGTTAATCATGGTAAGCCCATTAAATTCTTCGGAATAGTTTACACTTGGAGTAAGTAAATAGAGAGTTCAGATTCCTTTTTATTGCACTCTTTTAAGATTGTTTTTATTTATTTAAGTTTCCTTGATGTTGAAAATGCATCTCCATAATTAGGTTTTGTTTTCAGTTATGGGAAACGATTTATATGTTGACAAATATGTGACAAAGTTGAATTGTGACCAACGTGAAAGTCTAAGCAATAAGATATAATAAATTAGGGCGGCCATTCTTAATTCTTATCTATCTTATGTATGCACACACATTACAATCATAATTCAGCAGAATACTTTCGCAAAACATAGCAAGGCTCTTCATTTATCTACAATACTTTTCTTAGGCTTTATATCTATTATTTACTGTTCATGGTACTTGTAGTGAAGCATTTAATATTATTATGAATTTTTTTTAGAAACGGTAGAACTTACGATTGCAATAACGAATTAAACTTTTGTTAGTTTAATATATGTTGTGATAATAAATAAGTACTATATTATTCAATTAGAGAAGACTGAAGACTACGTGTGTAATATATCAATAAGCATCTATTAATACTATAATGTATGTGATACAAGATGATTACTCTTTTTATCCCGTGTTATTTACTTTTATTTGTGTACTCTTGTCTAAATTTTGTTGTGATAAAGTATTTTATTTGTTTCATTTAACAATAGCATAATAATTTAACATACTAAAAAGAATATAGTACCTTAAGGTTTTGGACATGATTAGACAAGTATCCATAGTTCAACTAGTGTTGAGCAAATAGGAAAACTTCTATACTTGTATCATTTCTATGTAGAAGGAAGTGCCAGACACATGTATGAACATGCCAAACTTGTATTAGTGTCTGTTTCCTAGGAATTCTCTTATTTGGTGAGGGAGCAAATTTGGTGGATCCAAGCCTTTTGTTGGTTAACAATGTGTATAATAGTTTGTGTCATTTTAATATAGCTTTTTGAGTGTTAATTATGGTTTCTAGTCACAGAGAAGATTGCCCTGATCTTTCGATGAGTTTTAAGTTCCAATTCTGGGGACTTGAATATATGCAAACTTATGTTATTGAATGTTACATGTTGCAGATGGAGAGGTAGGGAGCTTCAAACTGATCCCTGTAACACTTGTTGCAAATGTCATACAGATGACACAGTACTTCAAACCAAATTGCAACCTTGTCATTATTGATTTCCTGTTTCGACATGGGTATGAAGTTTTCTCCTCCAGTTGCTCCCATCTCTCTTTTTTTGCTATTAAATGCACTGTTATCTGTAAATGTAGCATAATTTAATTTCTCCCTACGTTGCTAGTTTCCTTGGAAGCACTAGAACTCTTTGTGAACTTGGTGGTCTAGCATTGGTGAAACCAGCTTTGATGGATACCTCCACGTGATCTTTCCATCAATCTTTGGCTCTCTAGCGTCCTGCTACTCAAGTCTACGACACCTCATGTTCTTTTAAGTAACCTTACAATAACTACTGTGAGAAGTGAATAATAGTTTTAAGGATTTGGAGGTTAAATAAAACTATATATCATGTCCATTGAATCAAATATGAAAAATACTTTTATGTGCACGTGTGAGTAGACTAACATGTAATGTTTATTTTAGTCCAAAAAAGCTTTTAATACTCGCAGCAGAACTCTGAAAGAATAATTCCAAGGTATGGGAGGATAAGCAGAGGCCTTCAGGGATAACCTTTGAAGGTCCCCCCTGGGTTCATTTCCTATACTTGGAGCCAAATTAATTATCAATTTATTTTTCGGAAAGAACGACCAATCATATCGAGATTGATTATTAGTTACTACTACCTTGTGCAGCAATCTATTTTGTTTGTTTCTAGTAGAGTTAATTTTTCTGCCTCAGCGGTATTTAAAATTTGCAGGTACATTAAACCTGATGATTTTGGATACTTGGAGCTACTACAAAGTTTGAGGAATGCGGCTTGCTCCTCCTAGATGTGTATTTTCTGGTTTTAGTTTTGAATTATGATTCCATAGAGCCTTGGTGCATATGAGGAATTGAGGATGCAAGTGCCCCCACCAAATGACTTTTTGGTAATTTTGAATTTCTAAATGTTGAAACATGTAAAATGTTTTAGGGATTTTGTCCTCCAACATTATTCTGTGCCTGAGTTATTTATTTTGATTTTTGAGCTATGATCGATTATGTGTCTTGTTTTCAAATTTAAGAATACTTTACGAGATTATAATACTATAATTAATAATCTTGAAATTATAATATAATCCGTTTAATACGCTATTATTTTATTATTATTATTATTATTATTATTATTATCTAATAGAGGACTAGAACATCACTTACAAACTCAAATAACACCAAAAATTCATTTTATTATTTAAAAGAGAGGACTATAAAATCAAACTACAAACTCAAACACCCAATTCCTCAATATCTGAGCCCAGTGGTGCGAAAAGTCCTTCTACTTCACTTTGGTCAACTTCCTCGAAGCTTGATGGCTTCCACTTCGGATTCTACCAAAATAAGAGAAATTATCATGCGAGCAATTAATAATAGAAATGAACGCTAACACATCATAATTCCTTGTATCAGTACGTACAAACTTAAACTGATATGCACATGACAATGCAGACTACTACAAGGTTTAATTTAGCTGCATCATTATTCTAGAAATGGTAAAAGTTCACTACCACTGAACATGTATTGTTGAATTATTTTGCTTATATATACATATATAAACTATATATATCTGTCCGAGGAGTATGACCCAACTTACACGATAAATGCTATTTTCATCAGTCTGGTCAACTTACAAATAACTAATACTCTTTTTTTTTCCTACAGCCAACTAAATCAACTTTAATTTGCTTGCAAAAATTTCAAATTCCGTCTTGACTGTTAAATTTTTGACGGAATACTGACATGGCATCTGACGAGGACGAAATTAAAACATTCATTTGACATGAAAATTTTGTCCCAAATATAATGACAAGCTTGGTCGGGTTTAACCGCCCATAACCCACAACCCAACACCACTTGCCCACCATCTCTCTTTAATCTTTCTTAATCCTTCTATTACATAACCACAACATGAGATCAAAGAACCCCTGGTGTCAGAAAAGTTATCGACTTCGAAAATCACCAAGAGATTGAAAAGGAAGAGAAGGGTTTCCCCAATTTCACAAAAATCTTCGATGAAGACAACTGGGTTTGCAAAAATCTCTGATGAAAATGATGAAGATAACTGGGTTTTGGGGCTCTAGCTGTCGACACCAAGATCTACGGATTTGGGGGATATGAACTGGGTTTATATTATTCCAACAGTGCAAATCAAATTTGTTCACTCAAAAATTCATAGAAAACATAGTACGAACAAGGGATGAGCATAAGGAAGGCGAATCCAAATAATTGTAATAAAGTCGGTAAGAATTTGTTTTGAAAAGATTTATCTATCTGTTTCGTTAATTCAAATGCTCAAGGCGTTAATGCCTTAAACACTGGAAATCTGCTTCAAAAAGGAGAATTACAAATCGGACAATATGGCCAATATGATCTCGATTTCAATTGGGGTTGCGATTGCGGCACATGGGGAGGCAAAATTTGATGTGTTTGGTGTTATTCTGCAATCGGGTGCGGTTGCATTTGAGGCCACCAGACTTGTGATGATTCAGATCTTATATACATCAAAGGGTATTCAGTCAAATCTCATTACCTCACTTTATTATTTAGTTCCTTGTTGCTTGGTTTTTCTGTTTGTGCCGGGTTTTTGTTGAGTACCCTGTTTTGAAGGAGACTTCTAGTTTTCATTTGGATTTCGTTACTTTTGGGTAAGGCTAAAAAATGAGCAAACATTTTGAGCTCGATTCGTACTCGCTCGACTAAAAGTTCGATTTGAGTCGAATGTGAGCAAATTTTAAAGCTCAATAAATTACTCGAACCTTCTCAAATTGCAATTTTCTATTAATACTCGGATCATATTCATTCTAAAAGTTCAAACTGCTCGGGCTTGATTTGAGATTATGCTCGACTCGGTAGTTAAACGAGCCTCAATCAAACCTTATTTTCTACTTGATAAATTTTGTGAATCAAATATGATCAACTTAATACTCGGCTCAACTTGATTCATTTACACTTTTATTTTTTGGCCTAATTTGTTGTGTGCATTTGCATTGAATTGGTTGTGTTTTTGTTGGTGGGGAAGACTTCGACTTTGGCTATGAAGGCAAAGGAAGCGCAAAAAAAGGCAAAAGCCACAAGGGGGTGATGATGAGGAAGGTGGGAGGTTGTTAGAGGAGAGAGAAGGGAATGAAGATGGATCGGGGAAGAAGAGCGATTCAGAGGACTAATTTTGATTCAAGAGCTGATGAGTTGGTGGAAAAGGAAAATCTTTGCCACATCAGCTTTTTTTTACAACTCAGCAACTTATGTGTCTATTTCTGTTTAAAGTTAAAGGAGTTAACGGTTTGTAAGAAAAGTAAAGTATAGTTAGTTGACTGTAAAAAAAAGTTGAGTTAATTGACTGTAAGTTGACCTAAAGTAGTGAGAAAAAAATATTTATTCCCCCAACTTACACAAGCGACCCTCAACTATAAAAACTAATAAAACAAACCTCCAAGTACATTTAAGTTAGTAGAAATGACCCTAAATACAATTCCGATCAAAATTTTGGTATATATATATATATAAAAGGGTTAAATACACTCCTATCCCTCAGAGTATAACACAACTTACACAAACAACCCTTAACTATAAAAACTAATAAAAGAAACCTCCAAGTACATTTAAGTTAGCATAAGTGACCCTAAATACAATTTTAGCCAAAATTTTGGCAGGAATAATGACGTGTAACGACAAACTCATTATTTATACACTTTTAATATTTTTTAAAGTTTTTTATTACAAAGTAGTTTACTGTATATTTTGTTTAAAATAATACAAATAGATGTAAAATACAATTTTCATTCCAAAAAGTAAATCAAAAATATAAATAGCAGATTAGTTATTAAAAAATTAAAAAAAGACTATAATCTCCAATTCATCTAATTAAATCAAACCCACCCAGAACCCCACCACAACCTAAACCAATTTCCAAATTTCCAAATTTCTATAACTAGTTCCCCAAAATCCCAATTCAAAAAGAAGCAAAAAAAAGGACACCAGACTAATGGGACTCGAAAACCCCCTCTTCCAACATTTTCCACCACATTCTCGACGCCGAAGAGGACTCCCTCGCCGTGGACAAGAAGTCCGCCACGAACCACCCCACCCACTTCTATGTCCACAATGCCAGGGCCATGGCAGATTGCCTCTTCGAGGGGATATGGTCGGTTGATGGAGGATGATCCCCATATGACACCCCGCCAACATGAAGGAATATCCTAATTCCTACGTCTTTATCATCGACTTGATAAAATTGAAATCTGGGGACATCAGGGTTCAAACTAAGGATGATAATGTGTTGGTGATAAGTGGAGATCAAAAACGAGATGAAGAGAATGAAGGGGGCGAAGTTTGTAAGAATGGAGAGGATTGGCAAGTTTATGAGGAAGTTTGTGCTACCGGAGAACGTGAATATCGATGCGACTTTCGACGGTTTGTTAGGAAGATAGGGTGTTGACAGTGACAGCGGAGAAGTTGTCGACGCCAGCGAAGAAGAAGCCTAAGACCATTGAAGTCAAAATTGCTTGATTCAGATCAAAGGAGAGAGATGCTTGGTATCTATCTATCTATCTATCTATCTATCTATCTATCTATCTATCTATCTTAGTTGTTCTGATTTTAGTGTTAATAAAGGTGTAATGAGTAACGGTTTTATGCAAAATGTAGTAATGATTGAAAATGAATGTAATGTATGCATTTGTTGATGAGGCTGATCTGCCGCCATTGTGGCTAGTGTTTTTTGTTGCTTTGGGGGAGAAAAGGAGTTTTAAATGTATTTGTATTATTTGATAAAAATACAGTCAAACTACTTTAAATACAGTCAATACATTAAAAATAATAATGTCATTACACGTCAGCATTCCGGCCAAAATTTTGACCGGAATTGTATTTGGGGTCACTTCTGCTTGGAGGTTTCTTTTATTAGTTTTAATAGCCGAGGGTCGCTTGTGTAAGTTGGGTCATACTTGAGGGTACAAAATTGTATTTATTCCTAATAAAAAATAATCAGCCAAGGAACCAGGCTGTTGACCAGACAAGTATCCCCTTCTTCAATTTTATAATGGCACTTGAAAGATGGGCACAAGTTGCAAATATAAGGGGAGTGCAGACCAGGTGAGTATGACTTGACACGATTTACCAGAAAAACTTGTGTGGATATGTCGAAAATTACTTTCCTTTATAACTATTTTCATGATAGGTACATTCAGATCCACACTGTTGAGTGCCTTTCTCAAACTGCTTCTGTGTTTTGTTAAGCACGTAATTTTTACACTTATGTCTAGTAGCTCCAAGAAATTAGTCTGTCTCCTTATAAGGTGAAAGGGTAGACAATTAGATATATACTCTCAGAATCAGAAGCTCTCCACGATAAATTGCAGTTGCCACTTTGCACTAGGGGTTAAGAGCATTTTTGTATAACGTGCATGCTTTTAGTAAGTTAGGTCTTTTTCCATCTAATGTAATTTGTTAAAATCTATGACCACGTGTTTTCAAGAAGAAATTGTGCCAAATAGAAATGGAATAAATAGATAGTGGAATCATTGATGTTACAGATGACATGCGAGCAGGCCATACAAAAGTCTTAGTACCTCGACAACATAAACAAGAAACATTTGAGTGGGAGTTCATACTACTCATATGCTATTTATTGGCAGGTGGAACATGTGATGGGTATAGTGAACATAGAAGATAATAAGCAGAAGATGAGGTATGTCATTTAGTTTACAGCAAAACTGATCCTAAAACAAATTATTTTTTCAAGGAGGGAGGAAAATAAACTCATAGTTGTATCTCGCACTAAAATAATCAATTTTTTGAACATTATATTCAGAAAAAGGAAATTCCAAGCACGAGGAGCAAACCTGATCCTTGTCCACCAAAACTGCTCGGACACCTTCTGCAAAATCACCGCGAAGCGAAGACCTCAAAGCAATGCGATATTCGGTTTTCATCACGCCACTTAGCTGGATAAGAAGAGAGGAATACTATTCTGAGACTTAATGGTCATTGACAAAGTATTAATCTCCTAAAATCACAATCAACAGAACAAAGGGAACGAAAAGCAGCAACAAACTCACTTTGCACAAATCCTTCTCATTCTTTCTGCATGCAGATGCAACACTTGAAAAATGCTTTTGTGTAAGGCAAAGACAAAACGGAGCGCCTTTCTTAAGCCCTAGAAGAGCATCCTTAGCCCATTCTGCCTCTGTTCACATAAGCAAAGGTAATCACATGTTAAAGATGAAATGGTGAAACTTGACAGGTATTCAAACATTTCCCTCAATATCAAGGAACCCAGAATCTGGGAACATCATGATATGCTCCTATACATCAGTCCTATGTGGTTTATGCATCATTTTAAGTATATTACCCGTAGCATCAGTACTTAGCTGATGCTTTTCCAGCTCCTCTATTATCTCACTAACAGATTTATTTGCACCAAAGGTTGCAAGTATCCATGGCAGAAGCAACGTCAACTGACTCTGTGACGAGGGATCACCACTGTATTTTCCCAAGAGTGCTTTGACATCCTGATGCGGATCTTCCGAACTGTATCCGTAAATATAATTTTATAAGAATAACTACATGGCAACATGGTGATGCAATCTTAGTCTGGAAATAAAGTAAAATAACACCTCAGCCTAAGGTTCATGCATTACACAAAAATTTCAAATATCACTTGTATACATGGCATGCATCAATTGGAAAGAGAATAAACAACATTAAATTGTAAACTAGTGTCACTTGAGACGTTGATGTCTGATAGTTACAGGTTTAATTTTTAATTTACCAGGTTAGATTTGTCCATCCCACCAAAGCAAGACAAAACAATGTCCAAATTTATAGCATGATGACATGAGAAGTACATACTACTTTGATATAATGGTGCATTACCATTGCTTTTTAGCTACTTGCAGATATGTGAAAACACAACTCAAGCATATGGCTAGTTTGGTACTCTCTTTTCTTTTTGATGAAGTAATTTGATGATCCTTTTCAGAAATATGACATTCAAAAACTCAGTTCCAACAAAATAAAACTACACAAGTAAACAGAAAAGATGGTATATGGCATACAAGGTGATTGCTAAGAGGGTCTCCTTGACTGAGCTCAAGTTCTCAGATGGGACATAGTGCGTTCCAAGTCCTACATATAGTGCATCGGCAGGTGTTGAAATCCTTCTTCCAGTCAAACCAAGATAAGCACCTGTAAAAACTAATTATTAAAAAAAACTAAAAAAGGAAATACTATAATATTGGTATAGAAAACAGGTGTGGAAACTAATTGTAATTCTTAGGTAGAAGAAGATAAAGTTATAGAGCTGGTGAAATAGAGAGTTAGACTTCCGACGAAAATGAGCGCACATCAAGCTAACAATGACATACAAGCTAAATATATTCAGAAAGCTAACACGTTTTGGTTTAGGGATAATATATTCATCAATTCAAAAATCTTCCTCCGACAATGACATATATTCAGCTTTTACAGGTGAAGAATGTCAGACTTCTAGACCTTTCAGCATTTAAATTAAATCTAGTTCCGATATAACTATGGACTTTCAAGCTCTTCCTAACATAAATTCTGCCACAAGTGTCCGAACACATTCAATGATAGCAGTAATAATTATTCTTTGACTAGAGACTCTTGATTTGGCAACTTCCATAATTGATACTGCATCAAAAACTAGATATAATAATGAGCATATTTTTTAGCTAGCATAAACACATCTAAAACAACTTTTAATGAAGCACACAAATATATAGTTGAAGCTCTAGGATGGAGTTAATAGTAGAATGTTAGCAGTTGTACACAGTAAAACCATATCAGATGCTCATCCAATTATCCCCATGTTCATCAAATTTTGACCAATAACACAAGGAGATATTAGATTTAAATTATTATATCATGCTCAAAATTTTCAATATTAATCAATCTTAATCTGCCACACTATACGGGTAGATATCTCCCAGTCTCCTATATAGTTAAATTTGACAAGCATAACAATCAAGTAAAAAGGGCAATATTCTAATTGTTGGCTTGACACATTATGAATCACAAATTTTTTATTAAGAGGCGTAAGAATAGAAGGTTCTAAACATGGTGCAAATGGATCTCTTCCCATAAGAACATATATATATATATATACTCTTATCCAACTCACCCGAGCTCAACCCCCTTTAACGACGGACCCGACGACGGTTCGGTCATACAACCATCGTCTATACTTTTAGCGACGGACAATATATAGCGTCGCTAAAAGTATAGACGACGGTTGTATGACCGAATCGTCGCTGGGTCAGTCGCTAAAGAGGGGGTGAGTTCGGGTGAGTTGGATAAGGGGTGAGCTTAAGATCCGGACTATATATATATATATATATATATATATATATATTTGTTGACGTGTCTCCAATGTGGTCATGCTCATGTCTTACTTTAAAATCTATCACGTCAACTATTTCGTGCCCATGCTTCATTGATGTATCTACACAATTTAACTTCAATACAAGGATGATACACTATCTTAATATTAGGTGCAGAGTTAGATTATAGTTATTAAATAAAATTAAAAACTCAATATATAAGATGCAGTCTGCCCTGGATAGAGGCAGTTCCTTCTCCCAATTTCCTCTAGCAGACTCCAACACAAGTAGCCTAATTTTTAAGCTTTGATTACCATTTCCACAGTAAAAAATAATATTGCGACAGTAATAGAACTTCAGAACCATCTTGAAGTTACAATATTCTGCAAAGCCTAAACTTGTAATACCAAAAAAAAGGACCGCACTACGAAACAAAAAGCATACCAACTGACCCTGCCCCTGGGCTTTGTGCCGCTATATACGCAAATCCAACATCTGGGAACAAGCCAATCCCGTTTTCAGGCATAGCAAGAACCGTCCTCTGTTATAAAAATAACATAAAATTACATTTCCGTTTTAGTTTAAATAGTAATACTAAAAATGTTTATCGAGTGAAAGGCATGATACCTCAGTAACAAGCCTGTAGCGTCCATGACCAGACAGGCCAATTCCAAAGCCCATTGTTATGCCATCCATAAAGGATATATATGGCTTTTTGTACTCAAAGATTTTACATATAAGTGAATATTCTGCAGTAAATACCTGTAGAAAAATTGAACAAGGTAAGGGAGAATATATATAAATGAACATCTGAAAACCAAACACATCAACTCAGAAGCAAAATAAGATGCTATTGTAAAAAAATAATAATAAACTACTATTATGGTTCAATCCATCTCATGCCAATATTGTTTTAAAGTCATGTAATATAAGCATAATTAAAAACTGTATCACCCAACCAGAAAGGTGGAGATTACCTGAACAAATTACTGTCAAATTCCATATTGTCCTGATATTTTGAGCATTTAAATGGAATCTTAAATTGAAAATAAATTATTAGACTAAAGATATCCCATATTCTTTCATTTGGTAGACTTGTGTCAAAACAAAAAAGCGAACTTATGTTCAGCATATTTAATGTTAGAATGAAAAGGTCCAGGCACTACAAATCACATGTAAAATAGTGAAACACTTCCACTCAGTTTATCTGGAAAAGGGAAAAAAGGAAACTATACTGTCCTATGGAAAGTCGCAAAACTCGAACTTTATTCTATTCTTTGTTTTGATTTCTTTGGAGTAAAGGAAAATAATACGGTATATAATAATTTTTAATTTGGTCAATACTCTAGACAGAACTTACTTCTCAATAAAAAATATACTAAAGGAGGATGGATTCAAGAAATCGAGCAACTTAGTTATGCTGGGATAATTGCAGTATAAATGCAGCTTCTACTCCTCTAATAAGGTTGAATGCAGTAGAGAGTTCAGATAACATGAAGGACTCTTCTTTACACTTCACATTAGTCTTCCAACCACTTGTTGGAAAGAAATTGTGTTGGTTGTATTCTAAACTTATCTGCACAGTGGCAGGCATCTCCTTTTTATTCTAAACTTTTTAGTTTGTCTAGAGAAATTTTGAAATATTGAATTTTATGTTACTCTTCCTAAAAGACAATTAAAAGCAAAGGTAGATTTATAAATTAATATGACGAAAATTCAAAGGGGATAATGTATATACATTATATTTTAACTTCATAGAATAGGGCTTTTTGTGTTAGGCACATCTAATGTGCATAAAATATAAAATTACTGATACATTTGATTCAAGGCCTGTATATGGTTTAGTGAAAAACTGACTAATGTGGAGATGTTTATCATTCATTTATAAATATTTTGGCATTTCCAAACAATGAAATTTGATTTGATCAGCTTGGTGAAGTATATGTGCAGCTAAATTTGCTGATGGATAGTTAAATGGACACAACAAGACCTCAATCATATCTGAAAGTTGTTTTTTGGTAGATATCTGCTTCACGTCACCACCTGCAGATAAAGTGATGATAAACTAAGACTAGTGTATTTTGGCCAAAGCATTCATTGATCTTTATTCAGAAAAGATTCAAAAGACAATAACTGGCAATAGTAGAAATATATGACAGCTGAGGCAACCAATATGAAAGTATGCTGAGATTCTAATTACACAGATAATAAGCAAATGTGTAGTCACTCATACTGTTATACAACAGATATAGTAACACAAATGCACTTTACTAAAGAAAAACCTTCTGTACAAGAGGAGTGCTTTTGTCCTTTTGTATTTCGGCAGCAACCCCCTTTATATCCATTCCTGCATTGTCCATGAATGGTTACCCTTGAAATATTTCTTAACACTCAATAAACCAAATACAATCCCCTAAAATTCCATACAGAATATAGATGAACGATATTAACAGGATATCGAGAAACTAAAGCATATGTAAATCAGTAAATGTTAAGAGGATAAATGTCACAAATCTGTATCACCTATCCCAAAAAAAAGAGACCAAAATCTGTAACTAAATGAGGTGAGAGCTAATACTTCATCATGTTACCTGCTGAAAAGGCACGAGGTGAGCTGCTCTCAACCAAAACACATTTAACTTTTGGGTCCACTTCCCATTCATCAAGAAAACTCTTAAATTTTATATCCATATCTGCACCATCAAATTTTATAAAATATCAGTGCAATAAGTACCTCCCATTAAGATTAAGAATTTTGTTTATAAGAAAGTAGTAAAACTATAAAAATGGTAGCACTTCCAACACTATTGATGCTTAAGCAATGAGACAGTATTCATTACCTCAGACTGAATACAAGAACTCACTCATTTAACCGAAATTGTTACAATTAATAGGCTTAAACAAACAAATAGTCACATAATTTCAGAAAAAAAAAACACTATATACATTCTTTAAACAATTAAATGATTATTCTAAGTCCAGATACAGAAGTACAGAACTTTGACAGTACAAAATAAAAGCTCAATGGTCATGATTTATGCTTTATAAGCAAATACAAACTAATACATCAGTTTTCAATTAAGATGAGAAGAAACCTAGATTCATGGCATTGAGAGCTTTGGGGCGATCGAGAGTAATGACAGCGACGCCATTTGGGTGAACATTTCCTTTGACGAATTCGTCGCCACTGGCCATGATCGAGAAGGTCCGAAGTGATTGTTTGAGGAGAGAGAAATGGCGGCAGGTGTTTTTGGGGAAGAAGATAACTGATCGATGATTTAACAGCTGAGAAGCACCTACAATCACACTTCGCATGTTTTTAGAGAGATAGAAAGGGGTAAATTAGTTGAGACTCTTACTATGAGAGACTGAGAAGGTGATATTTCCACTTTGTTTACCAATTTGCCCTTCATATTTTTAGCTCATTTGCAGTTTGACCCAATTCGATAACCGAATCAATCAATACATCTATATAACAATCCAATTTGAATTTGGACGAGAAAGTATAAAGACGATTCAAATTTATTTTAATTAATTTGGACGAGAAAGGGTGGTGAGTATTTCGTTATGTCGTGCCTTCAGGCACACACAATTATTAGTATATATATATATTAAAAAAATAGAATCCATTTTGAATTTGGACGAAAAAGTACAAGAACGGTTCAGATCGATATGGTTAAAATATTATGGTTTGATTGCAAGTGTTTAAAATATAAGGGCTAAAGAAATAACTTGTTGAAAACTAAGAGGTACTAAATGGAAATTTGTCAAATTAAATCACCATCCAAACCCAATTGCACCTCACCTCTTTCTCATTGTTCGGCATGCAACTTTTCTTCTTCTTCTTTATTTATTTTATTTAAGAAAAATGATTAAATAAAAGTACGCACAACTTTAGTAGTATAATTAAAAGTTATGCCATCTTCAATTATAGGACTCACTAAAAATTAAAAAATTATCGATTTAACACACGAGATTCAATCAATGATCACCTTATTCAATTAATCATGTTTTGATGTTAATATTGACGCACCATAATTAGTATGTTACACTTTAACACAAACGCGAACGTAAGATAAATCTTTGAATTCACAAAAAATAATTTGCTCACAAAGAAAACAAAGAGATAATAATATTGATGGATTAAAACTTCACATCTAAATAAACCCTAACATACATATATTTACCCAGCTTAAAATTCCAAAACTGATCTTCCAAGTACTTCATTGAACTGAACGTGTGCAGTTAACTGCGGGAAATGGCCATCGGCTTGGACAATCTCCACCGTGGATTGACCCGGCTTGATCTTCTTCTTCATGAACTCGGCGACTGAGTTGGGAACAACGATATCATTTGTGGGTTGAATGATGGTACATGGGGTCGTAATTTTGTCGAGTGTGTCGCGTTCATCGCTTAGGAACACAGTTTTGGCCACGGGGAGCGCAACTTCCTGTCTCATTCGTTTCAAACAGTTTGTAACTTTTTGGACTGAGTGAGGATCATTTGTATCCACAACTAGAGAAGCAAAACTTGAAGCCCACTGCTCATAATTGGACTCTATATTTGACAAGATTTGCTCAATATCTGAGCTGCCAAAACCACCTTCATAGTCTTCAGAATTTATGTACCTAGCATATACCATGCATGTGTAAAAAGTTTTTGATCACTCTCAATCAAATAAATCCGGTTATCATAAAGTTAATTCGTGGTAATTTAGTCAATTGATCAATACAGTCTTGACACGCAGAGATATATATATCACTTCCCGACCTGCGTGTCCACACTGTATTGGTCAATTAACCAAAGTTAACTTCATGATAACCACTCCCTAATCAAATACTCCCAAAACAAAGGTAATATGTATATTTTCTTTTATTTTAATTCATTTTTTACAGCAACAAAAAAAATAATACCTGGGTGAAGATCCAACAAGTATGAGCCTTTTGAAAAGATGAGGTCTTTTAATGGAAGCAATGCATCCGATCATACCGGACATGGAGTGACCCACAAAGGTGGAGGATTCCAACTTCAACTCCTCCATAAGAGCAATTAAGTCATCTGCAAAAGCATCATAACAAGTATGCCTCACCGCATCAAACAGGTTTGGATCTTTTATGGCGCCCGAAAAGCTCCAGTCAAAAACAACAACTTTGTATTTTTGAGCCAAGTAAGGTACAACTTTGTCCCAAATAGATTGGTCAGTACCATAGCCATGTCCCAGAATTATAGTCTGGTCTCCGGAGCCGATAATCCTTGTGTTCATGGCTGTGGATAAGCTTTTCTCAACCATGATCACCATGTTTGGTGGTTGTTTCGTAGGAGTGGAAGTTAAAGAATATAGCTAGCTAGCTTAATTAAGCGGAAATGGAGGAGGAGCTGGATAGAATATGACGATTTGAGGTAGTTTTGTGGGTTGTTATATAAGCAACAGTTGGAGATTGATTAGCTTTTAAGGAAATAATAAACTTACTAATTAATCACAAAGTAGTGTTTTTACCATTTTTTATTTTGCAACTAATCAGAAGTTTCGGGGAAAACTTTGATAACGACGGAAACTTCATATATATATAATCGGTTGTTGGGAGCAAACCATTTTGGCCAGCCGCTACAAGCTCTACCGGCTTATAAAAAAAAATTGTCTAAGGCCGGTAGAGCTTGTAGCGGTTGGCCAAAATGGTTGTTCCACAACAACCGGTTGATGTGGATGGAGATCATATATATATATATATACAAAAAGGATCAAGAGTAGAATTCTTTAAGTAGTAGAATGTCTTAAATAATAGAATTTTATCAAAACGATGTAGTTTTGATAAGACGCGATGACATTTTTGTAAATACGCGGTGATTATATCATTTGTTCATAACTAAGTGTATCTTGTAACAGTGATTATATCATTTGTTCACGTGTTTCTCTCTCATAACAAAGAATGTTATCGTTATTGTACTATATATATTATGATCAATATTAAACATTGAGTGCCAACTCAAATGTGATGTATAGTTAATCAATGTAAAATGTATATTTTTATTTTTGTCAATTTTGTATGGCTTAAACATATGCCTGTTAAGAACATCTTCAAAAGTAATAGAAAAAAAATTTCTTCAAATTTAAATTTGTTGACCAACATGGCAACTTGAAGAACATTATTTATTATTTTCATATTTTGTACCTCATCAGTCTCTTCAATTCAATGAGCTGTGCATCGAACCTATCAAGTAAAATAAATATTTTTAGTCTTTCATAAATATTTCAAAGAGAGAAAAATGTTGCAGATTTAATGACTAAGGTTGAAGAGACTGTTGAAGATAATTTTTTTAAATATGATTCACCCATTTAAGTATTCCAAAATTAATTAAAAAGACTGTTGAAGATGTTATAAGATAATCAATATCACCACCCATGGGCCATGGCCATGGTAGCAGCGAATTAATTGGACAATTATTTCTAAAATTGACTACCACTATATAGTATCGTTTGTGGAAGAACCAAGTTGAGCTTGATTATCAAGAGGGCAGTTGAGCTCATTTAATGTGTTTAGAGTTTATTAACCAAAGACTGAGATTTATAAATCAGGGTTTAAAGTTTATTAATAGAGCTCTTCTAGGTGGACATGAAAATTAGATATGATTGTATTTAAATTTTACCTATTTGTATTTTTATCCCTATTGAGAGGTTAAAATATAAATAAATAAAATTCAAATACAATTAGTCTAATTTTCATGTCCACTTAGAATTGGTAACGAACAAATAATAGTACACTCCAATAATAATTGGTAACGGACAAATAATAGTATACTCAAATAATAATTGGTAACGGACAAAATTTAGCTTTTCGATTATAAAACTCACGTCTTACAACTGGCAATGATGTCAATAGCTTTGATATAAAAATCAGAAGGCCAGAGCTTTGATACAAAGTCAGTACAAAATTTTTGTACTGACTTTGTATTTGGTTTTTTAGTTTATATGAATTTTATGAAATTGAAAAAGAA